>LR749505.1:3318259-3497523 GCA_902729485.2 Mus minutoides | reverse complement strand
CCGGTAGCCGGCGGCCGCTTTCGCGAGGCGCCGGTAGCCGGCGGCCGCTTTCGCGAGGCGCCGGTAGCCGGCGGCCGCTTTCGCGAGGCGCCGGTAGCCGGCGGCCGCTTTCGCGAGGCGCCGGTAGCCGGCGGCCGCTTTCGCGAGGCGCCGGTAGCCGGCGGCCGCTTTCGCGAGGCGCCGGTAGCCGGCGGCCGGCGCTGGTAGCCGGCGGCCGCTTTCGCGAGGCGCCGGTAGCCGGCAGCTTTTCCGAGGCGCCGGCTTCCTACACTCAAGTTTCCAAAGACTTTTACATACCGCTATCCAGAGATGCATTGAGTAGGAATTTTCTAATTCATACCTAAGCCTGTGAACTTCAAGCTAATTTACTAAGCAAAAACTAGCATGTCAGTAATAAACTTAAGGTGTGTGTGTGTTGTGAATAATGGAGCTTGAACCTAGGGCCTTGTATATGCTAATTATATAAAAACAAACCATATTTAATATAATTTACTTTTGTCAGAGATTTAAACCCATTAATTGTGTGACTTGTTTCTTATTAAAGGAATGACTTATTTTAAAGTGATGTGATAGGACTAGGCAGAAGGCTCAATAGATAACACAATTGCTACTTATGCATGAGGACCTGAGTTTTAATCCCCAGAACCCATGTAAAGCCAGATACCATAGTATATGTCTTTAATTCCAGTATTCCTATGGGGAGATGGGAGGCAGAGACAGAAGAATGCCCCAAAGTATGTGGGCCAGCTGCTCTGCCCAGGGTTGCATAGGCTCCCTGGTTTTGACATGGGCACTAGGGGTCCAAATTCAGGTTCTCATGGTGCACAGCATCACTTTACTTACTGGGGTCCAAGTTCAGGCTCTCATGGTGCACAGCATCACTTTACTTACTGGGGTCCAAGTTCAGCTCTCATGGTGCACAGCATCACTTTACTTACTGGGGTCCAAATTCAGGTTCTCATGGTGCACAGCATCACTTTACTTACTGGGGTCCAAGTTCAGGTTCTCATGGTGCACAGCATCACTTTACTTACTGGGGTCCAAGTTCAGGCTCTCATGGTGCACAGCATCACTTTACTTACTGGGGTCCAAGTTCAGGTTCTCATGGTGCACAGCATCACTTTACTTACTGGGATCCAAGTTCAGGTTCTCATGGTACACAGCATCACTTTACTTACTGGGCCAGTTCCCCAGTATCCTGATTTTTTTGGGGGGGGGGTTGGTTTTTCGAGACAGGGTTTCTCTGTATAGCCCTGGCTGTCGTGGAACTCACTCTGTAGACCAGAAAAGTTATCTAAAATACAATCAAAAGTAACTTTTATTTTGAATACTATCTTGTTATAGACATGAAAAGGTAGTGATATCTTTGAACTTAGGAAAATTTATTTGTGAGATGAACAACAATGAGGTCTTCAGATTTGTTGATTTTGCTGGGCATAGTGGATGCAGTGGTCACTTAAGCACTTGGGAAGCTGACGAAAGATTCTGAACAGGGGATCAGCTCAAACTATGTAACAGCTTTCACTGTAATAAGAAAAATGTTGGCTGATTTATGAGTCTAGCCAAATGCAGAGTTAGAGTCTATACCAAATTGCCCTGACCTGACACCAGAAGTATATGCAAGACCCCATCTGGTTTATAAATTCACTATAGGCACCCCCACATTCAGAGAAAGCTGTAATGCCACAGTTGGAAATTTTATCATGTAAAGGATACAGAATAAAGCTAGATAAGAGGCAAGTATAAAGGCAACAGCTAGGAGAAGCACTACTTGAAGCATCCTATTATCCCCCATTAGACTCATGGGCATTTATCTTCAGACATTAATGTATAACAGCATACATGAACTATTATTTGCTCAGAAGGCCAACCTGCATGCTAATCTGAGTTTTTATTGGGATTCAATCACAGTATGACCATCCTTTAGACTCTACTTTGATCTATAACTGCACAGCTCTAAGCTTTCATTCTTCCATGATAATTGTGTGAGTTTAATGATCACTTCTAAATATCCAGTGACAAAGGCCAATTCTCTTTCTTTCTTCACCACCTACCTGCATTTTTCAAATATAAAAAAGTACCCAAGGTCAGACAAAAGCACTGATTCATAAAATTGTGGCTATGTAGATGAAGTCACATGAAATAGTTTTTATGCCGGACAATGGTGGCACATGCCTTTAATCCCAGCACTTGGGAGGCAAAGGCAATTGGATTTCTGAGTTCAAGGCCAGTCTGGTCTACAGAGTGAGTTCCAGGACAAACCTTGTCTCAAAAACACAAAACAAAAAAGAAATAGTTTTTATTCCAGATCACCTTTTTATATTATGTATCTACTCGGTCTTTTATGAATTCCCTTCTTAGCCTTGGAGTGACTGAGCATGCCCAGTGTTCTCCTGCTGTGGAACCTCTGCACAGACATGCTTGCTGTCAGTACCACAGACTCTTAGCTTTGAGCCCATCTAGCTTTCTTCTGTGCCTATTACCACCTTATGTGAAAGACCCCTGTGCCACTTGGATCCTTTTGAAACCACTCTTTCCACTGAACTTGTACAGTTAACATCTCCAATGTGAACTGTCTGTTATCATGTCTTTCTTTATATCATTACTGTTCCTGCTCTTCTTTATGGTAGTAAGCTTTCTGCTGTTGAGACAGCATACAGACCCTTTCTTAGACCCTTTGATTCCCTTAGATACATTTGCAGCGCTTTCTTGCTCAGTAACACATTAAATCTAATTAGATAACATTGTAAATGGTAAGTTTTTATGGGTATATGTGTACCTATAGATAATTAGGAGTATATTATTCAAATATATAAATTGAAGCATTTGTAAAAATCATCTAGATTATATTTTAGAAGTTTTTGAGATAATGTTAATCAAGAAAAATGGATAGTTTTTTTGGTCTGTTGAAGACTTTTTGCAAACAACATGGTCATAGAATGCTTTAAAACATTAAACTATGGCATATTTGACGTGTGTATCTAGAATCTAAGAGTAATCTCAGATGTTTGTTAGATTTCGCCCTGCACTGCAGTGCTTCCAGACCTGCAATGTTATAGTCTCAGTAGATACTTTGTTCTAGTCCCATGCTTGCATTCCCTTCTTGGTACTTGGTACCTATCATAAGTATTGACTGCTCTATAAGTCCACTTACTCCTTACCTTCCTATCCCTCTGCCTTTCTTTTTTCTATTTTATTTTATTTTATTTTATTTTATTTTATTTTATTTTACTTTATTTTATTTTTTGAGACAGGTTGCCATTATATAGTTCTGGCTGTTCTGATACTCAATATGTAGACCAGGCTGGCCTTCAACTCACAGAGGTCTGCCTACCTCCCCCTACCTGAGTGACTTTAGTTCTTACAGTTGCCACATTCCCCCAATAGATGTTTTTTTAATTTGTTGGTAGAATGTGTGTGTGTGTGTGTGTGTGTGTGTATGTGAGTGTATCTGTCTGTTTCTGTTTGTACACACACACACACACACACACACACACACACACACACACACACTATGTCAGTCTTTCAGTCAGAGACAGTAGAAAACATGTATTGTTGTTTGTGGCATGCAACTTACTCATAATATGATTGTTTAATTTTACCTTTTGTCTTTATATACCTGACTTATATTTAGGCTCCTCTTCATATTCAAGAAATAATATTGGCCATGATTCAGCATTTTTGCTGTTTGTTGGTCATGATTTTAGTACTACATTTGAAAGTAGAATACTCTTTAAACTTTATCATCTTTTTAAAAAATAAATACATTTTTTACACTCCATATTCTATCCCCCCATCCACCCTCCGATTGTTCCACATCCCATACCTCCTCCCTACCCCCTGTCTCCATGTCGATGTTCCCATCCCCCACCCCACCTGACCTCTAAACTCCCTGGGGCCTCCAGTCTCTTGAGGGTTAGGTGCATCATCTCTGAATGAACACAGACCCGGCAGTCCTCTACTGTATGTGTGTTGGGGCCTCATATCAGCTGGTGTATGCTGCCTGTTTGGTGGTCCAGTGTTTGAGAGATGTCATGGGTCCAGATTAATTGAGACTGCTGGTCCTTCAACAGGGTCACCCTTCTCCTCAGCTTCTTTCAGCCTTCTCTACTTCAACAACAGGAGTCAGCTGCTTCTGTCCATTGGTTGGGTGCAAATATTTGTATCTGACTCTTTCAGCTGCTTGTTGGATCTTTCAGGGAGCAGTCATGATAGGTCCCTTTTTGTAAATGTTCCATATCTTCAGTGATAGTTTCAGGCCTTGAGGCCTCTCCTTGAGCTGGAACCCACTTTGGGCCTGTTGCTGGACCTTCTTTTCCTCATGTTCCTCTCCATTTCCATCCCTATAATTCTTTTAGACAGAGACAATTATGGGTCAGAGTTGTGACTGTGGGATGGCAACCCCATCCCTCACTTGATGTCCTGTCTTTCTGCTGGAGGTGGGCTCCATAAGTTCCCTCTCCCTACTGTCTAGCATTTCATCTTTGAGTCCTGAGAGTCTCTCACCTCCTAGATCTCTGGTGAGTTGTTGGAGGGTCCCCTCAACCTCTTATTTCCTGAAGTTGCCTGTTTCCTTTCTTTCTGCTGGCCCTTAGGTCTTCAGTTCTTTTCTCTCACCCAATACCAGATCAGGTTCCCCCTGCCCCGTCAGCTTTCCCTCCCAGGTCCCTCCCTCCTTCCCAACTTGTGATTGCTTTCTTCTCTCTCCCATGTGGGACTGAGGCATCCTCACATGGGCACTTCAGCTTGTTGACCTTTTTGAGATCTGTGGACTGTATCTTGGATATTCTGTTGGAAGGGGCTAATATCCACTTATTAGTGAGTATATTCCAAGCATGTCCTTTTGAGTCTGACTTAACTCATTCAAGATGATATTTTCTAGTTCTATCCATTTGCCTGCAAAACTCAGGATGCCCTTGTTCTTAATAGCTGAGTAGTATTCTAATGTGTAAATGAACCACATTTTCTGTATCCATTCTTTTTTTTTTTTAATCCATTCTTCTGTTGTGGGACATCTAGGTGGTTTCCAGCTACTGGCTATCACAAATAAGGCTGCTATGAACATAGTGGAACACTTGCCCCAGTGGCATGGTGGGGTATCTTTTGAATATATTCCCAAGAGTAGTATAGCTGGGTCTTCAGGTAGATCTATTTCCAATTTTCAGAGGAACCTCCAGATTCATTTCCAGAGTGGTTGTTTTCAATCCCACCAGCAATGGAGGAGTTTTCCTCTTTCTCCACATGCTCTCCAACATGTGTTGTCACTTGAGGTTTTGATCTTAGCCATTCTGATTGGTGTAAGGTGGAATCTCAGGGTCGTTTTGATTTCCATTTCTCTAATTACAAAGGACTTTGAACATTTCTTTAGGTGCTTCTCAGCCATTTGAGATTCCTCAGTTGTGAGTTCTTGGTTCAGTTCTATACCCTAGTTTTTGATTGGGTTGTTTGTTTTTTTGGTAATTAACTTCTTAAGTTCTTTATATATTTTGGATATTAGCCAGATATAGCCAGATGTGTCATCAGTGAAGATTCTTTCCCTGATCTGTAGGTTGCTGATTTGTCTTATTGACTATGTCCTTTTCCTTACAGAAGCTTTCCAGTTTCAAGAGGTCCCATTTATCAATTGTTGATCTTAGAGCATGAGCCATTGGAGTTCTGTTTAGGAAATTTCCCCCTGTGCCAATGAGTTCAAGACTTTTTCCCACTTTCTTTTCTATTAGACTCAATGTATCTGGTTTTATGTTGAAGTCCCTTGAGCCACTTGGTCTTTATGCAGGGTGACAAATATGGGTCTGTTTTCATTTTTCTACATAGAGACAGCCAGTTAGACCAGCACCATTTATTGAAGATGCCACATACTAAAGTTAAATCAAGAACAGGTAAGATATATAAACAGGCCCATATCACCTATAGAATTAGAAGAAATCATTATAAGCCTCCCAACCAAAAAAATCTCAGGGTCAGATAGATTTAGTGCAGAATTCTACCAGACCTTCAAAGAAGACCTGATACCAATTTTCCTCAAACTATTCCATAAAATGGAAACAGAAGGAATACTACCTAACTCATTCTATGAAGCCACAGTTACTCTGATACCTAAACTACACAAGGAGCCAACATAAAAAGAGAACTTCAGACCAATCTCACTTATGAATATTGATGCAAAATACTGAATAAAATTCTTGCAAACCGAATTCAAGAACACATCAAAGCCATCATTCACCATGATCAAGTAGGCTTCATCACAGGGATGCAAGGTTGGTTTAATATGTGAAAATCCATTAACATAATCCACTATATAAACAAACTCAAAGGGGGGGGGGACATGATCATCTCTTTAGATGCAGAAAAAGCATCTGACAACATACAGCACCTCTTCATGTTAAAACATCTGACAACATACAGCATCCCTTCATGCTAAAACATCTGACAACATACAGCACCCCTTCATGCTAAAACATCTGACAACATACAACACCCCTTCATGCAAAAACATCTGACAACATACAGCACCCCTTCATGTTAAAACATCTGACAACATACAGCACCCCTTCATGCTAAAACATCTGACAACATACAGCACCCCTTCATGCTAAAAGGATTGGAGAGGTCAGGAATTCAAGCCTATACCTAAACATAATACAAGCAATTTCCCTCAAACCGAGAGCCAATATCAAATTAAATGGAGGCATACATGAAGCAACACCACTGAAATTGGGGACAAGACAAGGATGCCCACTCTCCCCATATCTATTCAATATAGTACTCCAAGTATTAGCCAGATCAGTAAGACAACAAAAAGAGATCAAGGGGATACAATTTGGTAAAAAAAGAAATAAAGGTATTACTATTTACAGATGATATGATAGTATGCATAAGTGACCACTAAAATTCTACCAGAGGACTTCTCCAGCTGATAAACAACTTCAGCAATGTGGCTGGATATAAAATTAACTCAAATAAGTCAGTAGCCTTCACTTATACAAAGGATAAATAGGCTGAGAAAGAAATTAGGGAAACAACTTCCTTCACAGTAGCCACAAATAACATAAAATATCTTGGGGTAACTCTAACCAAACACATGAAAGACCTGCATGATGATAACTTCAAGTCACTCAAGAAAGAAATCAAAGATCTCAGAAAATGGAGAGCTCTCCCATGCTCATGAATTGGCAGAATTAACATAATAAAAAATGACCATCCTACTAAAGGCAATCTACAGATTCAATACAATCCCCATCAAAATCCCAACACAATTCTTCAAAGGCATGGAAAGAGCAATTCTTAAATTGAACTGGAAAGGCAAAAAAACAAACAAACAAACAAACAAAAACAGAATAGCGAAAACAGTTCTTAACAATAAAGGAACAGCTGAAGTAATCACCACCCCTGACCTCAAGCTTTACTACAGAGCAATAGTGATAAAAAGTATGTGGTATTGGTACAGAAACAGACATGTTGATCAATGGAATAGAATTGAAGACCCAGAAATAAAACCACACACTTACGGACACTTGATCTTTGACAAAGAAGCAAAAAATGAACTTTCTCATTTCATCCTTGAATTTTATGGTCAAACATTAGGCAGATAAGTGAGAGCTACACTGCAAACCCATCTGCTTTCAGGGACATGCAAGCAGACATACAAGTCTGTGATGTTTTACCATCCAACAATGAACTGAAGGAAGATCCCTGTAGAGTAAGGATCTGTGAAGGTCAGAACGTCTTAGGCCTGAATCATTAATCTTCCTACTGATTGTGGCTAGTGATGGTTCACACTAGCACTTTTGATAGCTTTGACAGATTGGAATGATGTTTATAAAGTTAGATTGGTTTTGTGGTATATAGGAAGTGACAGAACAGCTTATGCTTTAGGGGTGACAGTAGGAGCTAACAAGAAAAGGCACTGTCATAGTGCTAGGAATGTGAAAACCCAAGGTGTAGACAGGTGTCTCATACATCTGATAAGGCTGTGTGGGAACAGTTGTCCTCACTATAATACCTTTTTAGTTCTTGGCAGCTCCAAAATTGTTTTGTAAAAAATAATAGGATGTGGTTCTTCTAAGCCTGTCTTCCTAATGCTTCTTGACATATAAGAGCTGTATTCACTTTTTTTTTTTGTCTACAAGAAGCAAGTGAGTGATGATTCTTTTTTGATAGGATCTATAAGAATTACAAGCATGCCAGGTAAATAGGCAGCACTGGATAAATATCTCATGCAATATTCTTGATAGGAAATTTGAATTGAAGGTGCTTTCAGATTAAACAATCTCTTTATTATACCCCATTGGATTGGTTTTAAAATGATTTTCAACAAACTACATGGTACCTCTGTTGGATCATGGATTTTATCTACAAGAGATTGTTTCCCCTTTGAAGATAGGTTTAGTTTTAGGATTAAAAATTTGGAACAAAGAAAAATTTGAAAGGCACCATATGAACATACTGTGATCCTATGTGTGTAAGCAGTTCCTAGAAGTGAGTCTACTGATTTCCCCCCATAAATATCCTGCAAAGCCCAAAGAGTTATCCTCTGAGCCACTAGGCAATGTTTGTCCCTGAGGCTGTCCACCCAAGGCACTTAATTTCTTCATCATCTTTTCAAGGAGGTTGTAAGTAAAATCTGTAACTGTATGGAAAGAGAAACCCTTCATCAGTAAAAACCTGGGAGATAAAGGTTTCTGTCTGTGTGGTTATCTAGTTTTCAAAAGCAGAATCACACATACTAACCACTGCCCCACCACCGAGATACGAGTGCTTAGCTCTATAATGTAACTTTCTATGTCTCAGAACTCTACTTACCCTTTTCCAGACCTCTCTCAAATCGTCTCTCTGTTAGAAAATTCATTTCCTTGTCAAGCATCAATTTTTATGTATCCATTCCTTTTACTCGAACTATTTACAATCTTAGAGTTTCATGTTACTCAGCTTCAATGTTCTATTCCTATGAGCCATCAGAATGTCCTGTGGACTGCCTTGTTAAATGTGCAGTAGCAAATTTGGAACCTGTCATTTTGCTCTCTTTCTTTCTCTCCGTGATATAAGATCTAATTACCACCCAGCATGAAGCAGCAGCTGAAGTGAAAGAGGCAGCAGGAGCAGGTCCTGACTTACAGACTCCTCAGCTGCCTGCTCCTGCTGCACTTCTCAGCCACAAAGAGGAACCCGCATCAGTAAAGCAACTCCCATTTAAAACATTTTCTCCTTCCTGATATGAGGCGGAAAGAGGATTTGTTCAATCTTGGAAGAAGCAAGACATGAAACAATACATTTAATGGGCAATTAGCAGTCTTTGATGCTTCTCTGAATTGTACAAAGTATTTTCATCAGTAAAATTACTCAAAATATTCATCCTTTTTTCTTGACATTTAAATAGAAATAACACAAATATTTCTAGAGTTAAAATTAGATCAAGGTAATAATCATTTAAATAACGTTCAGAATTTTATACAATTTTCAGCTTTCATTTTCTAACCATCTATAAAAACACTTCTTAAATTTATGTTTAAAATATAAACTACCATATTATAGGTTGTAGTTTCCTTAGTTTTAGAATAAGTAAGTTTTTAAATTAGCCTAGTATGTGTCTGTGTATGTATGTGGGGACATAATATTCTTTAAAGGACTGTGATCAAAAGTTCATTTACCATATTGTCCACGATTAAAAAAATAGAAAACGTTATCTAGCAAATGTAAAGATATGTGCTTTGTTGTTATCTGAAGTATACATTATTATGCCCCTGAAGAAGGAGAATATCGATATCAAACCTGAATGTACAGCTAAGCATGGTATGTGCTTATAAGCCCAGCACTGGGGAGATGGAGGCAGGGAAATCAAGTCCAATGCTAGCTTTGACTACATGAAAGCCTATCTTTAAAAAAACCCAAAAGACATACCAGCTATCAAACCAAACCTAAAAATGAGTATATTCTTTGACCTAGCTATTGAACTTTTAGGAATTTGTCCTTGAAAACACACACACACACACACACACACACACACACACACACACACACGGTCTGAAAAGATGGCTCATAGTTAAGAGTGGCTTTTCTAGAGGATCTGAGTTCAATTCCCAACATTCATGTCTGATGATTCACAAATGACTGTAACTCCAATTCAGGGGTTCTTCTGCCTTTTACTCCCCTCTGTAGATACCCTCATATATATACATGACATAATTTCACAGAAACACATATATAAACATAAACATAAAACACTAAATTAGACATCTTTATAACAACAAAAGTAGAAATGTACAAAATTGTTTTTTATTAAATGGAAAAATAGAAAATACTAATAGGGTAATATTTTTTAAATTATTATAGTATACCTGAAAGCAGACGTATTTCCATCTTTCAAAATACTGAATCTAAGAGAGCAGTGTATAGTTATATGTCTTGATAAGGATCAGTCTGTAACTGATCTTAGTAAGTGAATCATGCAGTTTCTCTGGAAATGTGTATACACAAGTTTCTTCTCTCCCTGTCTTCTCATGCATACACACATACACACATACATACACATACACCCAGTTCTTAGGCACACATGTAAAAGTACATAATCAGTGGAGGTGCCAATCTAAGGGAGAGCAGTGACGCTGTGTTAGAAGGAGAGAATTTTTAATCATATGATTATTGGTGTGTGTGTATGTGTGTGTGTGTGTGTGTGTGTGTGTGTGTGTGTGTGCATACACAAGTACATGGAGCTTAGAGAACTAAGCATATGGGTCTTGGGGATCAAACTCAGATCATTAGATTTGGTTGCAAGTGCTTTTACTTGCTGAGCAATCTTTATGTCTCTTCCTGATGATTGATTGATTGATTGATTTCCTTCCTTTCTTTCTTCCATCCTTTCTTTTATTCTTTCTTTTTCTTTTTTTGAAAGGCTAATTTTTAAAATTTTTTTAAAAGCAAAACAAAAATGAACTTTTAATGGTTTTGCAAATCAATATACAAGCTGTTTAGACACTGAATAGGTTTTTGTTGCTTTGTATTTACTAGACTGTTTCCTTTATTTATTTCAATATATATACTTTTTATTAATTAAGTTTGTTCTTTGGCCAGTTCACACATGTACATAATGTATATTGAGCCTTCTTATCCTTCTCATCTTCCATTACCCCACTGACCATGCCTACCTACCCTCTCACATTCCTCTTGTGATTTCCTTTAAGGCTCTTTTAAGTTTCTGTTGTCTGTCCAACCTTGACATGATGGTTTTTATTGTATCTTATATTTTCTTTTTTTTCTTTTTTTCCAATTTTTTATTAGGTATTTTCTTTATTTGCATTTCAAATGCTATCCCAAAAGTCCCCTATACCCTACCTCCCCCCCCCACTCTCCTACCCCACCACTCCCACTTCTTGCCCCTGGTGTTCCCCTGTACTGGAGCATATAAAGTTTGCAAGACCAAAGGGCCTCTCTTCCCAATGATGGCCAACTAGCATCTTCTGCTACATGTGCAGCTAGAGACACGAGCTCTGGGAGTACTGGTTAGTTCATATTGTTGTTCCACCTATAGGGTTGAAGACCTCTTCAGCTCCTTGGGTACTTTCTCTAGCTCTTCCATTGGGGGCCCTGTGTTCCATCCAATAGCTGACTGTGAGCATCCGCTTCTGTGTTTGCCAGGCACTGGCATAGCCTCCCAAGAGACAGCTATATTAGGGTTCTTTCAGCAAAATCTTGCTGGTGTATGCAATAGTGTCTGCATTTAGTGGCTGATTATGAGATAGATCCCTGGGTGCGGTAGTCTCTGGATGGTCCACCCTTTTGTCTCAGCTCCAAACTTTGTCTCAGCAACTCCTTCTCCTTCTATGGGTGTTTTGTTCCCAATTCTAAGAAGAGGCAAAGTGTCCACACTTTGGTCTTCATTCTTCTTGAATTTCATGTGTTTTGCAAATTGTATATTGGATATTCTAAGTTTCTGGGCTAATATCCACTTATCAGTGAGTGCATATCTGGTGAGTTCTTTTGTGATTGGGTTACCTCACTAAGGGTGATACCCTCCAGATCCATCCATTTGCCTAGGAATTTCATAAATTCATTGTTTTTAATAGCTGAGTAGTACTCCATTGTGTAAATGTACCACATTTTTTGTATCCATTCCTCTGTTGAGGGACATCTGAGTTCTTTCCAGTTTCTGGCTATTATAAATAAGGCTGCTATGAACATAGTGGAGCATGCGTTCTTATTACCAGTTGGAACATCTTCTGGATATATGCCCAGGAAAGGTATTGCTGGATCTTCTGGTAGTATTATGTATTTGCATTTCCCTGATGATTAAGGATGTTGAACATTTTTTCAGGTGCTTCTCAGCCATTCGGTATTCCTCAGTTGAGAATTCTTTGTTTAGTTCTGTGCCCCATTTTTTAATGAGGTTATTTGATTTTCTGGAGTCCACTTTCTTGAGTTCTTTATATATATTGGATATTAGTCCCCTATCTGATTTAGGATTGGTAAAGATTGAAAGGATAATTTTTTAAGGTATACTTTTTATGTCCTTTGCACTTTTATATATGTGTGTTATTTTACATAATTGAAAAAAAAGTTGTACATGAATAAGCAACTGGATATTTTTTCTTTCAGGACTCTGCACAGGAGAGTGTTATTACTCGAGATATTCATCGTACATTTCCTGCACACGATTACTTCAAAGACACTGGAGGAGATGGTCAAGAATCCCTTTACAAAATCTGCAAGGTAGGCTCTGCTATCACCTTTTCTAACGCATTGTCAGAGCTGTTTTTTAGGGACCTCCTATCATTAGATTATTATATTCTGTTTCTATCTCCACGTTTTAGGTGCACTGTATTATCTGTTTACACATACACCACCAGATCCTCCACACTAAGCCTAGGGATGGCCTTCCTGCTTCCTGTTCTGAAGGAGACACAGCTCAATCCAGTTTAGCTCACCTCTTCCTCTCTCCTTTCCTTCCATCTATTTTCCTTTCCCTCCCCCCTCCTCTGATTCTCTTTCTCACTTTCCCCCTCTTCTCCCTTCTCTCTTCTCTAGCTCTCTCCCTCTCCTAACTATTTCAGATGTTATCTACAGATCAGAGAGAAGGCTGTGGATATGTTTCAGGGGTAGGGTACCTGTCTACCACAAACGGCGCTCTGGCAATAGTGTTGAACACTGAATTAAAACAATAAAATTAAGTAAGCAAACAAATCTATTTTAATATGTCTTTCTTTTTGAAATATATATATATATATATATATACATATACATACATAATTTAAAATATGAAGGTATACTAATCTTTGAAAATCTAATTTTAAAATATCAAAATTTTAACATTTAAAAATCATCTAATTTAAAAATTATCAAAAATAGAGTGCATTCATTATATATTTATAAATAGGTAAAAGAAATATTGACAGTTTTCCCACCATTTTAAGAATTCTATAGGTAAATTATTTGATTCTGGTTCATATAAAACTGTAGAAAATGTTTTAAAGATTCTGAGTTGATTTAGAAGAATCTGGCTTGTGACATACGGAGTAGCAGCTCCCTGGGCATTTAGTATATTCCCAGGCAGTTAGTGGCTTTTCCCCACTTTTTGCTGCTGATACTACTTTTTTCATGACTATAACATATGGCTCTATATTCGTTTAGTTCTGGCTTATTAGTTGGATCTTTTGTGGTAAAAATATTATTTGCTTCATTATATTATATTTAAAAGAGAAATTTCTGAAAAATAGATGAACACAAAGATACAAGTTCATTGAGCACTTGTAAAATATTGCTATCCTTTGCTTTGTTGTGATAATAATCCAACTCTGATTCTTTATAGAATAGTCATTAATACATTTATATACACATTATATAGTTATTTTAGATACTATGTGCCTTGTACCACATAAATAGACATAGAACCCAACACCAGGTTCTAAGGATATTGTATATTATATGTTGTATTTGCATATACATATATAAGAAAATACTGTAAGCCTAAAATTTGCTAGGGGTCTACTGCATGGACCACTTGGTTTGTGACTGACCTGTTCTTTCTCCTCAACCCACTGTTATTTAGTAGTCCAGTCTTAGCAAGCTTGTATAAAATAAAATTATTTTTCATGATTATAGTGTATATAGTATGTATAATACAGTATTTGCATAACTAGTATAGGAGTAAATATTCTTTTCAAGCTACTGTTTCCACTTTCCTTGATTGTTAAAAATGAAGTCATTTACTCTGTGAGTGTGAGTTTGCAGGAGGGTATGTGTGTATGTGTGAAGGTCAGGGACCACTTGCAGGAGTTAGAGCTCTTCTACCATGTGAATCCCAGGGACCAAGCTCTCCTGCTGAGCCTGCTGCTTAACAGGATTTGTTCTTTTGAATCCAATGGCTGTCTAGTCCTTTCATTTTATAACTTTCACCCCATATCTGTATGATAAACATAAGACATAGAATAAACACTAGTGATTCTTTGTCCTTATTAAGTTACTTTTTTGTATAATCTGTACATAAAGTCATTTCACTTCCCCTTTATAAATCCTTCTTTTTCTTGTCTTATTTAACTTTACACCAACACTAGTTTAGTGGTATAATGAAATAGTGATGGTACATATCCTTGTATTGATTTTGACTTTAAAAGAAAATGATTTACCACTTAGACTGATTTGTCTTAGACCCAAGCATCAAAGTTAAAGATCTTTTACAAAAACACAGTGTTTACCACATATTAACATTATAGGAATTTCACTTTTGCATGGTGTTTGCATACATATTACCTCATTTCTTTGTGATAATCCTTCTTCAGTGGGTATTTTCTACAGATAAAATATGCCCAGCCTTTAAATTGAGCCAACACTACTAGGAATGTATTAATTATTGTAAGCATAGAACCAACTCCAGGCTCAAGGATATCATAGTCTGACCTTGCCATTGAGACATTTTCTGTGGTTCTAGAGCACGGCGAACTGGTTTGGATCTTCACAGGAGAGCAGACTGCTAAACATTTGCTATCAGGTTTTAATCGGCCTGTCAGTTCCAGCTTCACCTCTTACATCTTTTTTCAGAGTAGGAAGTAAGTGAAATGGTTCAAAGCTTTGTTTGTTGTCATAAGTTTGTTTGGAGAGAGTTGTGATGAGAGTTTAATAGTAGAACTAAGAGATTTCTGCAAATAAAAATGTTTCTTCCTACCCCTGTCTTTTCTATTCAATATCATATTTTCAGAATGTCCTTGAAGAGATACTGACTGTGCCTTTGAACCACATAGCTATTTTCTAATTACATACAATATATAAATGTGTTTTAGCTCCTGAGACAACTCGGTATGGTTTAAGCACTGGACATCAGGGGTCGTGGGTCAGGTTTAGAGTCTCGCATAAAGTAATGACATGTCTCAGTCTGGGAAAGAATAGGATAAAAACTTTAGAAAAACTTTTTGAGGGGTTATCTCCTCAGTAGAGATGTAGCCTCCCAAAACATTCTTCTACTTCTAATTTGCTGTGATTGTAAAATCTCTTTAAATTTTATTCTTTTAAATTATGCAGATATGTAGAATGTAACAGTTATGCACTATGTCAGTTACTAGTTCTCAGCATCAAAGGTACACACGAGGATGAGGGCTTTCCCTGGCTTCCTGGGTGGTGTGTGTTTGTAGCACCACATGAAGTTTATGTAGACTGACTTTTAGATATAGGTCTATTTGTAAGATCTAAGATCATCAGCCCATCATAATAATCAGTTAAAACATTACTCACAATAGTATAGATTGAAGTGACTTTGGACATTCAACTTAATTTGTGCATACTGCTTTTTCTAATGTTTTGATTAGCACTAGTGCTTTCTGAAAAGGGAGCTACTGCTGGGAATTTAATGAAAGAAATTGAATGTATTACAGAAAGATCAATACTCTTGTTCATGTGGCTTAATAATTTGGTACTATAATGTATTATGGAAAAACAAAAATAAATATAACCTCTACTATATTAAGTACTTCACATCAAAACACTATTGGATTTATTTTAAAAGCTAGAGCATTTAAGGTATTGGTTTTGATATTAACAAAACATACAGTTTTGAGAATGCAAACAATACCAATTTTTGAGTAAGATATGATATTATTAACACTGTTTTCTAGACTTGGAGAAGGTACTTATGGTTGAGAATGAATTACTTTTCACTGAGTTAATTATATTTTTAATAGAACTTTCTAGCTATTTTACTACTTTTAATTAAATTCGCTTCTTTGGAGGGGCTGAATGAACCTTAATTCAAATGAAAGCATTTTTCAAACAGGTGATAATGATAATCTACTTTGTGTAGCTTCATGTCTTAAGGTTTTCATTTATGCGACAAAGTTCCTAGCTGAACAAAGGAAGAGAACATTCATTTTTGTATCAGAGTTTTCAGTCTCTGGTCAGCTGCTTCCATTTCTGTGAGCCTGAGAGGCAGCACACAATGTCCAAGTGTACTTAAGAGCACAGCAGCTGCCTTATTTCAGATTAGATGGAGAGAAGGTAGGCAGGAGGTGGTCAGAGCAAGTAGGATGAAGGACATGTTTCTGGTGATTTTCTTTTTATATGATGCTGTACATCCTAAGGATTACATGAGAAGTGCCAAACATGTAAGTCTGTGAGGATCACTTCGTACTTTGTACAAACTACAGTACCACATTTGCCCAAGCAACCCCTAGGAGTCTCATTCTTTAATCAGCCAGAAACAAAGACATGGGACCCCTTTGGTTTGGAGGGAGGTGCTCTTGAATCAAAGTGGGCCAAAAGAATTTAATTCAGAATACGTTACCCTACTTGAGTTCATAGCTTGTGCCCAAGCCAGATTCAACCACACATTCTCAACAAGTCAATAAAGAGTCAATCATAGTGGCAAGCAGATAAAGGAAAATTATCCTTGCAACTATACTGGGAAAAAGGACAAACTAGCAAGCCTCCCAAGTCTATCTTGATGGGAAGTGGTCTTGAAGTAAAATTGAAGTTTAATAGAGAACTAAAGGTATGAAGGCTATGACTATCTAGCCAGTCCTGGTTAGTGTGTGGTCCTGCTCCCCACTGACCAGATATCCTTTTCTGGGCTTTAGTGTCATCAGATAAAGTAGTCTGACAGGTTGTTAGGACTGTTAAGTCTCTTTCCTGGAGATAAGTTCCCCCATCTGGGGGGACCCTTTTCCTTCTCCCAGTATGTGATTCTTAAGAAATTCTCATTACTGGAGGTGGAAGTGGGCATTGGTTCAGTAGTCTGATTGAGAGACACAAATGTCCCTTGAAAGTATCTGTGTTTCTGCCAGAGGATCAGGAACCCCTTGGAGAATGAAGCAGCCTTTTAAATTCTATGCAGGTTATCTGTCTTCCTCTTGATTTTAGGTGAGTGTCTTTGAATTAGGATATTATTTCTGAGTTGAATCTAAATATTGGCTACAGAGGAGTCCTTTGAACCCCTGGGGCTACCTGCTTTGCCAGCACATCTTTAAAAAGCACTCTATTAAGTGATTTCAGTAGTCCCTGAAGGACAGTGGTGTATTCTCAAAGTAAATTAACTTTCCTAAGGAAAATGAATTCTTTCAAGTCTTCTTAATGTTGAATAACAGAAGCCCAACACTAGAACTCATGAAGTCTTGTGATTTAGAAAGCACTTCTGAAATCTTCTTATTTAACACCTATTCGTATCCATAGGGAAATAGATTTTCCAGAATTTCACAAAATGATAATCAGAAAAGTTCAATGAATCCTAAAAGTATATAGCCCTCTACATGGCCAAGATTAGCATTCAGCTTACAATTTTGTAGTATTACTTTGATTATATATGTTTAATGAAAAATACTTATGAAAAAAACTCCTATATGTTAGGGACTATGTCAGGCCCATTTATAAACATTATATTATGCATGTCATCTGAATACTAGGTTAACTACCTCAGGAAGGCTATACATTGACACTCATCATACAGATAGGAAGGACATCAACTATCTAGCTGTCCTAGCTGATCCAAGAAGCTATGTTCTTTATATCCTGAGAGTTTTCTTAGTGTTGCAAGTGAATCTTAGCCTAAAAGTCATAAATGAAAGCTGGAAGACTGTAAAATAATATTCAAATTCAAAGAAAAAATGCATGTATACAAATTTCTTTTGAAATATACCAAGGAAAAGGTCAACTTAGTGAAACTGGCATTGTGGAGTGATTTGTAGTGCTCTTGAGAGGGCCTGATGACATTTAAGACTTTTTCCAAGTGCACAGTCCTAGAAGAGCCTTTCTCGAAATAGCTGTCTAGTTTTGTGCAGCTCATACAGTGTCTTTCACCTGAATTGCCTGTTGAGCCATCACATAGCTATTGGAGGCTTATGTGGGGCTGTGAATGTGCAATAGAGGATTGTATGTGGTCAAGCTTTAAAAGACAGTGTTGCTATTTGTTGCTGACTGATGAGCAAAGTAAGATTTTTTTTTTTCCTAGAAGAGAATGAGATTAAAGAAAGTCCTGCAAAGATAAAGTGCATTCATGCTTCCTTTCAGATTATTATTTTTCTCTCAATTCAAAACTCTTCCTGTGCTAAGCTGAAATGGTGTAAATGTCCTGGACAGCAAATTTAGAGTGAATTCTGTATGGTACAGAATTACAGGGTTTGTATCCTGCTTACTAATTGTACACTGTTGCCAGTATTTTTATAACTCTGCAGCCTCCTCCTTACTTAGACCTCTTCCTGCCTTTTCTCTTAGGAAGAATGAATCTGAATTGCTCTCCTCCTCCTCCCCATCTGTCTGGATCTGAGTAGCCCATCTCTTCTGCGAAAGTTGTCCTACCCACTCTACCCACAGTGACATACAGATTAACCCAAAGCTGGCAATCTTAGGTGTTACATGCACACTCAAGCCAGTGAAGTTAGATTGCCTTAGGGATTTTATTGTGATATTTCATATTACTTTCTTAGTTTTTATGAAAAAATCATTTCTTGAATACATTGAAAGAGGGTAGCTGGATGGGCAGTAACTAGAGTACCATAGCCTGTCATTTCATATAAAAGACAAGAAGTTGCTCTGTGAAATGATGCTACTATGCCCATGTATGTCACTGTAGTATTCATGTTGCCATCTATATATACCCCAAATCATGCCATAAAATTCAAATAGACATGATATAATTCTAGTGTGTCAATGTATCTGCATATGAGTGTTCCTGTATGTACAAGTGCACATATATGCATGGGTACTTATGTGTGTAGGTGTGTGTACACATTTGTGCATATGCCTGTGAAGACCTGAGGATACCCTGTGGTGTCATATTCAGGAGTGCTATCCACCTCTTTCAAGACAGTCTCTCACTGAGAACATCAGTTAGGCTAGACTGGTTTCCAGCAAGCCTCAGGGATCCTCATTTGTCTGCCTCCCCAGTGCTGGGATTACAAGCAGTGCACTGCCTTACCTGAGATTTTTAAATGGATCTAGGGGCTTGAACTCAGGTCCTTGTGCTACAAAGCAAGCCACCTTCCAAGTTCCACAATAAAATTAACCTAAAAGTTTTTCCAGTGAGGCCACGTAAGGTAGTATCCGCCTGGAATCCTTTTCTTTGGGAGGTTTGGTAGGAGGATTGAGTTAAGTGCCTGTTGTACATAAAAAATTCCATTCCAGGCTTTCCAAAGTACTTTCTCAAAACACACAAAGTAAAACAAAGCAAATGATTATTCTCCAGGCTTAAGATTATTGTAGATGATAATTAAACACAGTGTTTCTCCATTGGGGGCAGTCTTTGTGGCAAATGTTACCTTGGGCATATTCCATTTCCTTGTTTGGTCACTCTGAGCACTAGTCACCTTTTGTCAATCATGTTAACTTTACATACTTGAGCAGATGAAACAGAGTGTGTATTTCATATCCTGTGAGAAGCCTGGCAGCAAGACAGTGCTTAATATTTAAGAAAGATATTAGGGAAGTAGGGGTTGTTGGAGCATATTGGAAGAGACATTAGGACACACTGTAATTCTACCTGCATGGAAGAAAAATCATTTGATGAAATATCTTGATTTACTCTGTACTTCTAAGGAGAGGCGTTCAAAGGGAGACGTCTGAGGTTTGCCTCTGCCATCACATCCTCCGTCGGCTTTCCTAGCACAGTATGCAGTGGCAGTGCACATAAGCTGCTAAAAGTCCTTAGTGCTCCCAGCCCCTCCTCTGGGAAGTACTTCATATTCCAAAAGTCTTTGCAGGTTAAACTCCTTAAAGGCCAGACTCTTGATTTTTGTTCTTTGGTTGGTTGGTTGGTTGGTTGGTTGGTTGGTTGGTTGGTTGGTAGAGAGTGCCCGAGTATAGTTTCCCTGTAATATATCCATTACCAAATCAGAGTCCAATGTCATATCCTAAGTGCAGCAATTTCCCATAATCATGTAGCAGCTTATTTTGTGGGGTTAAAAATATTAAAGATGTGGTAGTCTAGGTTTGTATTTATTTTATTTTATTTTATTTTTGCATTTATTGCTTATAAAAGAGTTGGTATCATTTTAAGTTATTGCCAGTGGCTTCTTTTAAAATCTGTTATAAAAAGAAGCCCACGTCTAGGAATTGTGCCAGCTATGTTAGATAAGAAAGTTGCTTTGTTAGTGAATATTTGTGAATACATCCAGTTTAGTTCAGAGTATTTCATATCAGTGAACCTATTTTTAGAGTTTATGTTTATAATCTTCTTACCAGCATATAAGGCAAACTTAACCTTTTTAGCTAACTTTTTATTACATTTGATAAATAAAGTACTATGGAATTTGTATATGCATGTACATATGTTTACTTATACATGTATATATATTAGTTAACATTCTCAAACTTACAGGAGAGTTGCATGGTCAGAATTTTGTTTCACTAATTATTTTGAGTGTGATTTCTCAGCATGATAGCTCTTTGCCCCAGATACCCTTCTTAGAAGCAAGGACATCGTCCCACATAGTCATTGTCCCAACTCCTAGTTGATCACATAACACTGAAGCACTGTGCAGCTATTGAGCAGTAGACAACACCCATGTTTACTGATGTGGTGTATAGAAAAAATTTAGAGTTTATTTCCTAAGGTTGCCTGCTTCCATTCTTTCTGCTGGCCCTCAGGGCTTCAGTCCTTTTCCCTTACCCAATATGGGATCAGGTTCCCCCCTCCCTGCCTGTGATAGCTTTCTTTTCTCGCCCAAGTGGGACTGAGACATCCTCACTTGGGCACTTCATCTTGCTCACCGTTTTGAGTTCTGTGGACTGTATCTTGGGTATTCTGTAGGTTTTGTTGTTATTGTTTTTTGTTGTTTGTTTGTTTGTTTTGGCTAATATCCACTTATTAGTGAGTACATACCATGTCCTTTTGGGTCTGAGTTACCTCACTCAGGATGATATTTTCTAGTTCCTTCCATTTGCCTGCAAAACTCAGGATGTCCTTGTTCTTATAGCTGAGTAGTATTCCATTGTGTAAACGAACCACATTTTCTGTATCCATTCTTCTATCATGGGACATCTAGGTTGTTTCCAGCTTCTGGCTATCACAGATAAGGCCACTATGAACATAGCGGAACACATGCCCCTGTGGCATGGTGGGGTATCTTTTGGATATATTCCCAAGAATGGTATAGCTGGGTCTTCAGGTAGATCTATTTCCAATTTTCTGAGGAACCTCCAGATTGATTTCCAGAGTGGTTGTACCAGTTTGCATTCCCACCAGCAATGGAGGAGTGTTCCTCTTTTTCCACATCCTCTCCAACATGTGTTGTCATCTGAGGTTTTGATCTTAACCATTCTGATTGGTGGAATCTCAGGGTTGTTTTGATTTGCATTTCCCTGATCCCTAAGGACTTTGAACATTTCTTTAGGTGCGTCTCAGCCATTTGAGATTCCTCAGTTGTGAGTTCTTGGTTCAGTTCTATACACCATTTTTTGATTGGGTTGTTTGGGTTTTTTATTGGTGATTAACTTCCTAAGTTCTTTATATGTTTTGGATATTAGCCCTCTATCGGATGTAGGGTTAGATGATAGGTTTTATTTAATTCTCACTGACTCTTGAATTTTATTAGGTCTAGGTCACTGTTTTCTTAACTCTGTTGGTGTTATAATTTTTAAAGATTATAGACCAGATGCTTCTTGAGATTGCCCCCAAATTCAACCTCTTCTGATGTACTCTCATGTTATATTTGAGTTATACATCTTTGACAAGAGAACATTTGTACCTATTTCTTCTTCTTAAGTTCTATACAGTTTTACTTTTGGGTAATCTTCACTTTGATTATATAAATAAGCTTTTATTTATCAGGCTTATCCATTATGAAGTGTTTTTCTTTAATTCTTTACAGTTAATAGGTATTTTGTTGAGATTTTTTTGGCTATATAAATTCACCATTTTGAATTATGTTTTTGATACATTCAGTCATTTATTTATTGTCATAGCCATGTGTACTTAAGGATTATTTCTTTCAAAATAATATTTTTGTTAATTCTTTAATAATTTTATATATGCATTCAATATATTTCATTCATATCTTCTCTCTGTTGGTTTCTCTGACTCTTCCAAGACATGCCTGTACTCCAACCTTCCCAACTTTTGTTCAACTCCCCCCACTTTTTAAAACAACCCACCAATTTATTAGGGTTCTTTTGCTAGGTCTAATTGATTAGGATCCTTACTGTATTCATTCTATTATATTTTATGTTCTGTCACTATCGTTGCTCATTTTGATGCTCAGATTATCTCCAAATTAGCCAGTGAGATATCTTCAAGCAGGCGTCTATATTCCTTTGGCAAATTTTCTAACTTTGTGAGCATGGCCTTCCATTATTGCTCAGAATTATGTTCTATGCTTTTTTTCTTTGCTTAGCTTAAACTTATCCAGTTTTCCAGAAGACTCAGTTCCTTTAATCAAAGTGGTAAGAAACCAAGATTTGGATATGAGGAGTGATGACTGTTCTTGGGTGTCATTGCTTGAAAGTCTCTCAATGGATGAAACTAGGGGGTGTATGTGTGTACACATAGATGTATATGTACATGTGTACTTGTAAGTATACCTTTTAACATATTTTTTCTTTATTATTGAAAGAACTCATATAGCAAAACTCAGTACAGTTCAGTGGGTTTCAGTATAATCTCTGATATTCAATTTGAAGCAGATTCATCAGTTTAAAAAAAGCCTATCCTCATTAGAAATCACTTCCCATCACCTCTGACAGACTTTAATGTGTCTGTACTCATTAGCCTCATGGTGTTCTTTTAGTAGGATGTCTGACTGGGATCTTTGGTGAACTAACCACATCAGTCTTTTATCAGATCTGGCTACTGAGATCTCTCCTTGCTGCTTGGCTGATTGAACTAAGAGTTTCTTCAGTTCTTGGACCTAGTCATTATGCCATTCTTTATGAAGAGACAGATGAGGCATTTAGATTATCTTCCCTTTACTCAACCCAGCAGTGGTAAACTCTGGCATGCCTTCACTCTGTTTATGTAGAGTGTCACAATAATACAGAAGTGAGAGTTTTGGAGCCTTCTCTGCTCTTGTCTGTGCAGGTGGGAAGGAAACCTTAAGTCTGTATGGTGCATTACAGGAGTGCATCCTGAGGATCTCTTTCCCAAGACGTTCCTTTAATTAGAGCTTTATGGTTGATATGTACTTTGCCTCATTTTTACCCATCATCCCCAATAGTCAAATGCTTCAGGAAGAAGACTTCTTACATTGGGTGAGCCTTGTATGTAGAATATTGCTGGGAACCAGAAGACAAAATCTGACCCTCTGTGGTAGGGCTCTGGGAACTGTAGGAGCTCTCACCTGGCTTTGTCCCTGGAGAGTTGGTTGTCTCTCCACTTGTAGGTTGTTGGTTTTCAGAGTTATTCAAGGGTTATGGTACTATACTTTGCAGGCAATTCAAATTTCAGCTGATCTTCTGAAATAGTTATTTCCCATGCTTCTGTAAGCCTTCACTAACTTTTTTAGACTTCTGAAAGTGTCAATTAGACAGGTTTCTCCTGCTAGGAAAGAACAAACTTGGAGTTCCTTGTTCTACCTTCCAAAACCTGCCATGGCCATGCTTGGCTCTAAATCCAGCTGTGTATGTTGGAAAGCTACAGACTCACAGCAATATTGTAGATTCCAATTCTTCCTTCTTTCCACACAGCAAGCTGCACATGACTGCTTTCCCAGCTCCACATAGTCAATCCATCAACAAATCTTAATCACTTACTAGCTGTTTCTAACCAGCTTTACTCATGTTACACTGGTTTACATTAACATCATCTCTTCTCTGGTCTTCTGTTTGCAGTAGCTTTTTATTTTACTCAGTGTAATAACAAAAAAACCTTTCAGAGGTTTACCAGGCTGTGAAGTCATATCTGAATATTCTTTCAACTATTCAGGACTGGCCACATGTTCAGATAAGCTCATACCCAGAGCCTTTGTACTAAACTGACTTTCCCTTTACCAAGAACACCTCCTACCAGGTTTACACTGCTGACTCTTTAGCCTCCCTCCACTCTCTGCTCAAAGTTACTTCTTCATGGTGGTATGACAAGCCTGTGTAGTATAGCCACTATTAACAATTGAATCCCTTCTGTGTTCTCTTCATAAGTCAAAGGCTACATCCATAAGTCCAACATGACTCCTTAAACATTAGCTGAATTAGAAAACAACAATAAACATACCAAAGTGGACAGAGGAAAGCCCATGAGTTATCAACCTTACACAAAGAACTACAGGCAACTAAGGGATGTTAAGAGTTGGAGGCAGTAACTACCTCACAGATTGGTTATCTAGTACCAATAACAAGGTCATCCCTGAAAACATAGATACAAGCAGTATATAGACTGATTAGGTTATAGTTAGGACTATGTTTGTATATACATATATTCTTATAGCAACAATTAATTAGAAAAGAAGCCATGAATTCAAGGGAAAATGGAAAGAAGGGGAAATGACATAGTTATAATCTCAAAAATAAAAGAAAAACAATCTAAAAAATTAAATTTCTTTTTGGTCTATTTCTCTTTTATTTTTCATTATTATACATACTACTTTCAAACATTATATAAATTATCTAGTATGACTGTTGTCATCTTTTCATGCTAAGAAACTAAGCTTCATTAGAGTAGTTAATTTGTCCATTTTGTTCACTGTCTCTATTGGCCTTTCATATTTTGCCTCAATGCAAAGGAAGTTAAGTAGTTCTGGTAAATGGCAGAGCTAGAACCTGACATGATTTGCATTCAGAGCCAATAATGGAAAACTTCTAAGTAAACTTTGGAACCCAAGTCTTAGAGTATTGTACTAGCAAATTTCTGTTCTAGGTGCCCGAGTGATGGAGGCTACTTTGAAGTTGTCAGAACTGTTTTGTTTTTATTGGAAAACACATGGTGAATTTCAAAGAAAATTTTAATTAAACTTTTATAAAATGATATGTTCATTGTGGACTAATTGTTCTAAGTACTGAGTGAATGTGGAAACATAATTAATTGATAATGATTCTAAAAGCTTGGGGGGAACACTATGAGGGATATTAGGTACTGAAATTTTTTAATTAGAATATTCATGTAGAAACAAATTTCAAGTGTGACACTATAGACTGGGAATAGACTTATGCTAGGTTTGTTGTACATGGGTTTCTCAGTATTTGCCATTTTCCTAAAACTAATGGTTAATGATTATGATCAATAACAGTTTTGCTTTTATTTTAAAATTCTTTGTATTTACTTTTTGTAGGCTCAGATAAACTATTTCAATTTAATTTTTTTGTTTTTTTAACAATTTTTTTATTAGAGATTTTCTTCATTTATATTTCAAATGCTATCCCAAAAGTCCCCTATACCCTCCCCCTGCCCTCCCCTACACACCCACTCCTGCTTCTTGGCCCTGGTGTTCCCCTGTACTGGGGCATATAAAGTTTGCAATACCAAGGGGCCTCTCTTCCCAATGATGGCTGACTAGGCCGTCTTCTGCTACATATGCAGCTAGAAACACGAGCTCTGCGGTACTGGTTAGTTCATATTGTTGTTCTACCTATAGGGTTGCAGACCCCTTCAGCTCCTTGAATATGTATTTTTACATAAATATATATACACACACATATTCATACATATATACACAATCAGTCATTTTTATAGGTTCTATATTTATATTATGTAGTAAAATTTATTGCAACCTCAAAATCAGCACTAATACAAAATTACATTTTGCTGTTGTTATTGTTTATTCATTTGTTCTAAGCGTTCATAGAGAATTTTGAATTGTTTGATGCTTAGCTCTCACTGTAAACAAGCATCACAATATATTTATTGCTATAGGTTTTCTTTTCTCTTGGTGATTTTGGTGTGTACCATGGCTCCCAAGTGCAGCACTGAAGTACTGGCTAATGCTGCTAGCTCCTGAGAAGTTGTGATATGCCTGTGTTTTATATATATATATATATATATATATATATATATATATATATATATATATATATATATATATATATATATATATATATATATATATATATGCATGCCTCATTGATGCATGAGAGTTTGTTCAATAATAAAGAGTCAACAGTATGTGTTAAATCTGCTGCCTTAAGAATTACATTTACAACCTAGTTATGCTAGTGATTGATTGCTGAAAATGTTGCAGCCAAAGGTACATAGGAGCCAGACCCTTTCTAACCTAAAGAAAATAATTCAGAATTGTAGGTCTAGTGTCCTGATAACTTGATAGAACATAGGTACAGTGAAGACAACGAAATGACTCTGTGTGTGTGTGTGTGTGTGTGTGTGTGTGTGTGTGTGTGTGTGTGTTTAAACTCCAGTGAAAACTACTTTGTGTCTTTTATATATTTGTATTCTGGATGTGATAATGTGATACCCAAGTTAAAATACAAACTATTGAATAGTTACTGATGAGTACTTTTTAAATATTTAAATTAAAATTTAAAATTATGAAACATTTCAAACAAGTTTAATTTGTATTTATGATTTTAAAAGTAATTAATATTTTTTACTTAAAAATTAGGAGAAATATTGCCAGTATTTTTCATTAACTCCATTCCTCCTTTGGGTTAAGTCTTCTCCTACACAAGTGAACCACCTGGAATTTTGTGATTATTATTCCTCTATATTTCCTAACTGTAGTCATATAAAGAATTAGTTTTTTGAGTATTTTCTGAGTGTGTATCAAATATAAAAAGTTGTGCTTGAGAGTTAAGTTTTATTATCATCTCCTGAATTTGGCTTTGCAGGTCAACACATTTTCAGACCTAGAGATCCACAAAGCAAATCTAGATAACAGCAAAGACCCTATGCTCTGGCACGAGACACATAAGTGTGAGCTGTGCCTTTCATACTTTCTTTCTTTGTAATTAAAAGCACCCAGGAAAATAGTTTGATTTCATATTTATATAATCCAAGAAAGGAATATTTGAATTTTTAATTTTCAACTGTTTATGCATATCTTTTTGTATTCTCTTATCTCCTTAGGTTGAAAATATTTTAATAAAATGGTATGTCATAGGCTTGTTTTCATTGTCAGGCCAAGGGATTTAGGGACTTAACACTTAAGGGACAAAGAGCCAGTCCCTTATTTTTTTGTTAGTGATCTTTCTCTCTTAATATAATAAAATGTTGTAACCTTCTAAATAAAATTTTATAGATATACAATGGTGGCACACACCTTTAATTCCAGCTCTCAGAAGGCAGAGGCAGATGGATCTTTGAGTTTAAGGCCGGTCTGATCTACAGAGCAACTTCCAGTCTAGCCAGGAATACACAGAGAAACCCTGTATCAAAATACAAAACAAAATTTATGTCTTATAAGCTAAACAAAAAATACTGAGTTATAAAGTATAATCATATTAACGTATACTTCTAAATAATACGAACAAAATTTTAGGCACAAAATTAGACTACTTTATTATTTTTGGTACTGGCATGAATTGGGTGCTTCTACTATTTACTCGCCTACTTAGGAAACTTTTAATTGTGTAGGTCATGTTTTAACAATTTTACAGACTTAACAAGGAGATGTTATCATCGGAATGGGAATTTGTGGTAATATGGTAGTGACTCCATTGTGCTTTTAGAAAGGATGAGTCCCCACTAAAACCCCTTTGTCCTTCCTTCCCTCCCTCTCTCATTTTGTTCCTCCTCCTTTCTCCATATTGGAGAATGGCCCTAGGGCCTTGTTTCATGCAAGGCTGACATTCTACCATTAAATGTTGGTTGACATCTGAAAGACTGGACATATGATGTCAAATTATAACAGTATCTTATACTTCTTTACTAGATAGGTTTGTACAAAATAGGATGGATAGGTTGATTTTATTTTATTTTAAGACCAAACAACAAGAAGTTGGACAGCTTTACCCTACTCTTCGTCATCTATTAGTGAAAAGGTTGCCACATTGGTCCCATTTTTTTTAAGCCTTTTCTTTGTAATATAGCCTCATTTTTCTCTCTGACATTGTGAGAATCCAGATACAAGAGTATATCTGACATTATTTATCTATGAGTTACTTCTAAAAATTATAAATATGTTGTATAATATAGTTCAGTTAATGTCTAGTGGAGATTTTAGACTATAGAGGCACAAGGAACATTTTGGAGGGTTGATTGTCAGTGCTCTGTAATGATAGCAATGCACAATGCCCAGTTCAAACACTCTGAAAATCAAATGGATGTATATGCTTACCTGACTGTATAATACACGGAAAAAGAGTTACAAGGGTAGGCAGTAGGCCAGTGAGAATGCTTGCGGAAGGCATGTAGCAGACCCTGGGGGCCATCCTCAGTACTGGAAAAAAGTACAAAAAATATTTAATAACCAATGCTCTAGGCAGGAAGTCTTCATATACACAATGAATGTATTAAGCAGTTGAGTGGAAATCCTCTCAGATAAAGCATGTGTATGGGGTTGGTACTTGCCTAGCTCTGGGATTCTTGGCTTTTATAAATATGGCAGCACCTAAACGTTTTTCTGTTTCAGGAAGCACTAAGTGACGCATGACCCACAAAGCCTGTTTTCATACTTCCCTTGACTTAAGAATGTCATTTCAACTTTGACATGTAACATGATTATCCCTCAAAATTTAAAATGCTAGCTATCTGGATTTTCACAGAAAGTCTTTCTAATTTATCTTCCATTTTTAATCAACATACTCTCTTTGCTGACTCAGACTCCCCAAAACTGCTATCTAGTGTCTTCAAGTGTTTAAACTACTAGTTAGAAATTATTAAGGGAACGGTTTTATTTCTTTTCCTCTGAAGACAAACAGGCTCATGTCAAACTAAATGGTACATTTGTTCCTTCTCAAGAGAGTGCTGTATTTCCTGAGTGGACCTTGCCAGTTTTCACCTGTTAAAATGAAGGGAATGGTATGGAATAGCCAAAGAGCCCGTAGTAGTGGGTGTGTGTTCTCAGCTTGATGGACCTTTAGACATACTGCAAAATGTGCAGGGCAATTTTAAATGTGTTGGTCTTGTCTAGCAATAGACATAACAAGAGCCATTTTTACTCAGCAGCATTTAGAAAATGGGAGAGTCATTTGAAGATCATTAAGGGCTTACAGCAGGAATATACAACCTTTTAAGAGGGCAAAGCAATGCCATCTGTAAGTTCACATTTTATAAACTCACACATGAAAAAAATCACTAATTGGTTATAGTTTTGTGTTGGGTCATGGTGTTAGTGGTTCTTGGCAACTATCAACAGGTTGGATACCCTGTTTGGAGATTTTAGTTGTTAATTGATTTTGTTTATTAGAATGATAAATTCATACTAGAATTTTGAGAAGCTTTGAGTATTTTCAATTGTAGTGCCCTGAAACTCTCATATCAGCCTTGTAATCTGCCACCATTTACCCAGGGTTCCCATGGTTCATGTACCTTGACTAAAGTAATAATTTGGGTATCTGAATATCTGTTTATTTTATATTGTGAGGAGGAGCCTGTGATACTGGAACATGTAGGGCTGCTTTGGAAAAGGTATCTTAGAGGAGTCCTACTGCATGGGTGGCATATGGACCCAAATGGAAAAATCAGTGCAAATGTGACAGAAAGGTCAGAGATAGGGCAAGCAGGCACCTGATGGCAGCTGACATGTAAGTTAAATTTATGAGTCTTATGACTTTTTCATTATCTTTCTCTAGGCCTACTCTGTGTTCGATGAAGACATTGGGTACTGTCAAGGACAGTCTTTTCTTGCTGCTGTATTACTGTTGCATGTAAGTAATTTTCCATGTTCAAAATAGCATAGTGGTACTGAGGGTTATTTTCTACAGGGTTTTGATATTCCTGCTGATGTCCCACTTTAGGAAGCGTATACATAGCATGTCTCTTTAAATTATACCTTGGGTGATAAATTACAACATCTGTTTCCAAGACACAACAGTCTGTCTGTCTACCTTCCTTTCTTTCTTCCTTTCTTTCTTTTTTTTATTAAAGTGCTACATTTTTCATTCATTAATTAATTTATTTACTCTACAGCCCAATATTCAGCCTCCCTCTCTTGCCAGTACCCTCCAGCTCCCCTCCTATTCTCTCTTTCTCTAAGAAGGAGGAGCTCTCCCTGCCTATCACCCCACCCTGGCACACCAAGTCTCTGCAGGACTAGATTCATTCTCTCCCACTGAGGCCAGACAAGGCAGCCCACTTAGGGGAATAGGATCCACAGACAGGAAACAAATTCAAGGACAGCCCCTACTCCAGTTATTGGTGGACCCACATGAAGACCAATCCACACCGCTGCTGCATATGCTTGTGGGTTTCTAGATCTAGCACATTCTGTTCTTTGGTTGGTAGTTTAGTCTCTGGGAGCCCCTAAGGGTCCAGGTTAGTTGACTCTGTTGGTTTTCCTGTTGAGTTCTTCTTTGGGTTCCTTGATCCTTCCCTCCAACTCTTCCACAAGATTCCTCAAGTTCCATCTAAGATTTGGCTGTGGTTCTCTGCATCTGTTTCCATTGACTGCTTGGTGGAGCCTCTCAGAGGACAATTATTCTGGGTTCCTGTCTGCAAGTATAACAGAGTATCATTAATTGTGTCAGGGATTGGTTCTTGCCCATGGGATAGTTTTCAATTTGGGCCAGAGATTGTTGGCCAAAGAGTTTTTTCAATTAGTTTTTCTATCTAGAAGCAAATAAATTGCTTATTTGGATTTAATTTTAGCTTAGCTATCTTGAATTAAAAATATCAGCATAAGCACAAACATCAGAACTCAGACAACTATGAACTATTATACTATAACAAGGAAACCTGCTAGATTTTCTCTGATTTATTTTTATACACTTCTTCCTGTCAGTCACTTTCATTTAGCATCAATTGCCAGGTTCTGGGCTTTGAAGTGGGATTACATTTGTGGTTTGTGTCTAGGATGGGGTATAAGCAATTGAAACGAATTTTTATTCTCCTTTCTGTGTCTTCATTGATCTTTCTGATGAGAGAAACAATAAATGCTCACTGGAGAACTTAGTGTGCTCATCACAGTGAGGCCCTGGGCAAGTTAGTCCATAGGAGACTTGTCCAGCTCAGTTCTGACAGAACTGTTAGAAAAACTTTTTGGAACAGGTAACTATTTTGGCAAGAAATAATAATCAAAGTTGAAGAATTAATAGACAAAATGGATGAGATCAAGTGTATGAAAACAAATTGGTACTCTAAATAGAGAGAAACCACATGAAATCACACTTGTCTACATGTGGGTAAAAATGATATGATAAGGATGGGCCACATGATAAGGACTACATACTCATTTCATAAAAGTGACTTCCTTCCAACACAGATGAGAAGCCACTGGGCAAGGGTAGACATTCATATTCTTGTGTTTGTTTTTGCTTAGAGGGCAAAGCTGAAGAGAACAAACAGCCGTGGAGAGACTAGCTAGATTCTATGACATATGCTGGGACTGGGAAAAGGGAGAAAGTAAGAAACGTTTCGAAGGAAAGCGAGCAGCTTCTGGGTTAGTGAAGGGAAGTGAAAGGTGAAATGCCCAGTTCTCCAGCTTGGTACTTGGCTGCTATGATGCTTTTAGCTAAAAGAATTATATTCGGTTAGAGTTAATGGAAGAAGTTGGGATTAATGATTAATTTTGTTTTAAAATCTTTGAATTAATGGGGGAGGTTCTAAGACTGTTAGAGCTGTCTAGCAGCCCACTGACACTAGGGGCTGATACTTGGGGAGACATCAAAGCTGACATGACAAGAGGAAATCTATCATCTCAGAAGAATGGAATCTGAGAACATTAAACACTGAAATGTCTGAGGAGGAAGAGGAGTCTTCCATAAAGAAGGAAACAATGCATAGTGTCCTGTGCAGCAGAAAGACCCAACTAGGTGAAACTAAGGCACTGCTGAGTCTGGCACTCTGAAATGAGCATTTGCAGTAGACTCTCAGTCTTAATGCTGATTTCCTCATTCTAGTAAGAGTGATGCCCATGGCACTGTTGTCATGACTCACCTCACCTCGCCTTAGGTTACTCTCCTGTTTTGTGCAGCATCAGATACTTTGGTACTTCTTGCAGTCTTGCTTTCTTTTTCTTTTTGACATCTTCACATCTTATCTTCTTGTGATGGCCTGTGATATCAAACATTTTATTATCATAATTTTCCAGCACAGAATGCAAGTAGTATCTAATATAGTTAGGTCCTACAGGAGAATGGACATTTAGAGTAAATAGAAGAAGTTGGGATTAATGATTAATTTTGTTTTAAAATCTTTAAATGGATACTGGTACAGTGACAGACAGGTAGACCAGTGGAATAGAATTGAAGACACAGAAATGAACCCACACACCTATGGTTACTTGATCTTTGACAAGGGAGCTAAAACCATCCAGTGGAAAAAAGACAGCATTTTCAACAAATGGTGCTGGCACAGCTGGCCATGTAGAAGAATGCAAATTGATCCATTCTTATCTTCTTGTACAAAGCTCAAGTCTAAGTGGATCAAAGAACTCCACATAAAACCAGAGACAATGAAATTTATAGAGGAGAAAGTGGGGAAAAGCCTCGAAGATGTGGGCACTGGGGGAAAATTCCTAAACAGAACAGCAATAGCCTGTGCTGTAAGATCAAGAATCAACAAATGGAACCTCATAAAATTGCAAAGCTTCTGTAAGGCAAAAGATACTGTCAATAAGACAAAAAGGCCACCAACAGATTGGGAAAGAATTTTTACCAATTCTAAATCTGATAGGAAACTAATATCCAATATATACAAAGAGCTCAAGAAGCTGAACTCCAGAAATTCAAATAACCCCATTAAAAAATGGGGGCAGGGTTACTGATATGGGCATGGAGGGCTCAGAGGCAGCTGCATTACCAAAACGTCCAGTGCAGCCTAAGCAGCAGCACATGGAATCTGAACTCCTAGAGCTCCTGACAGGATTTGCAGCTGGCTGGAGAGTCTTCTGTATGATGGTTTTTACTGTTTAATAACTCAGGGGAAGATACTGGTGACCATTCTAACGAACATTTAGGAGTTTCTTGAGACTTCTAACTTTATTTCATTCCTGAGTCTTGTAAAACTTCTACGTTTTGTTTACTTCCTGGGTTTTACAAAGTCTCCCTCTAAGGTGGACTACTGGAAGGAAAAGAAATTCCAACATAACCCAGCCCTTTCATAAACACATGATGCTGAATTGATTCAAGCTCAGTAAGCACTGAGCTCTAAGAAGTTCCCTGTTTGTTTGCGTTTCTGGGAGACTTGGCTTATTTCCGGTCTGTAATTATTTGGAAACACATCATGTTCTTGCCTCCTAAGGAGAGCAAGAATGAGGCAAATAACTAGAAAAATTAAATACTCAGAACTTTTTGTGCTTCCAGTTTACAGTAATGAGGGCCATATAATAAGTCAGCCTTTGTGAGGTTGGTCACCAAAAGTATCTCCTAAAGTATGTCCCAAGACACATATCATTAACGTCTCTTATACTCTAAATTAATTGAATTATGTAGTTGTTGCTATGTATTTTACAAATAGCGTGAAACATTCACCTATAGGATGGAACACAGGGCCCCCAATGGAGGAGCTAGAGAAATTACCCAAGAGTTTAAGGGGTCTACAACCCTTTAGGTGGAACAACAATATGAACTAATCAGTACCCCCCAGAGCTCATCTATCTAGATGCATATGTAGCAGAAGATGGCCTAGTCAGCCATCACTGGGAAGAGAGGCCCCTTGGTCTTACAAACTTTATATGCCCCAGTACAGGGGAATGCCAGGGCCAGGAAGTGGGAGTGGGGGGGGGAGCAGGGCGGGGTGGGTATAGGGATCTTTCGGGATAGCATTTGAAATGTAAATAAAGAAAATATCTAATAAAAAAAAAGACAGTGCAATGGTTAAGGGTATTTGCTGCCAAGCCTGATGACCTGAGTTAAACCTCAATAGCCCTCATGATAGAAGAAAGCAGACTCCTCTAAGTTGTCCTCTAACATGGGTTCTGTGACCGACCCACATTTATATGTATATGTGCACAACAAATAAATTATTGAAAAATGCAAAAAAAAAAAAAAAAAAAAAAAGAAATAGCATGAAAGACAGAAATGCCTTCAGGGTCCTTAAGAAAAGATTAACTGATATTCAGCGTCGTACTAATAAAAATATATCCTAATTTGTAATTTATATTATTTTGTGAAATTAATCAATATATGTTGTTCACCTATCAACCTGTCAGCTACTTTGAATACAGAAAGGCTTTTTTCCTGTATTATTTTTCTCTGTTTTCTAAGCCAATAGAAGACAATAGGCTCTTCTAAAGTATTAATCAGCTACACCATCTCAGGGTCCAGGGAGATGTTAGGGTCCTGCTGACTAATACTTTATCATAAGTTATATAAGCTGCTGCTGCTTTTTTCTGTAGTCATCCTTGCAGCTGCATATTAATCATTGTCTGCTGCTTTGTGGATTTCTGCCCTTCCCTCACCCACAGTCCTTTACCTCAGAGGGATGAGAAAGCGAAAAGGAAAGTATATTCAAATGTAAAGTTTTGAATTTTGAAGAGTGTAATATCTAAGTAGTCTTTTAAAATTATATTCTTCTGTGCTTAGAAAAATATCAGGGGCTTTGGCAATAGCTTGTGACATTGAGTAGGTTAAGCAGTGCAAGAATTCTCAGATGCTGTTAATCTATTTAGTGAGCTATAAGAAATATATTATCTGTGGTTAGACGGTAGTATATAACCACAACAACTTTAAACTATTTTAGAAATTAAATTACAATAATCTTTATAATATTAAAGAAATACTAAAGAAAGGAATGTGTAAGATATTTTGTATGATTCAGTTTTGTATAACATCTAATAACAATCAATTACTTTTCCTTTTAGAATATTATTTAGATGGAAAGAACTATATAGTACAACAACGTAATGGTTACTGTTGAAAGCAGGATAGTGAATTTTCTAGAAAGATGTACTGGGAGAGGTTCATGACTGAAAAGGTTTACACAGGGATCTTTTTGTTTATTTATTTACATCCCAAGTGCTACTCCCCTCCCAGCCCCCCCACCACCACTGAGAACCTCTCCCCATCCTTCTTCCCTTTCTCCTTTCAGAAGATGGGGTCCTCCCCTGGTTATCTCCCAACCCTGACACTCAAGTCTCTGCTAGGTTACACACATCCTCTCCCACTGAGGCCAGACAAGGCAGCCTTGTTGGGGAATTGATACCACAGTCAGGCTACAGCTTTAGGAAGAGGCTCTGCTCCACTTACTGGGAGACCCACATGGAGATTGAGCTGAACATTTGTTGCATATGTGCTGGGGCCTCATTCCAGCCCATGTGTTACAAAGGGATCTTTAATGCTAAACAATATTCTCTTTCTTAGACTAGCTTGTGGTTGCATGAGGCCCTGGGTTCTTTTTTTTTTTTTTGCTTTGCTTTATGATCAGTTATTTATTAGAGAATACACATTTGACCTTTTTGTATTTTGTATACTATATTTCAGAATAAAATTGATTAAAAAGTTATTAGTCCTGTAATGGAATTTCCTTCAAAGACAGGATTAAGACATGACTTTTTCAGTGGCAATAAAAAGTGACAAGCAGACTGGGCTGCAGAGATTGCTCAGTGGTAAGAGTGCTAGCTGCTATTCTAGAAGCCCTGAGTTATGTATCTAGCATCCAAGTCAGGCAGCTCACAATCATTATCTCTAGCTCCAGAGAACTCTTCTAGCCTCTGTGGGCACCCACCCATTCATGTGGCACACACGCATATACATAACACACCCACATAAAATAATAATAATAAAATGTTATAAAAAAGAAATGACAAACAGAGCTACTTACTATTTGTCTTGGAAATCCAGATTCCACAGAATCAAGATAGCAACATCCAAATGTCTATTTGTATAAATGTTTATAACCAAAGCTATTTGTAGCATATTCTTCATGACTTTTTCTGCCATGGATAGGCCTTGCAAGACTCAGGAGCTATTTATTGGCATAAAACTGGGAACTCTGTGGCAGAGATTTTAATGAGCTTGAAATCAGGCTTTATATTGTATGATCCTAAATCTCTGTTTGTAGCTATGCTTGTCTGCCCTTTCAAAATAGAACCCCTTCAAACAATAGTTAACAGAGCAGCTATAAATTTGAATCATTCTTTAAATTATTTTAAGTTAATGTGACCTTGGGCAGGATTCCTAAGCTGGGGTTCAGTTTCTTCATGTTAATATGGAAATAATATCATTACCCTTGTAGGTTTATTGAGGACTGAGGACCTTGTTATGAGTATAAAGAGTATGACTTACTTTGTGCATATCACAAAAGAACAGTAGTGACATGAAACCCAGACTTTCCTTAATTGACTTAAAGTTATGGTTAATTAGTTAATGCCTCTGAACTTTACTAGTGTTGCATCTCAACTTTTAAATTAGACCTACTCTGATGTTTTTGTGGGAATCAAGTGGTCTCATGAGTATGTCTAATAATGGTAGCTGCTGTTATTTCTAAAATTAACCATTATATACACAACCACTTTTCTTTTGGCCCCCAATCCTGCTCATTTAAATTGGTAGCATATAGGAAGCCACTGAGCAGTCATTTGATTTAAATGTTTTCTAGCATCTATTTGATTTAAAGGAGAAAGTAAACAAATAGCTGGCAGCTATCATTTTATTTGCTTTTCAGTATATGAGTGGAAAACGAAGACTCATGAGCTTATGACTTTCCAAATAATCAGCATCTATCTTTGTTGGAAAAAAAAATTCAGGAGGCTGGAGAGATGGCTTAGCGGTTAAGAGCACTGACTGCTCTTCCAGAGGTCCTCAGTTTAATTCATAGCAACCACATGGTGGTTCACAACCATTTGGAATGGGTTCTGATACCCTCTTCTGGTGTGTCTGAAAACAGCTACAATGTACTCATAAATAAAAATAAATCTTTTTTAAAAATCAGGAACTCTGTAGAATATTGACTTCAGAGAAAGAGGTAGATCAAAAGATGCAGAACATAATGAGGTGGAATAAGAACAGTACATGCAGAGATTATTTTTACCAAAATTCAGGTTTTATCAAAAATATATTATGTACAATACATGGTTCTTAAAGGCTTCCTTTGTAAAACAGAGTTTGTTGTGGAGAAATCAGTGAGACTGTCTCTGTCCATTAATGGTTTCTGTCCATTGATGGTCCTTATCAATACAGATGAGAAATCCTTGCCAACACTTGTTACCTAACACTGATTGCATCATCTGATTACATTACACCATTTTCAGAGCTTATGCTAGGCAGGTGTTTCATTTTGTATTTTAGATAACCATGGAGGACACTGTCATATCTTAAATTACAAAATTTTAGTGTTTATCTTCTCAAAATCCCAGTCTAATAACTGATTTTTGGGAGAGAATTCAGTACACAGTAAAATGAGAATTTGGTATTAAAGATCTACCATGTTCCCGCACCTTAATATTTTATTTAAAAATACATTGTTTAATTTTTTTAAACTAATTGCATATCAGTGATAAATTGAATTGTATTGTTCAGTGAAACATTGATCATTATAATAGCCTAACTAGTCACTTTTAGTGGTTTTGTTTTAAATAAGTAGCTGCTGTTGGGGAAACTGTAGGAGCGATTCAAAAGTACAGTCATACCCAATATTCTATCTTAATTGGCTTAAAATATAAAACTACTGAAGTTCAGAGGCATTAACTGACTTAGCTGATGAAAATACAGATATTTCAAAAGTTTCTTGGATCAAGTACTAATACTGTTCCATTTAGCTGTCTTTCTTTCTTTCTTTTCTGAGATAGTGTCACAGTAGCCCATGCTCACCACAAGCTGTGTCTCTGAGGACTACCTTGGCCTCCTATCTTTTTGCCTCTCCTAAGTGCTAAGACTATAGACACAAAATCATTTTAGGCATCCTAGTAATGACTATGGGCTAGAATTGCCACTTAGTTGTCATAGTATTTTTTTTCTTTTTTGCATCAAAGCCGAACTTTTTCATATGTATTAATTGGATATGCTATGTTCTTTATATGAAGAGAGACATTGAGGAGGTTTATGTGTCATTTATGTTGCATGTCTAAAGGTAAACAGAAATCCGTGTCTGTCTGTTCTTGCTCTGTGATTATTTTGAATGATTTATTATGATCTGGCCCATTCTGGATCATACCTTTACATGTACTCTAGCTGTAGCAATGCTTTTCACACACCCAGCCTCACCTGTCCCCAGATTTAATCTTAAATCATGTGAGTTTGCTGTTCACTCATTGGTCGTCAAGGTCTATTCCTCTCAATTCTTGTTTTCAGTGCCTTCCACAGTGCCTGTATCTTGGCTGTGCAGGAACTCTGTGTAGGAAGGCCCAAAGGCCTTCTGCTTCAGCAGTTTTACCACATTAAAGGAGGTCTAGCATTTCTCCCCCACCCCCATCCCTGTAAGATGCCAGTTGGTAAAATATTCAGCTAATTGTCATCCACTTATAGAGAGACTGAATGAATTAGTTTCTCTAAGACTGGCTACAGAACTTGGGATGCAACTTTTGGAACAGCCACTTGTGAAGAAATCCAAGAGAAGATCATGAGGCTTTCTCGGGATTTGATGTTAAGAAAAGTATTTTAGGTGATAGAGGTGCAAGTCAGCTTCACTTGAGAACAAAAGATTAGTATGGCATTCATTCATTTTTCTTATGTGTGTTTTCCTGTAGATGCCAGAGGAGCAAGCATTCTGTGTTTTGGTGAATATTATGTATGGTTATAAATTGAGAGACTTATACAGAAACAATTTTGAAGATCTTCATTGCAAATTCTATCAACTTGAGAAACTAATGCAGGTAAGGAAAAATGGGAAATTCTATCACCCATGAATTTATTGTTATCAAAATCACTAACAGAGTTAATGAGCAATATTTTACTATGAAAGTTTAATGAATACAACTTCCAGACTGTAAATACATTTATTTTGTTTTATTATTACTTCTCACTTTTCAGACATAAAAGTTAGTTGTTTTTCCAAAAGTTAGTATTCCTTGTGTGATTTAAAAGTTAAATAACTATATCTAATATATTCAGTTGGGCTCCATAACAATTTTGATACCTCATTTAAACCATCAAATAGATACATTTGAGTCCTCATCAATATGAGCATTTGATACAAAAATGGTTGTCTCTCTATCTCTGTCTGTCTGTCTGTCTGTCTCTCTCTCTCTCTCTCTCTCACACACACACACACACACACACACACACACACACACACACACACTACATGATACATAGCACTGTTAGGAGCTATATTTATCTTGTATTGCACTCTTGTACAGTTTTACTTTGTCGTTTTTTATATGGTCATGATGGGATATTTAAAGATTTATTTATTTATTTATTTATTTATTTATTTATTACCTGGATGCATTTATATTTGTATTTGGGTGACCCTGTCGGCCAGAGAAGGCAGCAGAGCTCCTGAAGCTAGAGCTGCAAGTGTATGCGAGCTACCTGATCTGGATGCATGGAACCAAACTCAGGTCCTCTGAAAGATCAGCAAAAGCTCTGAGCTCTTTAGCCATCTCTCCAGTCCACAGATAGGTTTTTATATCTAGTCATGTTTTAGAGTTTTCCAAGTACTCAAAATTATTCTAAAACTATACTGTGTACCTCAAACATTGTTTGAGAATTTGCAACATTACAACTGACAAATAGTAAAATTATCTAATGTTATTAAATGTTCAAATGAAATTATGGTCTGTGAGTGTCAAGATATATTTTGTTTCTAGGTGGGTAGAAGGTGAATCCTGTCTCTTACCTTAGACTAAGAATTGTCATTAGAATGAAGGTGTTCTGAGAGAACAAGATTTTTCCAGGAAGCAGGAACTCTCTCTTATGTTAGCAAGGATAATCCTGTTTTACCCAGTCATTTCTGTCCACACTCATCTGTCGTATGTCCATCCCTGTCTCCTGTTATCACCTTTGTGCACTGACATGCAGGTGCACATTACAGTTGTTGCAAACGACAAAACTTCCTTGGTAATCGTTCTCCTAAACCTTTCCTTTTGGCTTTCAGGAACAGCTGCCAGACCTGTACAGCCACTTCTGTGATCTGAGCCTGGAAGCCCATATGTATGCCTCCCAGTGGTTCCTTACTCTCTTCACTGCCAAGTTCCCACTCTGCATGGTGTTCCACATCATTGACCTTCTGCTGTGTGAGGTACAGTGTCCAGCTTTCATCCCTATGGCAACGTGGAAAAGTCTGCTTAGAACAGTTATTTTCCTTTTTCATAGTATTAACCCACACTCACGGACCAAAATTTCATTTGAATTTTTAATAAAGGTTACATAATTTTACTGTTTGTCAGGAATAAAAATATTAAGGCTTATATAATTTCCACAAAATAAAATTACATGGCTAAATTTGTGTAATTATATTCCTAATAAGCCTGTATCTGTGATTAATATATCATCAGTGTAAATGTTGAAAAAGTTAAATGCATTTAGAATCAGTGGTTTTTACTATTGCTGCACTTATACTACAATCAGGAATATGAACAAGCCCTCCCCCACAGCCAACCCTGTAATTAAGTCCTCCATTTGTTAGCTCCCTGTGTGTATGTGGTAGTTTTGGTCCTCTAAGAAAGAAAACTGATAACCATTTTAGATGCTGAGCTCTTCTTCCTGCCCTGCCCTGTCCTTCGCTTCCCCTTCCCTTATGACACATGCATCCTATTGTTGTTTTCTTCATGCCTGACAAGGATTTTGCCACTGAATTACAGCCTCGTCCCATTTATAATTTTAGGCAGTAGACATATCAATTATTCATTTTTAAAATACCTTTATTGTCTGTATTTGTTTACTTTATTCTTTTTTTTTCCTTGTTCTGGTCAACCCTGCTCGTTCTGGTCTTGCCCCGCTCATTCCGGCTCGCTCTGGCTGACCCACTCGCTCCAGCCAGCCCCTCTCACTCTGGTCGGCCCGCTTGCTCCGGTGGGCCCCGCTCACTCCGGCTGTCCCCATTCGGCCCCCACTCACTCCGGCCATCCCCACTCGCTCTGGTCGGCCCCGCTCGCACTGGTTGGCTCTGCTCGCTCTGGTCAGTCCACTTGCTCTCTCAGGTCCAAGGATTCGTTTATTATTATTATTCATAAGTACCCTGTAGCTGACTTCAGACGCAGCAGAGGAGGGCGTCAGATCTCATTATGGGTGGTTGTAAGCCACCATGTGGTTGCTGAGATTTGAACTCATCACCTTCGGAAGAGCAGTCGGGTACTCTTACCTGCTGAGCCATCTCACCAGCCCCTACTTTATTCTTTTTAGTTCCCTTAGTTGACTGGGTATATTTTATCTGTTTTCTTTGGGAAGTGGTGTGAGGATGGAGCCCTACCTCATCCATGTATATATTCTACCACTGATATACACCGTCATCCAAGTATATATTCTACCACTGATTTATAACCCCACACCTACTTTATTCTTTTAAATAATTTATTATATACACTCACACACACACATCTTATATTGTATTGTCAGTCAAAATGCTAAAAAATATCTTGGGGACTCTCTTGAAAGGCAGTTTGCTGGGCCAGGCATGATGGTGCACACCTTTATTCCGAGTACGTAGGAGGCAGAGGAGGCAGTAGAATTTCCAGGAGCTTCAGGATAGCTAGAGTTAGCTACACTGAGTCCCTGTCTCCATAAGAATAGCCTGCTTGATGAAAAGGAAAGTGAATATTTAAGTGAAAGAATAAATGTACACAAAAGTAAGACTACCCATTTTAATCACCCTTGACATTAATAGTTTTACTTTAAAGATAGTATTTTGAAAAGTGCCTAAGCTACATAAAGCCTATCATTTTATATGCAAATACTGCTGACATTTTCTCTCAGAGGCTCTTGTTAACAGTTGCATTGCATCTGAAATTTGAAATCATTTAGTAGATGAGGAAGATTTTGAGTCATTGTGAAGTGCTTTGGTAAGGAACAGTGGAGTATTTTGTGAGGTCACAGAGAGAGTTTGAATCCTGATTATGTAACAGCAATTGATATTGATTGATAGCACATATGTTATCCTGTTCATTTAACTTATAAATTAGTCTAAAAATGGCATTTTAAATGTAACCAGTGGAAGAAGGCAAAGAAACTAAAACCTTCTTCAGCATGCTATTATCATCACAGTATCCACAAGGGAACCTTCTTCAGCATGCTATGATCATCACAGTATCCACAAGGGAACCTTCTTCAGCATGCTATGATCATCACAGTATCCACAAGGGAAACTTGGGTGTTTAGCAAACATTCTGCTCTGACTGACTATTCTGAATAGGCCTGGCTCACTTTGTAATACAGTACTCTTTATAAAGAAACCTAATTTAGATGTTTGAGTTCTATAATCCTAAATCCAATTAATAGTCAAAATTAATTTTGATAAGTAAGTCTTCATAGGCATTATCCCACGTTATACACTAGTTAAGAATAGTGTTTCCTGAAAGGCAGACCATGTGATATGCTAATGGTTTTTGCTTTGTCTACAGAATGAGCTTACCATCACTTCACATTGTTTTCTGAAAGAGATTATTTGTGTTCATGCTAGATTAGACTATGGTTTCATTACAGAGTGTAGAGTGCATAGTTGTGCTAAATGGATTTCTCTATCGCTTATGGTAGAATAGTAATGCTGTAGTTTAGTTTGCTGGATGAGTGACTTTCTGAAATTGTCCCCTAAGCCATGGCATCTGGCACTATTTATGCATCTTTGGGATCTTGGATTCACAACTTCTTGGGCAATTTCATCTTGGAGATACTTGAATTTCTAGTGTTGAATACTAAGAAGGTTATTCAAATTTATAGTAAAGAAATGCAAACAAAATTTATGTGTTCCTGTCCTTTGTCATTTGTAACCACAGTGGGTGAAAGGTGACAACATTCACTGCAATTATTAAGACCATCACAGATGGTGCTCTCTCTCACCTTCATCTTACACTGTGCAGTTGGTTTTCACCTTTTAAAATTATTATACAAGCTAATTGTTTCATTATTGCATTTTAATACTTTTTAAATTTTTCTTTTGTCAGTCTAATTTAAAAATTCTTTCTTTCTTTCTTTCTTTCTTTCTTTCTTTCTTTCTTTCTTTCTTTCTTTCTTTCTTTCTTTCAATACATTTCCTCACCTAATAAAGTAATTCCAGATCTATTAATATTACCAAAAAATTTAATTTTTTCTTTTGACTAAATAAAAGTTCATTCTGTATATGTTCTGGATTTTCATCAGCCATTCATCTGGTGATGGACTTCTAGGTAGGGCACATTCCTGGCTATTGTGAACAAGTGTCCCTGGGTGTACCTGTATCTCTGTGGTGGCCTTTAGAGTTTTTAGGATGTACCCAATAACAGTAGAGCTGGGTCATGCAGACGTTTTAGTTTTATGTTTTCAGGTAAACCTCATATCCAAATTTGCTTCTCTGTTGCTAGGATAAACACCGCGACCAAAAGCAGCTTGCTCTGGCTTATACTTGCTCATCACAGTCCGTTACTGTCATGTCAGGAACTTAAACGGGAGCAGGGGCAGGATCCATAGAGGAATACAGCCTTGCTCCCCTGTTTACCCAGCTTTCTGTGGCATACAGCCCATCCCCACCTGCCCAGAGGTGGCACCACCCACTCATCTTAATGAGCAGCCATGAAAATGACTCCATGTCAACAGTCCCAAAGACCAGTCAGGGAGGCAATACCTTAAGTGAGCTTCCCTCTGGCCAAGTGACTCTAATTTGTGTCAACTTGACAATGGGGGTGGGGTGCCCACTAGTACACACAGATTTCTTTGGTGGCAATGCTTTCTCACTAGCTATGAATAAGGGTTGTGTTTTTTCTCTAGGTCCTCTCCAGCATTTGTTTTGTTAATGACAGCCTTTCTAACAGTATCAAGGTGAAGACTTAAAGGAGTTTAATTTTGCATTTTCCTGAAAGATAAGGATGTTGAGTATTCCTTAAAACTTTATTGGTCATTTGTGTTTTCTGTTTTAAGAGGGGTCTGTTCAGTTTATTTGCCAATTTTTGGTAAATTATTGATCAGCATTTTGTGTTTTGCCTGTTTAATTTTTGCAGTTCTTTCTATATTCTAGATACTGTTATATATCCAAATCTGGCAAATTGTTCTTCCATTCTGTAGGCAATGTTTTTACTCTATTGATTTTCCCTCACCTGTGCAGGACCATTTTGAATTCATGTAATCCATGTCAATATTTCATACACTTTTGGAATCCCCTTTGATCCATCTTGGTCTGCTTTTGTGTGTGGTAGGTAGGAGATACAAATCTTATTTCATTCTTTGGTATGTGGCTATCTAGATTGCCAGCACTATTTCTTGAAAAGGGTACTTTTTCACTAATGTATTTTATTAACAGCTTTGAAAAAAAAATTAGAAGGTCGAAGGTCAAAGATGTCTACATTTCTCTGAGTCTTTAGTCTTTCCCACTGGCCCATGTGTGTCATACCAGTGCTGTGCTGGTTTTGTCACAGTATGTCATGGGGTTTTCTGCCTAGGACTGCATTCGCTATCTGTGTCTTTAGTGTTCACATATGAATTTTAGAATTTTCTTTTCTAGTTCTCTGAAGAATGTCTTTGGGATTTTGATTGGGATTACATTTGAATCTATAAATTGATTACTTTGGTAACATGGCCATTCTTACATAATTGATTCTGCTAGTCTAGAAACTTGGAAGGTTCATCTGTTGTATAGAGTCTCTTTCAATTTCTTTCTTTCTTTTTTGCTTTCTTTTCAGTGTATTAGTAAAGTTTTTACTGCAGAGATCCTTTACCTCATTGGTAAGGCTTATTTCTGTATCTGCATAACTTTCAAAAAAGTGGGGGTAGGTTATAGTAGGTTATAGCATCATGATTGCTAAGGAAGTTGACAAAGTTAAGTAATTCTTCAAAATAAACTTTGTGAAGAACAGTATATTAGTGTGCCTCGGGATGCTCATTCTTTCCACTAACTCATCTCTGTCATCTTTGTGAAGGATTAGTTTGCAAAAGAGCTTTTGAATAAACTTTGACTTCCTGCCTGTCTGCTTTTTCTCTTTGCCCCTTTCATTCTTCTATAAAATATTTATATCAAAAGCTATTTTTTCCTATGTACTAAATATTCTAGTGGAAGAAATATTCTTAAATAAACTATATACTGGGTCTTTTTTCATATCTCTTTATAAGTACAGATCTTGATATTTGTCAGTTAATTTTTTTGCAAATGAAAGGCTAGGAAATTCTTAGAAAATGTTGATTTTTTTCTATAGTCATTCTAGCAAAAAAAAAAAAAAAGAATACTAGACAGTAAAGCGTTTTATTCAAAGACCCTTTTACAAGGTGAAAAAGAAGACATTGAATTTGACTTTCCCCTTAAGGAGCAAATCATCATGTCATATGCTCAGTCTTGCATCTTGAAGTTAGGAATACAAAGTTAATTTAGCAAAAAGGGAATAATTGTGTTATTTTGGCAGTACAACTTGAGTTTTAAAACCTCCTATTTATTAGTAATTGTTATTTACAATACTTAAAATTGGCTGTATGGTGGCCCGTGCTAATTCCCTAATTTGGTTGAAGATGTGTGGCAACAAGTATAAATCAGAGTTCTGAAATATACTTCTTATGGTAAAAGGAATGCACTGTCTGTAAACGTTTAGGCAGCAATTGAAAGGAGAATTATTTTTAACCCCCTGTTTTATGTCTGATTTTTGAGATAAGAAGCCTATTCATATTAATATTCTAGTGAAAACATTGTGCTGTTAAACCATCAAGAATAAAATGCTTCACTTTTTTAAATAACTTTTTCTTAGTATAACAAAAACTTAGTATAATGTAAAGCTTGGTGTTTTTCTCACAGAAAGAGCATATGTAAGGTACTCAGTACCAAGATCATACAGAGCAGAGGATCACTGCATTTCAGAACTGCTTCAGGCCCATCCTCTGAAGGATAATCAGTACCTGATGCTCCAGCTACATTTGTCTGGCTTGGTTTTGTTCTTTGTGTAATCATACACACAAACTTCCTGTGTAATTTCATTTATTCCTGGCATATTTCTAAGATTTCTTCAGATTTTCCATCTGGACATGCTTTATCTTCTCCACTGTAACTATGCTAAAGCAGATCCATCCTTCTGTTATGTTGTTGCTAGCCTTAGGATTGTTTCCACACTAAGGCTGTTAAGTGTGGCTGTGCATGGTCCTGAGTTTGTCTTCTGATGAGTAGCATACACTTCTGTGGGTATACACCTAGAAATGAAATTCCAGGCTTGAGTGTATGGACGTCCGCAACCTGAAAAGAGTCTGCTGAATGTATTCCAACCATTATAGCCATTACCTTTTGAGTTGTCTTATTCAGTGTAAGTATTTCTTGTAAAAAAATGAAGATTTTTGTAGTGTTTTTAGCTAGCTAACCCTGGGTCAGATTATAATTCACAAAGTGCAGTAAAATTAAACTCATTTGGTGAAGAGATTGGCTTGACCACTTAGAATTACATAGAGATAGGGGCCAAGGGCTAGATCTTTTTTTCCCTTTTATTAAAAATTGTTTTTCACATAACATAACCCAATTACAGTTTACCCTCACTGTACTTCTCACAGTTTCTCCTATTTGCCCCTCCCATCTGCATCCACTCCCTTTCTATCTCTCATTAGAAAACAAACAAGCTTCTAAGGGACAGTAATAAAATTTAAAAAACCTTATCACATAACAATTGAATAAAACAAACAAACAGAAGGAACATAGCCAAGGGAGGGCACAGAGACTCATCTGCACACTCAAGAATAGCATGCAAACACAGTACTAGAAGTTATAAGATACATGCAGAGGACCTGAAGCAGACTTGGACAGGACCTGTGCATGCTGCCTCAGTCCCTGTGAGTTCATATGAAATTTGCTTGTGTTGATTTAAAGGAATTTTTTTCTTGGTGTCCTTCATCTCCTCTGGTTCTTATATCCTTTCTACCTCCTCTTCTTCAGTGTCCCTGATCCCTGAGGGGAAGGATTTGATAGTCACATCCCAGTTAGGGCTGAATGTTCCAAGAATTCTCTTTCTGCAAATTGTCTGCTGTGGGTCTTTATATTTGTTCCCATTTACTGCAGGGGGAAGCTTCTTTGATGATGACCAAGGAAGACACTGATGTATGAAGATAGCAAAATGTCACTAGGACTCATTTTATTGCTACTACTTTTTTTTTTTTTTTTTTTTTTTTTTAAGGAGACTAGTATTTCGTCTTACCCTAGGTTCCTGGGCTATCTAATTTCAGGTTATTGGTCACTCAAGCAGTGTCAGGTATGGGATCCATCTTGTGTAGTGGGCCTTAAGTCAACACTTATATTGGTTGGTTACTCCCACAAACTTAGAGTCCCCATTGCCCTAGCATACCTTGTAGTCAGGACAGTATTAACAGGATTTTATCAGGCAGTAAACCCCTCATCAAAGGGTTTGTGGCTGAATTGGTATTTATGCTTTTATTTTGATAACACAGAGTACCTTGCTGTACCCAAACCACTAGAACATAGGGGTGAAGGCTCTCTGTAGGCACCACTCAACTTCATGTTCAGTGACTTATACAGATGTTGTTTCCACAATGAGACCTTGCTGTCAGTTTGTAGAGAGCAACCTATTATTGTCTTGGCAACACCCTGCCTTGTTGGGGGATTCCCATGGGACCCCTTTAGCCAACAGATCAATTAGATGTAACCCAATCCCAATACTGTAATCACTTTTGTGCCTGTATGACAGAGTTACCCTGAAGGGGAAAATCATGAAGGAATTCCCTGTTAGAAGAAGGAACATAGAGACAGTATAAAATGAGTTAACACTTAAGATAGTAGACTCAAGATTTTGATTCTTCTAGATACCTTCCTCATGTTAGTTAACCTGTATTAGTCTCTGGAGTTTTAGATATAAAATAAGACTGTCTCTCAAGTTTAATAAGATCGTGACAAAATGTTTAGCATTAAATATCCCATTACTCATCCAATCCCCTGTGCTGTGCTCTGAGCATCTGAGAGCCTTTTACTTCTCAGTTTCTTAAGGCAACCACTCTTCTTAATCCAAACTAGTTGAAGTGCTTTATTTGTAAAGCAAGATTTTAGCCAATGGACTTAAGAGAAGTTTCTTTTCCTATTGATGATTCAAGTAATTCTCCAGTCTTCTTTCCCCTTTCCCTTCACCGTTTTACAAAAGGAGAAGGAAAGCTACACAAGTTCTCTTAGTCTTGACAAGATAACTGACAGCGGGTGCTTTAAGTTGACTCTTTCCAGGTAGTTCAGTATAAAATGTATTCTGCTTTATATAGTAACTTGATATTTCATGAAATTTAAGGAAATCATTGACCCTTTGAATTAGAGTGTTTCCAGTGACTCCTTTCTTGAGAGAATGATGAGAAAAATGACAGTTCTATATTATCTGATTAAAAACTATCAAGGATAATTGCCTTTCAAGGAAGTTTCTGACATTAGTTGAACAGATTCATTATATAACATTCTTCCCTTTTACCCCCAACACCTCCCATGCAAATTAATCTCTTCAGAATAAGATGATATAAGGACAGTTAAGACCTCTGGAAAAGAATAAATGTTTTTGAAAACCCTCTAGTGGTTGGTATATGTACACAAAAATACAGAAAATAAGTGCTTTGTGTAAGCAGCAGCTGCTGCAACAAAACTTGTCTAGGCTATTTAAAGCTTTATTTATTTACCAATGGAAGTCTTCAGAACCAGAAAATCATTCTCTCTAAAATCTCAGTCCTGAATCATGGCATCAGCCTGTTTCACAGTTAGCACCTTCAATACATGTGGGCTTGCACACACCTTAGTAATAAATTTAAATATGGAACTAAAGTAACTTTACAATAAGAATTATAAAACAAAAACTGCAGGGACCTTCCAATATTCATGCATTAGACAATTTATATTATTAAGCTGACAGGTTCAGTCCGTCATCATTAAAATATCAATTTAGTTTTTTACCAAATATAAAAAATTAATCCCAAAAGACAAAACAAACAAACAAAAAAACAAACAAAAAACAAAGCCATAGGTACCATAATCCCTGATTTCAAACTGAACCGTAATAATAGAAACGTGAAACCAGACACATAGACTAATAGACCACAGTGTGAAACTCAGAATGCAGTAAAGCCTTGCAACTGCAGCCAATTAACAAATGTGCCAAAAAAAGACAACCTCTTAAAGGATTCTTGACACCATTGTCTTATCCTGTCCTGTACAAAACACATCTATTGTACTGAATAAATCAATAGAAGTAAATTTAAATCTAAATGTTTTACACTGTTCCATTTAGTTGCATGTAACAGTAAAGGAAATAATAGACAAAGTTGTTGTCCTTATGACATTTTTGTCCTTACAGTAATCAGAAAATCAATAACTAAGCAGACCATATAGTATATTGGTCAGAAAGTATGATGGAGAAAAATAAAGGAAAAAAAATTACAGAAGACCTGGCACTGTTATATAAATATATTGCAATATTTAGTATGGGATTGTGGTGCATTCAGAGGGATGATGGGAAACTAGGTAGAAGGCAGAGGTGACATCAGGGTGGGAGGTGATGACATCAGTGGAGGGGATGGGAACTGGCTGTATGTGCTACCTTTCAAAGGTTGAGGCAGTAGAATGTGCTGGTGGACAGTGTAGGGGAAGTTATTCTTTTTGATGTAGTGAAAGGGGAGAGTGGACAGCTTTGCCACATCTGTTCTTCCAGGAACATCTTGGAAGCAGTGTGACTAGGGATTGTTGCTCTGTGGCATTGTAGAACGACTAGGGAACGCCACTCTTACATTCCCAACTCTGACAGGTCAGGTTATAATGTCTTTGTGGTATTTCTTATAGAAGCTGCTGTGGTATTCTTGAGTATATTTAAGGTCAATGTTGATATAATTAGATTGAATGTGTAGAGTGGAAAAGTTATGAAAGATGAGCACAGGAGAGTCAACACTTGATACTTTACATACAGCTGCATGTTTATTGGGGAGGGCAGGAATGTTAGTTTTGCTTTTGTGAAGGTTGCAACATGCTATTTTGAAGATTCAGAATAAATTGAACATGTTCAATAATTCACTGTTGGTTGTATATTAGTTCTCATGTTTATAATAAGAATCACTGGTTTAGGGCTGGTGAGATGGCTCAGCGGGTAAGAGCACCTGACTGCTCTTCTGAAGGTCCTGAGTTCAAATCCCAGCAACCACATGGTGGCTCACAACCATCTGTAAGGAGATCTGACTCCCTCTCCTGGAGTGTCTGAAGACAGCTATAGTGTACTTACATATAATAAATAAATAAATAAATAAATAAATAAATAAATAAATAAATAAATAATCACTGATTTAAGTTATAACATGGTGGTGCAGTTGCTGGGAATTGAACTCAGGACCTCTGGAAGAGCATTCTATGCTCTTAGTCCCTGAGCCATTTCAAGAGAACTGACTTAAGTTATAGTTTTTATCGTTATTGTAAAAATCTCTCAGTTCCTAACTAAAGTAAATAGAGTTACTTTTCAGTATTCTTTTTGTTGCAAAGAAGAGAAAAGTCCTATAGTGTGTAAAGTAGGTACATATGTATTGAATAAAATAAATAAGCATAGTCTTTTAAATTTATGATTAAACATTTGAAACTAGTGTTGACTATACTAGGAAGTGACTTTTGATAAATATATATTATTTATTAAGTAAACTTCTCATGCATTCCAAAGACAAACTATATATTTTCCAGCCAGGGATGCTTACTTAATTAGAATAGGGAATGGAACACTTGAAAACAGGATCTAATCTTTACAAATATAGTTCAGCTCTTAGAGCTAAGATGCTTACTATGTTCTAAGTAATTTCACTGTATCCTTTTAGAGGCAGCATTTTTAATAAAGGCAACACGCAAGCCTGACCTGCATAAGTCATTTTAATGACTGCCTGCAAAGCTGTATGGACTATTTTTGTGTTTCCCATTCTCTGGAAGTTGGGCTGTGAAAATACTTCTTTAACTAGTTCTTACTGAAAGACATCCACTGTAGTTATTAGTAGAAGTCCTCTTCTTTATAGAGTAATTATATTGTGCTGTAGAGAAGAAATTATTGTATAGTAGCAACTGAAGGTAGATGAATAAATGAGGCTGTGTATGAGAGAAGCTATTTGCGTTTATCATTCTGATTTATAGTTTAGCTGGTAAATATCTGGTCTTTCCCTTTTTTAAGTCTAAAGGAACAGTATACTAAAAGGTGGGCATTTGTGGATGACACCCTACTAAATACTGCATACCTTGTTCTAAACCACACAAAATACTGCTTTATCCATCTCATATATAGTTAGCCCATTTAGAAAAAAAAATGTAAAGAAGTTCCTATTATTCTTATCTTTCAGCACCATAGAAAATAAGCAGATTTTTATTTTCTTTCTTAAGACAAAAGTAAGTTACAAAAATAAATCAGTGTTTGCTTCCCTGTTAAGGTTGAGGTCTTGTCAATTCACTGTCCGTTGGTATCTTTATCCAATGTTATTAACCTCATAGCTCAGGTGTCTCACTGCTCCGGCAGAACTTCTCCATGGTAAGTCATTTCTGGGACTGCTTTGTTTGACATTTTAACCAAATAAAGATTTGTTCTTTTTTTTATTATTATTCAGGGCCTCTTATAGCTGTAGCTCTATGCCATTACTAACATTCTGTCAGCATGAGGTACCCAGGTGCCTGTGATAAGGTTGCCTTTGCTCTGGGTGAAAGGGAAGCAGTAAGACCTCTGGCTTCCTGCTGTCTAGGCTCTCACCAGGGCATTCAAAAGCTTTGCTGTTTCAGATGCCCACTTGACATTTTACCTCTGCCCATGTTCTAGTAGAGTAACTCATTTTGTTCTTCATTTCTGAGGACTAATGCAAGAAAATTTTTACATAATTGAATAAAACAGTTTTCTTTTGCACAGTGCTTCCTTAACCTAAGAATTAGAGTTGGTCTGCTTGTTGTTTCTGACTTAAGATATCTAATTGTCTCTTACGTAAGACACTTGGAAGTGTAATTAATTAAAACATGTCTAGTTGTTCTTCTAGGACTCAGTCAAGTAGGTACATACTACTTCAGACAGGGATTTCCGTTTGCTCATTAGCAAATACACAAGTTTCTGTTTTGCTCATAAGAATTTTTAATACAAAGAAAAAAGTGCCTTCTTAATGCACAGATCTTGTATGAGTGGAGAGGCTGGGGGTTGAGCCTTGGCCTTGAGTGTCTTACACAAGCACTCTCTCACTAAGCTATATTAGAGTGTAACTAACTTTTCTTTTGCTTCTACTTTTATTTATTTTTAAATTAAATTAAATTTTTTTACTTATTCACTTTACATCCCTTCCCAGTCACCCCCTCCCACAATCCTTCCCCCATTCCCTTCTCCTCTGAGTACCCTCTACCCCTGTATTCTCCACACTAGCACTAGGGTGCCTAGTCTCTGAGAAGCTAGGCATGTCCTCTCCCATTGAGGCCAAATAAGGCACCCAGCTAGAAGACCATATCCCATATACAGGCTACAGTTTTTTAGATAGCCCCCACTCCAGATGTTTTGGACCTACATGAAGACCAAGCTAAATATATGCACGGAGGCCTAGGTCCAGCCCATGGAGCTAGGTCTGTGGAGCCTAGGTATGCTCCACAGGTGGTCACTCAGTCTCTTAGAGCTCCAAGGGTTCAGGTTGGTTGACTCTGTGAGTTTTCCTGTGGAGTTCCTATCCCCTTAGGTACCACAATCCCTCTGCCTATTCTTCAAGAGTCCTCAAGCACCAGCCACTGTTTGGATCCGGGTCTCTGCATCTGTCTCACTCAGCTGCTAGGTGGAGGAGCCTCTCAGAGGACATCTTGCTCCTGTCCACAAGCATAACATAGAATCGTTAGTATTGTCTGAAGAATAGATAAAGTGGGATTCTATTCTACACAATGGAATAGTATTCAGCTATTAAAAACAAAGACATCATGAATTTTTCAGGCAAATGGATGAAACGAGAATATTATCCTGAGTGAAGTAACCCAGTCCCAAAAGGACATGCATGGTGTGTACTCACTGTAAAGTGGGTATCAGCCATAAAATACAGGTACTATGCTATATTCCACAGACCCAAAGAAGCTAAACAAGAAGGAAGGCCCAAAGAAGGAAGCTTGAATCTCATTCAGTAGAGGAAATAAAAGAATGATAAGAGGCAGATGAAGAGAGGGAACTGGGAGGTAGGGAGATAGGGAGGGGAATGAGGGTTCAGGATTAGGTGTGGGAAAGGACAGGAGAGATGGCTAGGTGGCCATGGAAATGAATGGAAATCTGCAACTGACGGGGTGAGGAGGCATCTGCAGGATGAGACAGAGACCTGGGATAGGGAGGTACCCAAGAATCAATGTGGGTGGCCTTAGCTTTAACTCACTACAGTGAGGATATGGAACCTGAAGAGGCCACCTCCTGTAGCCAGGCAGGAACCCCAGTGGAGCTATAGACACACCAACTTACCCACAAAACTTTCTACCCCAAATTTATCTTGTCTACAAGAAATGCAGGCATGGGGGATGGAGCAGAGACTGAGGGAATGGCCAACCAATAACCAGCCCAACTTGCTTCTACTTTTAAAACAGGGTGATCTCAACTCACTCTTTAGCTCTGTTAGGCCTTAAAATTATGGTCCTCCTGACTCAGACTTGTATGTAGTGTGGATTGTAGGGCTGTACCGGGATGCCTAGCTTTCAAATCTTTTACCTGGCACATCTTAAGATATTATTTATTAGTAGTAAAAATCTTTCTGTGAAACAGTGAACAGTAGAGCCCTGAAACTATTAAAACAGCAGTTTATAAACCCTTTTCTTACTAAATGGAATCTAAATACATTTTATCTAACAGTTTTCAACTTAAAAATTAAATAAATTATGATGAGCTGAAACTAATAATATTGAACATACTTAGGTGAGTCAGCATGACACCCAGAGTTCAGAAAGACAGCCTTAGAAGCTCCTGTTCCTCTGCTGGCTTACCTACTCAAAGATGTGCTCACTCTGCCTCCAGATCCCCCCCCCCACCTGTTTTGGCTTTCTTGTAGTTTGTTTATGTTTGTGTCTTTTAGTGAATTACATAGAAATTTTAGAAATGTGCTCTTGATATCTCCTTAAGGTCAGATACAGTCCAAACTTAAAAGCTGGAGCACAGACCCACAGTTACTTCATTAGTCATTGTATTGTGGCTTGTGGGGAGTGACTCTGTTCTCTGAGTTCCACTTACCCATTAGGGTGAAGCTTTCTTTATAAAAGTGTTTTAAATGACTTTAATTTCATTATGAGCTTTTAAATACTTTTGGGAAAGATAATGCAGAAGTTTACTTGAAGTTTACCAACAAACTTGAATTATATTTTAACCTGCTATATTAACTATCTCCAGCTTTGAAATCTCCAGTAGATTAGATACCAGATAATTCTTTGAGCCAAGTGGAGTTTCACCCAATCACTTTAATCTTGCAAGCTGTACAATTACACCAAGTCAGTATACATCCATTAAATATTTTTCAGTTCAGGAAGGGTGTTTTGAACTTAATCATGTTGATAATGTGATTGAAATGATTGATACAAGCTTACAACAAAATAAGAAACCAGTACTTTTTCTTATTTTTCTTTTTTTTGCGTTTTTTAAAAATTTTTTTAATTAGATATTTTCTTCATTTACATTTCAAATGATATCCCCAAAGTCCCCTACATCCTCCTCCACCCTGCCCCCCCTACCCATTCACTCCCACTTCTTAGCCCTGGCATTACCCTGTACTGGGACATATAAAGTTTGCTAGACCAAGGGGCCTCTCTTCCCAATAATGGCAGACTAGGCCATCTTCTGCTACATATACAGCTAGAGACACAAGCTCAGGGGATGCTGATTAGTTCATATTGTTGTTCCACCTATAGGGTTGCAGACCCCTTCAGCTCTTGGGTACTTTCTCTAGATCCTACATTGGGGAGCCCGTGTTCCATCCTATAGAAGACTGTGAGCATCCACTTCTGTATTTGCCAGGTACTGACAAAGCCTCACAGGAGACAACTATATCAGGGTCCTTTCAGCAAAATCTTGCTGGTGTATGCAGTAGTGTCTGGGTTTGGTGGCTGATTATGGGATGGATTCCTGGGTGGGGAAGTCTCTGGTCCATCCTTTCGTCTTAGCTCCAAACTTGTCTCTGCAGCTCCTTCCATTGATATTTTATTCCCTATTCTAGGGAGGAATGAAGTATCCACGCATTGGTCTTCCTTCTTGATTTTCTTGTGTTTTGGAAGTTGTATCTTGGGTATTCTAGGTTTCTGGGCTAATATCCACTTATCAGTGAGTGCATATTAAGTGATTTCTTTTGTGATTGGGTTACCTCACTCAGGATGGTATCCTCCAGATACATCCATTTGCCCAAGAATTTCATAAATTTATTGTTTTTAATAGCTGAGTAGTACTCCATTTTCTTTAAGGGGACTATATTAAGGATTTTTGATCAGACATGGCCAATTCTAATACACAAAAGAGAATGAAATAGGGTAGGCAGAGAACAATGCAGAGCTCCTGGAACTACGGTGAACTAAACAGGAGCCCCAGCTCACATTATTTGGCCAAAGAGAATGCAATATCTGCCTGCAGCCTCTGGCCTCTGACTGAGAACAAGGGCATATAATTTCATGGACAAAGATTTGGAAGTGGAGAGAGTGACTTAATCATGATAAATTGCTGTTTGTGCTTTGGAAGTCCATATTGCAAAAGCCACATTTCTGGTGATTACACAAACAAGACTCTGCTGGATGGGTGCAATTATACTTGAAAGCACCCGACACCATTTCTCCAAGCATAGCCATAGACAATTTTCATCAGAATAATTTGGGGCACAGAGCAATCTTAAAACTTATTAGAAAGCTACAAAAATAAAAACTATGGGATAGCTAGATGTGGTATCACATGCCTATAATCCAGTATTGGGAACAAACAAAGATGACCCACCACTTACCTGGGCTATATATAGCAAGACAAAACTCATATTTAAAACCAGAGGCCCAATAAAGAACAACTTTGTGATGTTGTTGTTTATATCACACACACACACACACACACACACACACACACATAGATATATAACTATATAGTACTGAACTGAGGAATTGAAAGTCAAAAAATAAACTCATGTATTAGAGGTCAAGGCAATTCAATGAGAAAATATTAAGTCTCAAAGAATGATTGCTGGATAACTGAATATTGACATATAAAAGAGTAAATTACATCTGTACCTCTCATATATATATATATATATATATATATATATATATATATATATATATATATATATATATATATCACACACACACACATACATATACACACTCCAATGAATTCAAAATGGAGTGAACATAGATCCAAACATAAAAAAAAAAGCTCTATTGTAATGGCTGTGGGTGAACCAATGACTTCCTGCATAAGATACTCATGCCAGTTGGAGAGATGGCCTAACATTTAAGAGCACTTGTTTTAACTCCAGTTTCAATAAAATGAGAACCTCTTTTGGCCTCTGCAGGCAGCAGGTAAGCAAATAGTGCCCAGGAATTCATACAGGCAAAACATGTACATACATTAGAGAGGGAGGGGGAAGACAGACAGACAGACAGACAGACAGAGAGAGGGAGAGAGAGAGAGAGAGAGAGAGAGAGAAGGTGCCTATAAAGGTAGCAAGCAGGGGTGGGGGCTAAAGCTGGGAGTATATAATGCAGTGGGCAGCATCCCTGCCCACCATGTGTGTGGTCCTCTTTGTGGAGGAAAGTGAAGAGCAAGGGGGGAAGCAGGGGTATGACTGAGTTACGCAGGTGTGGTCCTCTTCATGGAGGAGGGGTAAGACATTGTACTCCTTCCAGTTCTTTGAATTCATTAGCGTGCAGGGTTCTAAGAATTAAGATAATAGTTGAAGGTAATGAATTCAGAGAAATAGAAATGGTACGGGGATATCTAGCAATGTTTCTTTGGCTGCTGTGTTTTCAGTGTTCATGCCAGAGTAAGAATCATGGTGTGCTGACTTCTTTCAAGGCTGTTTTGGTCAGATGTTACCATGAGCGTATCAACAAAGCCAAGCTGACAGAGAACAGACACACATTTTAACAGCAGCACTTCCTCAGCAGTTGTATCTTGATCTGATTTGTTTCACACCGATGCATGACCAATTGTGATTGAAAACAGGCACGAGATTTTAGGAGAACAAGTGGAAATCTTTTAGATTTGGGAGCTGCCAACCAGAGTGAGGGTGGGTTTTCATTTTCCCATTACAAAGTATTTGGGGTTACTAAAATGCTTGCTTTCATTGAATTTTTTAAAAGTTTATAATTGTTAATAGTGTGTCTTTTCCCAAATTAACACAAGTTCAAAAAAAAGCATATTCTCAGATATCTTTCCTTTGGGGTGTCATCTCATGAACAGACTGGCTTTGAACTTGCAGTGATGCTCCAAGCTCTGTGTCCCAAGTTGCTGAGATCACACCAATGAGCCATCAAACCTGGTTTCACAAATACCACTTAACAGAGAAAACTAGCACTAGTACTGAGTCAGTAAAGGCATTGGCCACCAGGCTGATGACCCGAGTGTGAGACTCTTGACGCACACAGTAAGAGAGAGTGCACTTCTGCAAGTTGTCCTTTTACCCTCTCACATGGCTGTGGCACTCCTCCCTTCCAAAACCACAAATGAATGAATGTAAAAAAAAATAATAATAATAATGACTTTATATGCCCCAGTACAGGGGAACACCAGGGCCAAGAAGTGGGAGTGGATGGGTAGGGGAGCAGGGCGGGGGAGAGGGTATAGGGGACTTTCAGGATAGCATTTGAAATGTAAATGAAGAAAATATCTAATAAAAAATTGAAAAAAATAATGAATAATACAACTTGGTATTCAGTAAGTTCTATATGATTGATACCATTCCCTCTTTAAGTCTGTTTCTTTATTTGATAAGAAAAAATAGCTGAGTTTAAAACATTTTGCACTTTGGTATATTGGAGTGGTTTTGTTAAATGTAAGCAGACTCAGATAAGGCAGGTATTTCATTCAACTTGGGTCCAGGATTGGGTGGGACTACCTTTTCTTACTTCTCCCTTCTTAAGATGCTCATTTTTAATTAAAATATAATCATGACATTTTGCCCTCTGGAGCCCTAAGTCTCTCTTTCCCTTTTCATCATTATTTTTATGTATATGTGTGTGACCACTTTGTGAGGGGTAACCAATCAGAGTGCTCATCCCCTGGAGAGACTAATCTCCCTTTCTCAGCAGCCTGTAGTTCTTTAGGGGCTGTAATTGCCCCTTCAATGTTAACATGTCAACTGGCTGTTGTCATTGTTTAGGTCATTTCTCCATTTTGTGTGAGCCTCTATCCATGCCTCGTTGTGTCTAAGGGGTTCCTCTGTGCCTCCCTGTGAAGCATAGGGTCTCTTCCACTTTTCTTTCTGTCAAATTTTGGGACTTTGGATGCCACTTTATCGTGTGTACAATCACGCAGACCCACCCCTTGGGCATCATTTTTGTGCTCTAGTTTAGGCCAGTAACTTTACTTACTGGTGAAGACACAGAATTAATAGACTTTTTTAGAATGACTCGGGTTAGAGTAATCAAATAAAGATAAATAGCTATTATGCTGGACCATAGGAATTTGCATATAGATACTTCTTGGGTTTTGTGGGGTAAGCAAACTGTGCCACCAGACAGAAAACCTGGTAAGGTTGAAGGTTTTTGAAGCAGATTTAAAAGCCCTGGAAATTCTCATAATTGAGAACTAGGTCTTGGTCAGGGTCTACCTACCCTAGAATACGTAATCACAATAGCCCATTGAGCGGACCATGACAACCAATCACATAGCATAAAAACCTAATGCTCTCCATGCTAAGGAGATATCTAGATAGGCCCTGAGTGTTTAGCCAATGAGTTTCCCTTCCTGGGCATCCCTTCTGGTGAAAAGTATTTAATACCTGGTTTACCCCAAATAAGATGTATGAATTCGTATCCACCACAACAATGAAGCAGTTTGGACAAACAAGGACCATATCCTACATCAAGGATCGCTGTGGGGAGTCGGAGGAGGGGGGTTTCACCATACAGAGCTGTATCTAAACTCCCAGAGAATGCCTCTCTTCTAGCCCCTCCATACTTTGCGTACTCCCTCAGAGCTAGGCTGGATTCTTCCCTGTCCCAGACTCAGCCATCCCTTTCCTGCCTGGTGAGCACATTCTCAGACCACATTTCTCAGCTTCTCCTGGTCCTCAGCGGAGTTTGGATACCCAGGAGATTGAGAACCACAGCATCCATCCCAGCCCCCACTATTTCTCACTTGTGGAAACACAGTCAGGGACCCCTATCTTAGACTGCATTCTGCCTTCCCTGAACAACATGCTAGTAGCGCTTTGTCATCCCAGCAACAAGGCAGCCAGGCACACAGCCTGACAGTTTTTGATTTGTTTGTTTGTTTTTTGAGGAAAGACCTTTTAAGATCTTTTGAGAAAAGATGATGTAGCTTAGGCTGGCTTAGGACCTGCTATGTAGCCCAGCCTGGCCTTAAACTCATGCTTTTCTCCTCCTACATTCCTAAAGGCTGGATGGAGGATGGTTATGGTGTATATATCATCATACCTGTCTGAGAATTTGCTGTTTTTGTAAGTCTAAAGTGATTAAGCATTGATCTTAAGATCCAGCAACCTCTGATCCATACTGAGGACTGTACGCTGTTGTGTCCTCTCTGAGATTGTCACTGTATGTGGGACATGAACAAAGTCCCTCTGGTGTGTTCTTGACAAGATTATTTTGTGTATGTGATGTATCTGACAAGCAATGGCCCCAAACTCAGAACAGCTCTGAATTGCAAATCAGTCTGTTTCTAAAGCCTGCACATTTACATTGCTGCACAGTAGAGCCATGGTTATCCTTGTGTTGTTTTTGTCACGTGTTCAAGTAAAAGCTGTCTGTCCTAAGAGATTATCATGTTAGCCTTGGCTTCCTTTCCTCACACCTAGCCCTCTGTACCTGAGGGGTTTGGTATACCTCTGTTAGGGAAGTACAGTTACTTAAGTGTGAAGCCATTGAGAGTTTAAATCATGGCATTCACATGATGGTGCTGATGGTTTTATAAAGGTATCTCAGACAGCCAAAACTGTAGTGGTGTAGTATCAATAATCGTGTGCATGTAGAATAAATGCTGAACTGAGCATGTTAGTATATGCCCATAATTCCAGCACACAAGAACTGAGGCAGGAGGATGGCTTACTTGAACTACACAGCTAAGTCCAAGACCAGCTAGGACTATATAGTGAGATACTATCACAAAAATGAAATAATTTACTCATTGCTTTTATAAATTTTCCTTTAGCTTTTGTGTGTGTGAGTGCGCGCATGTGTGTGTGTTCATTTGGGAAGGCACATGTGCCAAGGTATATGTAGGATGGTCAGAGGACAACTTTCCAAAGTCACTTCTTTCCTTCTGCTATGTGGGTCTGAGTGCTCGAACTCAGGTCCTCAGCCATGGCAGCAAGTGCCTTGACCTGGGGATCATCTCTCCATCAATAGAAGGTTTTTTAAAACCTTTTTTTATTAATAGTACCTTAGAAAGTATGCTATATAATACCACATTGTCTAACACTATTATATTTCTGCATAATTATGGGGGAAGAAACATGTTAACAATATATGCAGGGTTTTCAGACTAGATTTTCTGGCCATTTCCCTGATGAGGTTTCTTAAACTTGGTGAAAAAGTTCATAGAAGACATTTGTTTGTTGTATTCATTATGATAACTTGACTTTTAAGATTAGGTTGCTAACTTATCTCCTTGTACTAAGGTCAAGTCTAAGTGGTTGAAGGACCTCCACATAAAACCAGAGACACTGAAACTTATAGAGGAGAAAGTGGGGAAATGCCTCGATGATATGGGCACTGGGGAAAAATTCCTGAACAAAACAGCAAAGGCTTGTGCTGTAAGATCAAGAATAGACAAATGGGACCTCATAAAGTTGCAAAGCNTAAATGAAGAAAATATCTAATAAAAGTTGAAAAAAAAAAGATTAGGTTGCTAAATCTTCACTTTAGAATTTCTGAAGGTTCAGTGAGATTGAAAGGGAGTGAAAACCAATGATTATTTAATTTGGGATACTATTATAAGAGAGAGTAAGACTCACGGCAGGAAGGAGGCACCAGGGAGAGCCTAGACTATCTTAAAATAAGATGTGAACTTTGTAGTTCATCAATTCAGCATCTAGAATACCAGAAGTGCTGGTTTAAAGAATTTCACCACACTTATTTATTGAGTAATTAAAACTGACTAATGCACATATAGATAATAAATACAAAAATAGCGTGTTATCATAGAAAGAACCATAAAGGGAAAATACAAATTGTCTATAATTTTTATAATAAGGAAACTTATTTTAGATTAGAAGTTCAGGAATGGTTTAAGCAATAATTGGAGAAGAGATCTGAGAGATGAGTAGAAGAAATTTCACTGATGGGAGGTAGAGGCATACATTGAAATTCTTTGGTGAAAGTCTCTTAAAGTAGGAACTTTAGGACAGAGAGCAGTGAGCCCGGGAAAAAAGAAACCAAACGGCAATACATTAGGGGCTTTCATGAGCCTATGGGGGTCATCTCAACTGCACTGGAAATCTTCTTCATTCTCTCTCTCTCTCTCTCTCTCTCTCTCTCTCTCTCTCTCTCTCTCACCTCTCTCTCTCTCTCTCTCTCTCTCTGTGATAGATGAAGGCAGTAAGCTGGATTTGTGTAAGTGCAGGTGAAAACTTGAAGCTTACCCTTCTAAAAATAGATTTGTGATTGTGCTTAATGAAGCAACTTAGCTAGTCTTTAATTGAAAATAAGCATGGCAGATAAGAACTAGCTCTAAAGTAGCTGTAGAGATGACAAGCTGCATAGGAATTAGAATAGTGCCCGACTGCTGGAAAAAAAAATGGTTCTGACATGTTGTGAATTTGTGAGAGATTGGGAGGGCACAGGAGGAGTTAGTTGTACAGACAAAAAGAGGGTGGAAGTACGGTACTCACATATCAGATTCTCAAAGAGGTTTTTAGATGCTGAAGGAAGAAGAAAAGAAAAGTGGGAAAAGACTGTCTAGGTTCCTACATGGGTATTCTATGTGGATGATCTACTGTTGCTTAGAAATAGCTTGACATAGGCTTACAGATTTAGGAGACTTGGCTCTCTATATAATGGAGTTCAGTACTAGGGGAAAGGTTAATGAGAGATTGATAGTAGTGCTTGAACATAAGGAAAAGCTAATATTTTGCCATTTGGTCATGGTGAATCACATCTGAAATCCTAGCTCCTGGAAGTAGAGTCAGGGTCAGTAGTCCACATCCAGCCTCAGCTACATAGCAAGTTTCAGACTAGCCTGGGTTAAAAAAAATATTGCTGAGTTTTACCTACAAAAAGTACTTGTATAGGACAGTGGGAAAACATTATGTCCCAAAATTTTGTATGTTTAACAGCTTGGGATATTGCAGAGAAAAAAAATTGTGAAAACTGCTTATTGTTACTTATTTTGAAACTCTGCTTTCATTTTTTCCCACAACTTTTCCATTTGGGAAGAAGGACTTAGTAGAATTTAGACATAACATTGGACACAATCAAAATATATAACCTTTTTACACATTTTACCTTTAATTTTCATTTTAACCTTTGCTTTTATCTTAATTTATAACTTTAATGTAAGTTGCATTTATGATGTCCCCTTTGTGTTTGGAAGGAAGAAGGGGTAGCACCTTCTGTTTGCAGGAATGAAATAGTCTCTGACCCATGTCTGCTGGTTGCAGGGGGGGGGGGTACCAGAGGGGCTCATCCTCTGCTGCTGCTTGGCTTAACATGTCTCTGAGAGGCCTACTATGTTCAGTGATAGTTTGGGGGGAGATTCTGGAATCAGGAATGCAATTGAGTGATGATAAAAACATAATTTTCCATGTGCCCTAGTGGACAATATTATGAATTATCTTTGTTGATTGGCATGTTACATTGTTGACATTTTTATTACATTCAAATTTTTATGGTTACTTTGTATTTGTAGAATAATTCAGATCTGTTAAATTTCACTTTTAGTATTTATTCTTCTAGTAATCTTTGCTGGACTAAGGAATTTTGTTAGGATTTTAAATGAATCCCTCTACTAAAATTTTTTACTTATAAATTTTTACTAGAATTTTTCTAATTTTTCTAAATTTACTAAAAATTACTAGACTTTTTCTTTATGGGGAATCCTTATTGATTTTTATTTCCTCATGTAATCTGCTCAACAATTCTGAGTCCAAAGTAACTATGTCTTCATTTTTAGTTAATTATCACAAAGAGGACTTTTAAATTATCTGTTGTTGTTATTAAGTGTGCTTGTATTGATTTTGTACAAATAGTACAAAATTAATGAATTTTAATGTGATAGTATATTTGTGTTACAGTTTGTAATTGGGCATGGCAATGGTTTTTGTTTTTGTTTTTTTTTTTTTTTCAAATGAATCATCTTCTAAAACACATATTTTAGCTGCTTGGCTTTTATCATGTTTTCTCATTCTTCACTGCTGAGTGATGCCATCTGCTGTCTGTGGAAAGAAAGTCATTAGTTTGAACCACTAGGTAGGATAGATATGCTATCTATGATGCAAAAAACAGATTAAATAGAAAGGGCAGAAGTGGGACTGGCGACATGGCTCAGCAGGTAAAAGTGCCTGCTGACAAACTCAATGATGAGGAACCCAGGGACACAAACTGGCCCCACTGCCTGTCCTCTGACACCATATGCCATGGTTGCATGTGTTTGTGTATGAGCACCCCATACCCAAACACAAAATAAACACCTTCTTAAAAATTAAAAGCAAAAGAAAAATGAATTTGAAACATGTGGTTTGTGCCTTAGAGTAGCAGTCCTCAACCCAGAGTAAGTAATCAGTTGATATATGTTTAACTTGTTCTTGGCTTTTCAGTGTGTGTGTGTGTGTATGTGTGTGTGTGTGTGTGTGTGTGTGTGTGTGTGTGTGTGTGTGTGTGTCTGTGTGTGTATCTTCACAGGTACCTTTTCTTCCAGTTGCTTCTTACCAGCCATAGCCTACTAAAAAAATCACCTGGTTTCTCAGTACCTCTCATTCCTTTTATGTAAGAAAATAATGTTTAAAACATAGGCCATAGGCTGGAGAGAGTCCACAATAAGAGCCCCAACTATCCCTCCAGAGGGCCTCAGTGTAATACCCAGCGTTCACAAATATCTGTAACTCCAGACAGGGGATTCAGCAACCTCTTTGGCACACACATGATATACAGGCATACATGCAAGTGAAACATCCACTCACATAAAATAAAATAATATTTAAAAATTAGGTACAACAACAAGAAGAAAAGCAGTGTTGTAAGGATCACATGGGTTAGTACCTGTCACATGCCCAGCACAGACCTTCCCTTTCACAAATATTATTTTAGTGAAACTATTTTCTATGAATTTTCTTTTTGCATGATTTCAGAAACACCATGATTTATTAATGAGATTTTAGTTAAGTGTGGTGGTCCACATTTTTAGTCCCAGCATTTGGGAGACAGAGGTGGATGGATCAATGAAAATGGGTTCCAAGATAGCCAAGTCAATTTCAGAAAAATAAAAAGCAGGAGGGAATAAGGAAGTTTAATCTGATGTGGTTATTATGTAAGTTACAAACTCACAACAGCACAAGAGAGTTCTCTCAGCAAGGCTTCTGAGGAAGCAGGCAGCAACCAATTCATCTGGTCCCAGCTTTCTGCTTCAGGCAGCCCATCCTGTACAGCCATTGAAACTGCATTCCACAGTGACTTCTAGACTTCACTACCAGCATTGATGTGTGCAGTAGCATTTTTCTCTTGGTAACTGTTAATCTCCAGCAACATTGCTAAGAAAATAATGGGCAAGAGCCAATTACTGTTCTTTAAGCACTGGAAACCTCAGCCCTGTAATGTCCATGTATTTCATTGGAAATAGTCACAATTTACTACAGATTTTATTTCTGTTTATATTTGTTTCCCAGATTCGGTATTATAAGAACCATAGCTTATATGAAGCTTAAAGCAGAAGTAGACAGCACAAAGTTCTTTAGTAACAGCCTATATAATGTACACTTAAACTACAAAATTCCCCCTAATTAAAACATTTGTTTATTTATTCACTGTTAGGAGATTATAATGCTTTTGAGGAGAATTCACATGTGATCAAGAAACAATTTATAATCAATGTGTATGAGGGCAGGTTAAAGGAGTTAAAAATAGTTAACCTGAACAAGTGACAAGGATATGGTCTAAAGCATCCTGAATAGTGTGAAAGATTGCGACCAGATGTTTTTCATTTCCTGAGACCAGAACAAAAGGAAGTAAATTTATATTCTAGAAAAAGGCATTGGAACATTAGATGTGAGGCCACTACACACAGTGGAGCTGAAAGCATGGAAACTGGGCAGCATTTGGGTGTCTGGTTGTTTTTCTCAAACTCTGCTTGTTATTATTATGTTTCTTCCATGTGGGCTCAAACTTGTCCCAGGATCCTGTCTAGCTTAGGACAATTAGACACCTAGTGATGGAAAACCGTAGTGCAACTAGATCATGGAAATCATTTCTATTACTAACTAGAAATGAAGGAATAAATACCAAGGATTAAACTCATCAGCTTCTATTATTTTCTGGAAGGAAAAGCTATAAACACTTCACTCTGTCTATTTTTCAATGTTTTATTCTTTGATCTGTTCTTCTAAAAAGCTAGCTAGCTACCTCCAATTTTCTAGTGACTCAAGCTTGTTTGTTTATTCAAACAAGGTCTCCTGTAGCCCAGATTGGCAGCAAACTCACCACATAGCTGAGAATTGCTGTCAACTTTGCCCTTCCTACTCTGTCTCCAAAATATTAGTAATGCATCCCTCATCATATTGAAACTGGCCTGTGCATGCTAGGATGACACTTTATAAACTGTGATAGTTTGTACCCCAGTCCTAAGGTTTTTAGTTTCTTAAGACTAAATTACTGACCTGGTCATATTGTTTAGCTGGGAAAATGGAATACGTGTTCTCAAAAGGTTAAAGAAGAAATACACAGATCAACTTTCTTCAAAATATATAGCAGAGTCTATGGACCATTGGATAGGTGAAACTGCACATAAGAATTCCGAGTTTAATTTGATAACATTAACACAGTAATTCCTAGGACATGTGTGCTTACCTGTGTGTCAGACAGTGCTCTGCATATAGCTACCCATGTGTTCCTAACAGTGGCCATGTTAGGTCTGTGCAGCTTATAAGGAACCTAAAGTGTGGAGAGTTTAAGTCCTATAGTTAAAAGGAGATGAAAAATGGATTCAGATAGAAAGGTGGGTTCCTTAGCCCAACTTAAAACTACCTTTCTTTCCCAAGAGGGATAAAGACAAGAAATAAGATTTACTTCTGAAGGAAACATCTGTGACATTGCCCAGTTAGCTCTAGAATGAGTATAAACTGGGACCATGATAAAGGAAGCAGCGACGGCACAGGGAGCCAGTGAGCAATGGAGGCCCTACTTCACCCGCTCCCTCACGTGCACGCCTTGCAGCCTTCCTGGCTCTAAGACGGTGTCGGTGCCGGTGCTCCTTCTCATCTCTTAGCAGGGCTGCCTGCTCCCACATACAGTTCTTTCCTCCCTGCACTGTATCTCAACCTTTGTGTTTGTTCCTTAAACCTTATTCAAGCTACCACTGAACTGTAAGTTCCAGACCCTACCCAACTCATGTGTGTTTGTATGTGTGTGTGTGTGTGTGTGTGTGTGTGTGTGTGTGTGAGAGAGAGAGAGAGAGAGAGAGAGAGAGAGAGAGAGAGAATGAAAGAGAGAAATCTTTATTGGTCTCTCCAAGGACTGATTGTTATTTCTAATAGTGAGCATCCTTATGACACTTCCTGTTACCTCTGACACCTCCATCCATCCCTTTCTAATATTTTCATTCATTCTTTTAAACATAAACTATACATGAACAGTAAATTAAGTCAACCTTAGATTTTGATGTAATGAGCTTATAAAACCTAAGTTAAAAATAAAAACGGTAAAGGACTTTGAGCAGAAAAAAATTGATCTGATCTTCTCTCCCATCCTCTTTCTCTTTCTCCTGTCCCTCTTCTTCTCTTCTCTTCTCTTCTCTTCTCTTCTCTTCTCTTCTCTTCTCTTCTCTTCTCTTCTCTTCTCTTCTCTTCTCTTCTCTTCTCTTCTCTTCTCTTCTCTTCTCTTCTCTTCTCTTCTCTTCTCTTCTCTTCTCTTCTTGCTGTATTGCCTGTAATGCCCAGAACATCTATGTTCAAGCAAGCTTTCTGCTTCAGCCAGGCCACCTTAATGCCACCATATCCAGCATTATTTTAAAAGGGAGCTACTCAGACTACTCCCCATACAGTAGTAGGGGAATGACTGGAGTTCCAAGAACAGAAACAAGGAGGCTAGGGCAAAGGCCTTTCAGCAGGGGTTAAGGGATGGTGGGGCTGGAGTGATGGCTCAAAGGGCATGAGTACTTCCTGCACAGGGAGGAGCACCTGAGTTTTGATCCTAGCATTCACATAAAAAGCTGGCCTTGGCATTGTACATCTCTAACCCTGGCATGTGGGGTGTGGAGACAGGAAGGTCACTAGGCTTCCTGGCCATAGGCCTAGGTCCAGATTCAGTAAGAGACCTCATCTCAAAGGAATAAAGCAGAGTGCTACAGACTAGGATATCAGGTTCCTCCTCTGACTTCTGTTAGGCACCTATGTATGCATGGACATGCATACTGTGTACATATATCACATATCTAACACAGACACACATGATGTCTTGCATAGACTTGGAAATTAGAGATAATAAGTAGTTGGATATGCAATATATTCTTTAAAATAAAGCTCCCGAGATGTATTGATGAGTGAGTCTACATTGAATAAAAACCTTTCTGGTAGAACATCTGGGAAAAGTAGGCATACATGTTAAAGTTAGGTGGGGAGGACCTTTTTCTTCCTTTAATTTACTTTTCTTAATTAAAAACGCAGAAGTGAGCTGGGCAGTGGTTGTTGCACACCTTCAATCCCAGCACTGGGAGGCCTATGCAGTAGGATCTCTGAGTTCGAAGCCTGCCTGGTATACAAAATTACTTCTGGAGCAGCCGGGGCTACAAAGAGAACACCTATCTCAATAAAAAAATTAAAATTAAAATAAGCAAACTAAAGTAAGATAAAATAAGCATAAATGAGGCTGGTGGTATAGCTCAATGGTAGAGTTCTTATCTAGCATAAAAAAAAAAAGGCCCTGGGTTCATCTCCAGTAACATAAGCGCACAAACACGCAGACATACACACAACCAGTGTTTTCTGGTTAGTTTTACCCTGTTAGAGCCTGCAGAGTGGTATGTAATGAACTAAAACTTATGAGGGATGATCACATCTATATTGGACTTTCTTAATCCTTATTCCAGGATGGGATTCAAGAAAAAAACATTTGACAAATCCTCCTGCCCTTCTTCACCAGTGTTCCTTGTTTATCTACTTAGGAGTCTTACATAGACAGAAAGTGAGGCACTTACTTACCAAGCTAACTAGAAGCAGAAATGAACTGTAATAGGTTTCCTCTGAAGCTTTGGCTTAGGAATGAACTGCTACATTTAACTGCCAGACTGCTTAATATTAAGCTTAATTTACTATGTTTAGATAGGAATAGATTGAACAGGCCTTCTAGTGCCTCTCCCTACAGTTACAGACATTTTTCCAACAACCAGGATAGTCTAGTTTCTATGGTATCCTTTACTAATTAGGCCTTTGTGCTTTGTTCTATACCACTCCTGTCATATTTTCCTTTCTAGGTTGTTTCATAGAGCTCAGACTAATTAACTGAACTAATTCTTCCATCTTTTCTTAAAAAAGGAACACCTCCTCTCTCTGGAAGGCAGACCTGTGATTTCCAGTATAATTTCTTGATGTGAGAACAGCATTTCTTGGAAAAGCTCTTTCAGTATGAGTGGTTTAATGATCCTCCCCTTTTCCATGGATGCTTTCTCTCCTTGGTTTCTATAAAAGAAACAGTCTCTGTCTCTCAGTTTATGGTATCAGTGTGAGTGTCCTAAGCTATCTCAGGAAGCTAGCAAATGACTATCCATGTTTCATTGAACCAGAACTCATGGTTTGCCCCTTTAATTATATTGTTTAATTGAAAATATCTATAAGGTTTTTTTTTTTGTTTGTTTTACCTTCTGAAAGTGGAGTGGATAATTATTATGCTTCACGGGACAGAGGCTACAGATTTCAGATATCCCTGACTTGTGAATGGATGGGTGGGTGGACAGACAGATAAGACAGACAGATATTGGGAGCGTGCGGTCTTACGTCATTGTGTTTAACTATGATTTTTGCCTGAGAAGAACATGTAAACCTATAGCAGTAAGAACTTTGGCAATTTAGAAATGTTTCCATCCATGAAAACCAGTGGTTCATCAGAGTACTATGTTACATTTAAAAAAAAAATGTCCCTATTTTGGGGGGAATCTCTTCAAGCTTAGCTGCCACCAAAGAGCATGCACCAAGCTGACCAGCCCCCAGGCTTCTTAGCTGAACCCAAGGCATGGATATTGGCCCTGCCCATGAGCCTTGTGTTACTGTGAGAGTCACTCAAGCCAAAAAGCAGGTAGCTTTATGAAGCTCAGAGGAGTCTGGTCCTTACTAAGAGATGGTGCAACCACTCTCAACGGTGCTGTTTTTGTACCAATGTTTGTGCAGGGATAAATGTATTTATTTCTCAGACCTAGGGCAAGCTGGCAGAGCAGGCCTGCCTCTGCCGGTGCCCATTCCCTCCAGAGTGAGCTTAAGGGCTCTTCTAAGATTGTAAAAAGGAAAAGATGAACATGTCAGATTCTCAGACTTGCAGTATAGCCATACACCTCAACTATAACTCCTGACCTCATGTGGCCCAGGAAGTATGTTTTCTGTACATCAACACTGAGGGAAGTCAGGTCCCCACCTGCTGCCCACACTGTCAGTATCCACTGGACCCCAGGTCTTTGTGCAGGAATGCGATCTGCTGGGCTGTCGGTCAGCAGGCAGACTGCTGCCTTCCTGAGTAGGGGAAACCCTGGGCAGCCGGGAGGGCAGGCCTCAGGGAGCAAGTGCTATGAATGAAGGCAGAAGCCAAGGGCAAGACCTGTAAAGAATGGACAGGCTTTCAAAGCCCTGATGTGCTCTACTAAAGGGACCAAGATCTTCCTTTCCCCAGTCAAGATGGGGCCAATGATACTGAAACTGAAATGGATGCCAGGAATGAGGGATAGAGAGGAACCTGACCTCAGTCTGACATTCCAGCCTGGGAAAGGGGGGGCGGGGGAGCTGTGGAACCGTGCTGCCCAGGACCCCTTCCTAGGATGGCCGCAGCTTCATTCACCTTACTTTAGCTTTCTACCCTACCTCACCCTGCTATTTATTGCTGTAATTTATTGACCTCAAAAAATGCTGTGTAACACTAGAGTCAGAGAGAGTTCCCAGGGTCCTCCCCTCCAATTGGTGGGGCCCTATGGGGCCAGGTGCTGAGAGGAACCCCCTGTACCTACCCATCAGTTGTTTCTTCCAGGAGCCCCAGGTTGGGCTCTATCCATCCCATTTGCAAATGCCTCAGGAGGGATGGGGTACATCTGTTTCATTTAATTGGAACTGGAAGAGGGAGGGATCAGGAAGTCCTTTATGTCCTTCCCTGAGCAGGGGAGGGATGCTAGAATTGCACTCTGGTACTGGTCACCCCTACTGCCACTCATCACACTGATTTGAGTTTACTTCCCTAAAGAGTTTGGATGGATGCATTCAGGTCAGAGCTTCAGCTCTGCAGACCTCCAATGTTAGAGTGATTTATCCATGACTAATCTCTCCATTCAAAAGCGTGCAGTCTTAATGTGCAGTGTTGAAAAACTGTTATTTTATGATCTTTTCATTAAAAGCTTGATTAAAAAATAAAAAAATAAAAAGTTGTCATTTCTGCTTTTTATATAAGTAAGTTTTGTTTCATTAAAACCTCAGATTGACATATATTTTACTAGTTTGAAAAGCATGTGTGTGATTGGTTCTTCTGGTAAGGAGTGTGGTTTCCCAGGAATCAAGGGAAATGTACTTCCTTTAAAATTTGGTGATAACATCCTGAGCAAAGACTGATACGCCAATGGAACTTTCAAGGAAATAATACTAAGGGCTCGTCTTCTCTGAAAGTTGCTGATTTGGGATCTTGTCACACTGCCCCCACTGTGTGCTTTCATCTTACTGTTAGTCCGTTTTTAATCATGTTCAAGCCTAATGTGTTAAGGTTCGAGTTCCATCTATAGTACTAGAAAAAATGTCTACACATTCCAGTCTCCCATTTATATTTGTATTTTATTAAGTTTAACTTGTGTTAGTGTGTTTCCTGTAGATTTATTTAATTATGTAGAGACAGGGTCTTGATATGTAGCCTTGGCTGGCCTGAAACTTGAGGTGTAGATCATGCTGCCTGCCCTTGCTTCTGGTATGCTACGGATTAAAGTTGTGTACCACCATGGCAGGTCCATCCCTGTTGGTTTTAGTGTGGCCAATTCATAGCTTCCTGTTAGGGTAGCAGACTACCTCGTTACCAGAATGTTTATATGTGTATATACACAGATAGATCACTGAACAGACACAATTGTGAAATTTAATAGAAGTTACATGCCCTTAACAACTTTCTAAATGATCGTTATACATTTTCTTACTGCTGGCAAACCATCTACAGCAAGAGCTCTCAGCTTTCCTAACCTGCGAGCCTTTAATACAGTTCCTCATGCTGTGGTGACTCCCAACCACAACATTATTTTAACTGCTCTTTTACAACTGGAATTATGCCACTGTTAATTTCTATTATTTATTTCATGTGTATGAGTGTTTTACCTTCATGTATGCCTACATGTGTGCCTGGTGCCCTTGGGGCCAAAAAGTGTGTTAGATTCCCTGAAACTGGAGTGGTAGATGGTTGTGAGCCACCATGTGCGTTCTGGGAATTAAACCTCAGTCCTTTGGAAGAGCAGCCAGTGCTTTTAACTACACAGTCATCTCTCCAGCCCTACATATATTCATTTTTAAATTCATAAATTTAATGTTACCTTGATATTATAAATACTTTGAGATCATTGCATAATAAAAATAATACACTGTTTGTTTGCTGTGGGAAGCATCAACTTTGTGCCATTCATGAATTTTTATGCCTGTTCATGAATGTGCATGAAAAGAATATTCATTAGGGAAATGAAGAGGTTACATTTTGGTAACATTATATGATCAGAATTTACATGTTCCGGAGATTATTTAACATTAATCATTTTTCAGTTTCTGAAATAATATCCATCCTCCTGTGTACAAATGGATGAATTTTGGGTTTATCTTTAAATATTAGGTTAGCTGTAAATATTTGGTGCATATCAGAAATGCCTTACAAGCCCAGGCCCTGCCTAGATGAGCTGAAGTAGAATCTAGAGCATTACTAAGACTTTTTTGGGTCATTCTGACAAATAGGCAACTTGCTACTTCAGGTTAGTGCTCAGCTTTTATCTTGGATTCATGATATCATTGCCTGGGAAGTTCTTAAAAATGCAAGGAACTCTATGGCTCCTGAGAAATATTTTATTGTTATTGCGGTTGTTCTCTGGTCAAGCATCTGCCTCAGTGTGGTATAAAATTTCCCCGAAGTGATTTTAATAAATAGCTGAACTGACATAGCACATAGAGAGCTGAGCCAGAACCAGAAAACTGGACAGTACAGTCCTAAATTCTACAAACTCAGTCAACCACCTGGCATGTTTGAAATTTTCTTTTTTCTTTTCTTTTTTTTCAAAATAGAGCAATTAATGATAGCCTAGCAAACAAAAAGTTAGTTCAATTTCTTAATTTTTCAAAATCCTAAATTTTGTTATCTGTGTTTGAGGACACAGCCATGCATGTATTCGGATAACAACACTCAGGCTCTCTGCCTCACTTGTTATGTTAGAGAGGGCAGGGGCCTCACTTGTCTATGCTTGCAGCAAGCCTGCAAGCTTCCAGGAGATTCTTCCATCTCCACCTCCCACCTTACTTTCTGAAAGAGTACCATGATTGCATGAGCATGGCACTACCTCCCCACCTTTACATTGGTTTCTAGAATAAAGTCAGCTCCTCGAGCATACACAGCAAGTGTCAAGCCATCTCACAAGGTAAATGTGAATGAAGCAATATTTTTATAGTTCCTTACAATACAGATTTTAGGTCCCCAAAGCACAAGTAACTTAGGTCCCTTAACTGAGCTCAAATTATATCATGAGTCTTAGAGTGTTTTGTTTTGTTTTGTTTTGTTTTGTTTTGTTTTGTTTGTAGATTAGGCTGCTAGTGGCTGTAGGTGGCAGGAAATCAACAGAGGGTAGAAGTAAAAGTAGAATTGCTCTAAGATGGCATTGGAAAGGAAAGGAAAGGAAAGGAAAGGAAAGGAAAGGAAAGGAAAGGAAAGGAAAGGGAAGAATGAGGGTTGAGAATGTAAGTTGGTAGTAGAGTTAGTTGTTGCTTAGCATATGCAAAATCCTAGGTTCGGGGAAAGAGGGGGAGGGGCTGGGACAGGTCATCTAATTAGAATCACCTTTCTCAGACTGAACATCTCTATTTCAGGTAGCATACTGATAATTGGCACGTACCTTTAAAGACAGAGACAGGCTCCGTCCTCCATAACTTATAGGGAACTACTTACTGATAGGTGAATGAATGGCCAATCGGTGAAGTCCAGTGTGTGGCAGGGAAAGGTGCTAGTCCCAATTTATCCTGCATCTCTCTTTCTTCTTTTAAAAAAAGTTGTTTTAAATGTTTTATATGCAATATATTGAATACTTTGTTCACTATTCATTTGGGGCAAAATAATAAAAGAATTATGGTAAATGTGAATATGTTATGAAGCTGGGAGAAAGGGAGAATAAAATCACCTGCTGTTTGTATATTTTACATCTTATTAGTCATCAGTAATAACACAGGGAAGATGTGGCATGAGGGTTTTTAAATAACTCTTCTGAGGGTCTATGAAATGTTACAGGAAACAAGTACTTGACTTTCAGTGCTCCAATACTGACCTCTAGTGGTTGCTCATGAAAAATCCCCAGAACCAAATCACCTCTTTTTGTGTATTAGCTATCAAATTCCAATTAATCTATCCTAAAAGATTGGGCCTTTAAGTGTTTAAAGAGAGAAAGAGTAATGCAGTGAACTTCTGGCCAATGTGCTGCAGCATTCTTGCTGAAGGACTTATGTTTAACCTCTTTATTTTTTTGTCTCTCTCTTTTTTTTTTTTTTTTTTTTAGGACATGGAGGGCACTACAACACAGACTATAGAAGAGAGAAATTTATCAAAGAAAGGCAAACCAGATTCTGTTCTTTTGTGGTCCTTGTGTACTGTACAAGTCACACCAGAACAGAATGTGTTGAAACCATGATTTTTATGGAGGGACACTGGTGTCACATAGCCCTCAGGTAGTATGTACTGAAAAGAACACATTGTCACTTTTGTGGTATTTGGCAAAAACACAACCTAAATTTAATTATACAGAAATAAAATTGAGGAACATTTAAAAGAAAACTGGCCGGTAGTCTTCAAAAACGCCATAGTCATGGAAATGAAGGTGAAATCTGTTCTAGATAAAAGACTAGATGGTTGGGAAATTGAATTTCAAAGTGTGGGCTAGGATTATATATATCCTCCATCATGCCCTCTCATTGTTTATCTTAGAACATGAAGGTCTAAGAATTCTTCTTCCTATGCCATAGATGACTTGCAAGAGTGACCAGTTAGAGAGAGAGCAGAGAATCAGTCCCTGAAGGCCAGGGTTCAGAAGCTGACCTTGCATTGCTCCAATCAAAGCAGTGAGGTAGATACCCAATTCAGAGAGAGTCCAGAGACCCTGCCACTCAGTGGGAGAAGTGTCAAGGACTTGTAGCCATCCTTCACCACCACAGGTACCTACCAGAAGTTTTACTAAATAAGCTTCAGATGAAGTGAATGAGAATCCTGAGGATCTGCGTCACTCTGACAGTCCTGACTCTGACCCCGGCATTAAGAGCTAGTGTGGTGTCTCTGACGCTCAGTTTTTCTGGCTCAAAAATGGTAACAATTATAAATATTGCACAGATTTGTAGAGGAGGTCTCATGGAGAAAAAAGCCATAAAGTGCAGAAGATGGTAGGTTAATGAATGGCCTAATAATACTAACAATATGCATGTCACTTGATTTGATTTTTGTGTGCTGTTTCCTTTGGTCAGTACATCTTCCTGGGATGCTATATCCTCTTTTGGATGGATCAGAGGACCAGCATCCATTCCTTCTACTATCCGTGGCATCCTTTTATCTTGGTCCCTTCAGATTTGTTGACCTTGCACTCCATTGGTAACTTTCCATTCCCAGCTGGGCATGGTGGCACACACCTTTAATCCCAGCAGAGGCAGGTGGATTTCTGAGTTCGAGGCCAGCCTGATCTACAAAGTGAGTTCCAAGACAACCAGGGCTATACAGAGAAACCCTGTCTCGAAATACCAAAAAATAAAAAACAAAAACACAACAACAAAACTTTCCATTCCCACATGCTGAGCCAAGTGTTGATGTGCATGTGGCCCCTTCTTGACATTACCTTTTCAGCATGTCTCCCCAGTGCTGTCAGCACAGCTTTTGATAGTGTCTTTCATAAGCTGCCAGCTTTCTCTGAACCCAGGGCTGTCTGTTCATCACAGCCAAATGTTCAGTCTTTCTTTCAGTGAGTGCTCAACTGTCAGCCTTTATTTATGTAGGATTGTGAGGGCTTCATGGTTAGTCTACCCAGGAACACTGTGATCTGCATATTAGAGCAATTACTCAATTTGGGGCAATTAGTTGTAGGTGTTCTTTAAGGCAAACATATTGCCAGTCAGTGACTGGATTATGAAACTGCAGTGTCCAGATCAGTTAAAGAACCATTTCTTCATGAACACAAGGCTGATTTCAATCTGCTATCACTAGAGGAAAGTGATGACCTGTTCTTTCTGCAGCAGACTGGATTGTTGTTGTCTCATATCCTGACAGCAGTCAGCCACTTTTTTGTGAGTGTTTTCAATATTGAGACAAATGATAGAGTTTTGTTTGGGTGGAATGCACCTATTTTTACTTTCTGCTCTGTGGTTTTACTTGTATTTAAATGGAGGATTTCCTTTAATCCTTTGAATTTAGAGGATACATTGAATAATACTGAGATAAGGGTAAATTCACTTATTGTACTCTGAGCTTTTTACTGCTATAACACATGCCTGAGATAATCTGTAAAGAGAAAAGGGTTATTTTAGCTCATAGTTTATTCATTCACTGTGTGATTAGATGACCCCCTTTTCTTGGATCTATGGTTACTAGCACTTCATGACAGCAGTTCACAACAAACCTCTTTTTTTTAATTAGATATTTTCTTTATTTACATTTCAAATGTTATCCCCTTTCCTAGTTTCCCCTCCAAAAATTCCCCTCTCTTCTCTCCCCCTTCCCCTGCTCACCAACCTATCCACTCCCACTTCCTGGCCCTGGTATTTCCCTATACTGGGGCATAGAACCTTCCCAGGACCAAGGACCTCTCTTCCCATTGATGGCCGACTAGGCCATCCTCTGCTACACATGCAGCTAGAGCAATAATCCCCACCATATGTTTTCTTTGGTTGGTGGTTTAGTCCCAGGGAGCTCTGGGGTTACTGGTTAGTTCATATTGTTAGAACAAAACCTCTTAACCTCATAACCAGAAAGTATAAGCGGGAAGGAATCCAGAGTTTCACAGTCCTGTTTAAGGGACCCAAAGACCACACTACCTTCTACTCAGCACCGCCATACAAGACTGTGTGTGTGTGTGTGTGTGTGTGTGTGTGTAGTAAAACATAGGGTCCTTTGAGATCTATGCTGTAAATAATAATCACTTGTTACTGAGCCTCCTTCTTTGACTTAGTGCTTTAGAAGATGACTTTTATAACTGTGCTGCTTAAATTAACATCTGTGATCTGTAGCTTGAACTGGGCAGCCCTAGAAAATCAACATGGATTTTTATAAAGCTGTTTTTTGAATTTTCAAGTAAGGCTTCATTGTGTAACCCAGGGTGGCTTGGACCTTCCATCTTCCTACCTCATCCTCTGGTTTCTGGTAGATGTACTACTATTCCTAGTTCATCCTGGAAATCATAATTTCTTTTTGTGAAAGTTTAGGGTTGATGTGTGAGGAATAAGGATATGCTTTTAAGCCAGGCAGTATTGGTGCATGCCTTTAATCCAAGCACTTGGGAGACAGAGGCAGGTGGATCTCTGAGTTCAAGGCCTACAGGGTTAGTTCCAGGACAGCTAGGGAAACCAAAACCAAAACCAAACCAACAAACAAAAAACAACCCAGCCAACCACAAACAAAATAAGATATGCTTTTAATGTAATTAATGCAGATCTTGGCACATTTAAATACTAATTCATGTATATATATGCTCTTTTGTTTTGTTTTGTTTTGTTTTGTTTTGTTTTGTTTTGTTTCAAGGCAGTCTCACATAGCTCTGGGTTGGCCTTGAACTCATAGATACTAATAGATATCCTTTAGCTGGAACTAAAGGTATATACCACTACACCTGGCTTATATACCTTTATTTATTATTTATTAATTATTTTGCTCTTATACTTAAACATAGTAGACTTATTATTGAAAGTAGCAGGTAGCCATAACAACATAGTTATTTGATTTTGTTCAATAATCCCTCTTTCTTGTTTATTGAATAGCACATAAAACACAATATAAGAAATCAATGATGACTCTTTGGTCTCTATTTCTTACCAGAGTCTTACAAGGGAAGAAATTCCTTTGCTTACTCTGCTGACCCCTTCTGACCTAGAATAGTGCTCAAAACCTCAAACAGATGTTACCCACGTGTATCCACATGCTGCTTTTAACAGTTACAGTGGACGTTCATTTTCAAGTTTGCTCTCAAGCCACTGCTTCCAGTGAGTGGTTATAGTAATGCTCACAGACATCCTTCATTCTGAGTCAGGGGAATGGAAGAGTCACAGAGGAAAGGAGACATAGTCAGTTCAGTTTGTAAAACTTGATTACAGATTGTATCCTAAGCATAGTAAGATTAGTCCCATTATAAAGGCAGGTAAAGTGAAAACAGGTTGAGCCCAAAGCTGTAAATGCTGTCAAAGCATGGTATTAACTTGGTTGGGTAAAAGTTGAGTTTCTGAAGGTAAGAGGTATTTTCAGAAAGTTAACACCTATTAATAAATTGCTAGAAATAACCTCTGCCTGACCAGTGGAAGCATTTTGGAAATGACTCTCCCCTCCCACCCCTCACTATGTACCCCAGGTTTGGTTTTTGTTGTTGTTGTTGTTGTTGTTGTTTTGTGTGTGTGTGTGTGTGTGTGTGTGTGTGTGTGTGTGTGTATGGGGTTTTTTGGTGCTATTTTGGCTATTCGGAGATTTTTATTTATATTTTAAAAGTTTTTTTAAAGGTTTTAAAAGAAGTTTTTATTTATATTTCTCTGGTCTTATATTTCCATAGCCTTGTTGCTTCAACATTTGTTTTTAATACAATTCAATTTTAATACAATTCAAGATAAGGTGTTTTTTACCATAATATGAAGGCAATTCTATGAAGAAGTCTGGTTGAATACATAGGGAAAAGAGTCAACTACAAAAAATTAAGATGTTTAGTATTACACTAAGAAAGAATGCGCCATGTGTATTCCTGCACTGTTGGAGAACGGTCATAGATTATACCTCTGAGACTTAGGCTGGAGGTATTCTGATCCTGCTACTATACAGGTACATGAGCTTGGGCTAGTCATGTTCATACTCTGACACCTCCATAGTATTATGAGAATCAGTGAGGTTTCCTTATTGTGTTAAAAACAGAGGTAGGGACTGTTTTACAGCGATGCTGTAACTAACAAGCCGTGGTGACTGAATATGCAGTGGTGTTTGACATGAAACCATGATAGGATTTGGGAAGGAGAGGAGTGGGGACTAACTTAAGGTAAGGTAACGCATTTGAGGGAACTAGAGAGACTTATTGGATAAACAAGAACAGATACATGTTGCATTTATTTTAATGGCAAATTGGTAAGCACTCAGTTGTGAGATTTCATTCTACCTAGCTACTATCATGGGGTATATGACCTTAGATGGGTCTTTGTTTGTTTTTTCCATTCTGGCATAGAAACTTTGGCAGATAGTCAGCAGTTTATTGAGTTGTTAAGATGATAAATGCAGATTGGGAGAACAATTGTAATTTTAACCCACATCTTAAAAATAGTCTAAAATAGTCTTTCCTTTTTTCTAGCTTGTAGGTTATAGTCACAATTATTCTAGCATCATCTCTTGGGATGGTAATGTCCATTTATTTTGTCTCTGATCCTGGTTGTACTTATCTGATTTTGTAGTTAACCAAGCAAAAAAAAATCAAAATATTTGGTTTATAGTTTATATTCTAATCAGCCAAATATTTTGTGTTTATCATTCATATTTCCCATCATTCTTTTGCAATTTTGGTGCCTGATCGTAAAATGTTGCTTCCCAAATCTTTATAAGACACTGGGTACCTTCTGATTTTTGAGAAAGAAATCAGAAACCTTTTGTAAAATACACTTGATATGGTGCAGTTCACATCTAGAAGACAAACAGATCCTGTGAAGAGGGCATATTAGTTGAGCCTGAGCTTATCAGATATATCAACTGAAAAACCATTCTCGCCAGGCATGCTTTTAATCCCAGCACTTGGGAGGCAGAGGCAGGTGGATTTCTGAGTTCGAGGCCAGCCTGGTCTACAAAGTGAGTTCCAGGACAGCCAGGACCATACAGAGAAACCCTGTCTCGAAAAACAAAACAAAACAAAACAAAACAAATAAACCAAAAAAAGGCAGTAAAAAATCGTATGTATTAAATAGAACATTGCATTTTAATAAATGTCAGAGAAGTTTTAATTACTATTTTATTGGTATTACTATGACAGAATACCTAATAGAAGCAAGTTAGGGGAAGAAGGACTTACTTTAGCTCACTAGTTAAAGGGGTGATGTCATGGGGGGGGGGGGGGGGGAATCAGGTCTTTGGCAGCAGGAGCGCAAGGCTGCCTGCTCACTTTCAGCAGGTGAAGAAAGATCTCTGAAAGTAAAGCTGGCCTATAACCTTCAGCTCTATCCTGCACCTACCAGGTAGGGCCTGTGGGCAGCAGGCCCCAGTGTCTCCTAAAACACCACCATCAGCTAGGCCTTCACAAATATTTCACATTCAACCATAATGATATTATAAGTAAAAATGAGAGAATTGGAGAATCTTGTTAATAATGTATGACATCTGGGCTGGAGGGATGGCTCATCAGTTAAGAGTAATGACTGCTCTTCCAGAGGTCCTGAGTTCAATTCTCAGCAACCACATGGTGGCTCACAACCATCTGTAATGGGATCTGATGCCCTCTTCTGGCGTGTCTTAAGACAACGACAGTGTACTCATTAAATAAATAAATAAATAAATATTTTTTTAAAATGTATAACATCATGAGAAAATGTGTAATAAAATAGTGATAGGAGATGTGGTCCTAGTGATGATCACTTTATTCATGAATTTATCTATTTTCTGTTTCAGGGTTTGAATATAATCTTTCATGTAGCTTTGGCTCTTCTAAAGGTATGTCTGTTTTCATTTTAACTTACCAAAATATTTTACCTCTTTTGCTTGTTACTGGAATCATTCCATGTAGAGCATGTGACTCATTTTAGCCTCTGTAAATCTTTTATTTGCATGTGGAAGTCAAAGGACATCTCTCAGGCGTCAGTTCTCTCCTCCCACTGTGGGATTCAAAGAGTGAACTCAGGGCACCAGGGCTGCACAGCTGTCATGCTGAACTAGCCCGCAGGCACAGAGAAAGTCTGATCATCTCCCTGACGTTCTTTTAAATTATCATTTATTTGGTATTTGTTTTTCTTAAAGTCCGTTTAATTTTGCTAGCACTTATTCCATAAACATAAAAGATGCTTTCATTCATATGAGCTAGGTAATCTGAGACAAAGTTAAACCTATTTTCTGTCAAGGTGGAGCCACTTTTTTTTTTTTCCGAAAAATTCTTCTAATCATAATAACATCCCTGGAGGTACCTAAACATATAAATTGAACTATTTAAAAGCTTCTATAATATACTAAAAAAGAAACTACTACATCCCAATTTCCCATTCTTTCCCCTGATGACTGGAAATATATGACACTAGAATTCAATTATAATCACCTTGCTTAATTTTATATCAACATATCAATATAAGCCCCAAGAGTGTAGTAACAGTAAGATATTTGCTACAAAGTTGACTTAAAAAAAAAAAAAACCAGAGAAGACATTCTGTTATTGAAGATTAAAATTGCCTTTCTTTTCCCCAATAAGATTGTGGTTCAGTCGCAATTGTGAATCTTGGCTTTGATTATTTTCTGATATTAAAATAAATCTAAAATTTATCACATACTCTCTGAAGAAGGCTAGAATAAAGCTAGTTAGGGAAAACATCTTATTGTTTGAGACTAAAAATATCATCAAATCATAAGCATGTACAAGTAAGTCCAACAAAGTTCTACCTTTTGTTACAGTTTCTTTTTTCTCTTTTTCACCCTCAGGCATTATGTGTTTTCCAAAAGTCTTTTCTTATGTTTGGTAGCTCATTTACTAATGTCTAGTTTGTCTTTCTACAACCCAACGCTATTGCTCTGGATATAAGACCTTTACTGCGTACCAGCTTAATACTGTAGCTATTGATTTAATTGCTTTCTTGAGCAGCATGTTGACTTGTTAGCAATATTTTTAATTTTAGTATTTTAACCCAGATATAGCCTTGGCAGAGGACATTTTTTTGGCCTCTGAGTAGAAAGGCATCTGTTGTCTTCTTTAGTGATACCTGAACATCCTTAAAACATCACATTGCAGGGTTGCTGGGTTAGAGTAGTTAGAAATGATAAAAGAGGACCTAGTGGTACAGTAGGGCCCTATGCTTGTGACTACCCTGAATGAATCCTGAAACCGACTCTACACAGAGTTGGAATATGTGTGACTACATTAAAGTGAACACCTTCCATCTAATTACCCACCTGGCAGAAGGAACATTCAAACATACACAATATTGACTGAGTTCTCATTTCTTATATGTCAGAAAAAAGAATTTGTTTGTGTTTATATAAAAGTTAAAACCTGACTACTTTACAGTATCTCTGAGCCTGACTGAATTTTGAGTAGATGCTTTCTCTGCATTGGAAGTGATTTTTCATGCATCTTTTGTGCTGTGGACTAGCATAACCACAGGCCCAGGTGAGAACTGAAAAGGCTGAAGCCCAAGGGTGCCTGAAATGTTGTATCTCAGTAATGACAAAGCTCGAGTTAATTGCTTTGATTTTTATTTACGCCTAGCACATCCTAATTGAACATACTCATACGATTCTTTGTGATATTTTCAGACACGTGTATAATGTACTTTAATTATGTTACATGGTCATGCTTCACCCAGTTCTGCTGGCTGCCCTTCCCCCACACTGCTGTTCCCTCCCTCTCTAATAGTCTCCTTTCTTTCATGTTCTCTTTGTAGCAACTATTTTTCATATGGAAGAAAATATGCAATATTCATCTTTTGGGGATTGGCAGATTTTTCTTAGTGTAGTGATCTTCAGTTCCATTTATTTACTTGGAAATGACATAAATCCATCCTTTACAGCCAACAAGCCCATCATGTGTCTTTATTCCATTTTCTTTATTGTCAGTTAGTGAGCACCAAGGCTGATCCTCTATCTTGACTGTTGTGAACAGTGTCAGTATAAACATCAATGTGCACATGTCCATGATATGCTGGCTTGGATTTCTTCAGTAACATAGAACTTAACAGTGGTCTAGCTAGAAAGGATGGCAGGTCTGTTTTCAGCTTGTAAACATTTGTCATATCATTGTCCAGAACGACGGTGTTAGCTGACATTCCTAACCAGTGGTGTACTAGGGTTTTCTTTCCCCCTTCATCCTCACCAGGGTCTTTTAGTTTAGTTTAGTTTAGTTTAGTTTAGTTTATGTGTGCATATGTTTGTTTGAGGCAGGGTCTCACATATGTATGTTGTAGTTAAGATCATGTAGATCAGTGGTTCTCAACCTTCCTGATACTATGACCCTTTAATATAGCTGGTTATGGTTGTCTTGACCCCTGTACTGGCTGGTTTTGTGTGTCAACTTGACACAGGCTGGAGTTATCACAGAGAAAGGAGCTTCAGTTGGGGAAATGCCTCCATGAGATCCAGCTGTAAGGCATTTTCTCAATTAGTGATCAGTGGGGAAAGGCCCCTTGTGGGTGGGACCATCTCTGGGCTGGCAGTCTTGGATTCTATAAGAGAGCAGGCTGAGCAAGCCAGGGGAAGCAAGCCAGTAAAGAACATCCCTCCATGGCCTCTGTATCAGCTCCTGCTCCCTGACCTGCTTGAGTTCCAGTCCTGACTTATTTCAGTGATGAACAGCAATGTGGAAATGTAAGCTTACTTCTTGGTCATGATGTTTGTGCAGGAATAGAAACCCTGACTAAGACAACCCCCAACCATAAAGTTATTTTTGTTGCTACTTCATAACTGTAATTTTGCTACTGTTATTAATAATGATATAAATATCTGATACTCAGGATATCTGATAAACAACCCCTTTTGTGAAAAGGTCATTTGACTCCCAAATGGGTTGTGACCCACATGTTGGGAATCACTGATATAGACATTTTGGAGCCAGACTATGTAACTTCAAGTGTCAGCTCCAAAAAAGTACCCAATGATGCAGCTAATTCATCCTCAAGAACCTAAAAACACTTTGCTGCTTCAACATTGTTTGAAAATCCATGTTCAAAGTCTCCTTAGACACATAGTAACCTAAACTCTTAGCTCCATAAAAAGAAAAAGTCACAACAAAAGTTACATGCTTCCCAGATAAATTGGCGACAGGAACATGCAAACATTTCTATTCCAAAGATAGGAATATAAGAGTAGTAAGAAATCATCCCAAAGTGTACCAAAACCAAGGAAAGCCTGCACTAACGCTTAAATCTGTGTCTGGTTGGTCTACACTGTGGCTTGTGAGGACCTGTGAATAAGGGCACCACCACTCCTGCAGCCCTGCTGATGGGGCATAACACTGATCTTTCAGGCTGGCTTTGCTCTCTATCTACAATTTCCCTTAGCATGTCTGGTCATTTCTGTCCCCTCTGCCTTCCTGGAATCTCTACTGCTGCTTCAGCATGTCTCGCAGCTTCAGTCTCCATCCTCTATGGGGCTGCCTGGATTCTGTCCCTGCAGGACACTGCCTGGACTCCCAGGCTTTCCTCGGACATCTCAGTGAAAGCCTACCTGATGCCACAGTTCTTACATGCTTAATGACTGCAAAACCAGCCTTGCTTGGATATTGCCATGGTCTTCTGTCAGCATAAGCTATTCCTGGACCCACTTAGACCACAACTGGCCTTTCAGCTAAGTATGAAGTAAGTTTCTAGGTTCATTGGCTGTACAGGGCACCCTGGATCTTATCTCAAGTCTTGGAATCAGATTTTTATATCTCTATCTGTGAGCCTTTGACAGAGAGGATGGTCCTGTAGCATGTTGAGATGCTCTTGGGATAGCTATCCTCTTGTGCGCACAGCTATCCCTTGGCTTTTTTATGTTATAGTAATTCCACTTTCCTTGCCCCAAACTACTTTAATATATGTTCTATTTCTAACTGAACTGCAAATTAAAAAAAAAAAAAGTTTTACTCTCCTTTCTGTCTCCCAACCAGCACTGTAAATATGGCGGAATTAGCAGTCTGAATGCCGTGTAGCCTTGAAGGTCCCTCTTTAAGGACACTCTTCACTACTTTGTTGATAACTAGCTTTTTGTGGTTAATATTTGAGAGGAATTATTTTTCCCTTGTTCCGGTCAACCCCACTCACTCCACTCGACCCCACTCGCTCCAGCCGTCCCTGTTCGCTCCAGCCGTCCCCGTTCAGCTCCACTTGCTCCAGATAGCCCCGCTCGCTCTGGACAGCCCCGCTCGCTCTGGACAGCCCCACTCGCTCAGGTTGGTCTCTCCAGTCCAAGGATTCATTTTCTTATTATTCTTCATAAGTACGCTGTAGCTGACTTCAGAAGCACCAGAGGAGGGCGTCAGATCTCATTACGGGTGGTTGTAAGCCACCATGTTGTTGCTGGGATTTGAACTCATCACCTTTGGAAGAGCAGTCGGGTGCTCTTACCCGCTGAGCCATCTCACCAGCCCCAGGAATTATTTTTTTAAAGGCAGAATTTAGGCAGACACAACAGTTGATTGCCAAGCCTGATGACCTGAGTTTGACCCCTGGGATCCATATGGTAGAAGGAAAGAACCAACTCTGACAAGTTATTCTATGACCTCTATAAGCCTACTGTATCATACATACAAGTTACCCTCCACAAATAAAAAATAATTAGGAAAAACTTTTAGAAATTTCCTCCAAGGTTGGTTGCATAATTTCTTTGAGACTGAGGTGAGTTACAACTTAATGGTGGCCTAAACACATGGCAAAGATTTCTCACCTAGGAATGGCCAGAAAGCAGGGAAAGACAGAAAAGGGTCCAGCCATGGTTAGAGCCCCAACCAGTCTACTTTTTCAAGCAGGCTTTGCTGCTGAGAGTTTCCACAGCCCTATGAGGCAGGATAGAAAGTCTTGGTGACAGGAGAAGGGGAAGAAGCCCCCCCCCCAGAGTCCAGCTGAAGCCCCCAGCAGCAAAAGTGGCAAGGATTCCAGCACAGTAACCAGCGCTCACAGCAGCACAGTAACCAGCGCTCACACCAGCACAGTATCCAGTGCTTACACCAGCACAGTAACCAGCGCTCACACCAGCACAGTAACCAGCGCTCACACCAGCACAGTAACCAGCGCTCACACCAGCACAGTAACCAGCGCTCACAGCAGCACAGTAACCAGCGCTCACAGCAGCACAGTAACCAGCGCTCACAGCAGCACAGTAACCAGCGCTCACAGCAGCACAGTAACCAGCGCTCACACCACCACAGTAACCAGCGCTCACAGCAGCACAGTAACCAGCGCTCACAGCAGCACAGTAACCANGCTCACACCAGCACAGTAACCAGCGCTCACACCAGCACAGTAACCAGCGCTTACAACCTTTCTCCCTTCCCAGCTGTAAACCTGCCAGAGCTCTGTGAAGGTGTCTCCTAAGCCACCCTGGAATCTCACTTTGTCAGAAGAGAGTAAAGGGAGGATTTCTTAGCAGGCTTTCTGAGATATATGTAAGAGCCACCTAATGCTGTAGATGACTAATTCTAACTGATTTACTGTGGCTGTCTCTGGAGGAGCCTGTGCTCACATTTGAGTATGACTTGCTTTCTTCACCTCTCTCCAGCAAGGCCACACCCATGCTATACAGTGGTATTTTCCCTTCTTCCCCCCCTGACCTTCATGCGTAAGACTATATCAAAATACCTCTAATAAGTCTCCCACTCTGCTTAGTTGTAAAGTGGCTAATCCTGAAATTTTTTTTCTCAATATTGATACTACAATTCTGGTTTGGCTGGAGTTGACACCCCTAAAAGCTTAGGGGAGCTCTAACTGCTGAGGGTGAGCATACAGATCTATGTTTCTGTTCCCTCACGGATTACAGTCCCAATAATGCCTTCAAGTTTTATATAAATCTATCATGGATTGATCCATTAATTAGGTCAGAGCCATTGTGTCCCAGTCTCTCTCAATGATTAGATGGAGCATGTGAAATGAATGCTTCCACATGAGCCTTTTGTGGGGGATTCTGTATAGCCAAAGCATAATACCCTTACAGCCTCTCTCCCACAAAGTAGGCAGACATGGACAAAGCAGAGCTCGGTGTGGTCTCTACCTAATTTCCAACAGAATCCCCATTCCCGTTTGATGGAGCCTTTGCTGCCCACATTTCTGTCAGGTTTCTGGTCCTCTAAGCCCTCACTTGAATCACTCATTAAGCTCTGCTTACATCATTCTAAGCTCTCCCTAGATCCTCCAAACTTGTCCATATTTCTCCTGTACAGTAATCCCAAAGTTTCTCCCATTGTCCATCATATAGTAATGGCAATGACCCTACTTCTTAGAAACAATTTTCTTTCAGCCAGCCTTCAGGTATTATAACAAATACTGGGGATGATTATAAAGAGAAACTATTTCTTTTTGATCCTAAAGTGTACTAGTCCATAACTGATTGGTCCTGTTGCTTTTGAGCCTGTGGTGAGGCAGTACCACAGCCAAGGCGTCCAGCAGCAAAACTGCTAGCAACAGAGCGGGGAAGACAAGGAGAGGACAGGGACCCCAGTCTGCTTCAGCAGCGTACCCTTGGTGTCCTAAATATTCCAGTGGGTTCGATCTCTTAAAAGATACTGCTCTGAGGACCAGGCCTCTGGCATACACTTTTTTTTTTTAAGATTTATTTATTTATTATATATATAAGTACACTGTAGCTGTCTTCAGCCTCACCAGAAGAGGGCATCAGATCTCATTACAGATGGTTGTGAGCCATCATGTGGTTTCTGGGATTTGAACTCAGGACCTCTGGAAGAGCCATCTCTCCAGCCTCTGGCATACACTTTTTGAAGGGACATTCTGGATACAAGAATAAGGCATAATCTGCCCTCTGTTAGTGTCTTTATATGGCCAAAGGGGAAATAAAGAAATGGACTTACTAGAGAACCAACAGTTACAGAATTAGGAGCTGTTTGTGAGAGGTACGGGGACACATTACATACACACACACACACACACACACACACTACTACTACTACTACTACTACTACTACTACTACTACTACTACTACAAACATAAGAGTTGTTTAGCACCAGGCTGATGAGTTCAGTATTCCTTTGACCTTCCAAAAGATAATTCCCACTTCCCATCCTGCTGCCCTTGAGAAGGGCTAACGTGTTGCAGATGTTCACCTGCACTGTAAAACCTTGCTTGAATACCATTTGTGTTAGGAGAGGCGCACATGCTAAAACTGACAGTGAATTTTTTGTCTCCTTGGCGTTTGATGAAGTACTTTAGAATTCAGAGTTCTTGTTTCTGTGCTCAGATATGGTGGCATAAGAAAAATTGAAGATTTGGTTGTATTTTCTTCAGATTTTTAGTTAGATTGGAAAGCCCTGGGTTGGAGAGGAAGCTGCAGTGGCTTTTGCTTGCAGCTCAGGTTTTTTATTGTGATTTTTCCTTGCAGCTCAGGTTTTTTGATTGTGATTTTTGCTTGCAGCTCAGGTTTTTTCCTTGTGATTTTTCCTTTGCTGAAGGAAACGCTGCTCTCCTGCTGGTGGCAGCAGGGCTCTATGCGTGCATAGCCATGGACATGGTTTAACCACAGCACTGCTTGCCTCCTCTAGTTTGTGTTTCCCCCAGTGATTCAACATCTCTCTATATTTTAAGTGCTTTATATTTTAATCTAATGTACCCTCCGTCTTATGATAGATTCATGCTAAAAACAAACCAACAAATACATATAGAGCTTCTAGTTATTGTAGAATTCTCAGGTAACTTTGTTTCAGAAGTAATGCGTGATGTGAAGTAGGGGTCTGTGTGAGGGAAAGCCCGTCCTCACAGTGCATGCCATCTAACTGTAGTGTACTGAGGCAATCTTCCGGTGCCTTGCTTATTTCTCATTAGGCAGTCGAAAGTGCCCGGAATCAAGGGGAGCTTTTAGTAAGCATGTCCATGTTTCAAGCAGCCAGTAATTAATTTGATCTCAGTGTACCTTAAGAAATATGAGATCATTTGGCAGAGACAGAATCAAAGCTCCCTGCCCCACTTTTGTGAGTAAAGTAAATTCTCAGCATAAATTCATTCAAGCTTTCAACCCCCTACTTAAAAAACATTTCATCTTTATCTTCCATTTCTTTGCACCATTCTGCCTTTTAGTATTGGATATGTTCAGCATTCATTCCATGGTCAACTACCCACATATGTTCTTGGTCCTGTCTTCTCTGGCTCACTTTCAAGAAGCCTGTCAGAGTAGGCTGGCTCAGGTATTCAACAGACATTCTGAAAGGACCTATTTTGCTCAAGTCCTAGGTTAGGAGTATATGGTGAGGTAAGAGATAAGATCTGGTGTTGTAAAGTTGTCATAGTTGAGGTGGAAGAAGGTGGTGAGTGTACAATTATAGTTGTCTTTTAGGGAACTTGTGGGCCAGTCACAGTGCCACACTCCTTTAATCTCAGCACTCAGGAGGCAGAGGTGGGCAGAACTTCACTCCAGCCTGACCTCCATAGTGAGTTACAGGCCACCAGGGCTACCTAGCAAGACTGTCTCAAAAAGAAAAAAAAAAAAAGTAAATATAGGTGTAAGGTTGGCATCCTAAAGACAGGTTGCCAGCTTTATTCTGGGAATACCAGGAAAGATTTTTTTAAAGATCATAACTAAACTAAACAGAGACTTTTAGACAGGAATAACAACATGCAAATGTTCACAAGACATTCAAATAGTGTATAAATATTCAGCATCTCTAGCCATCAGAGAAATTAAAATTAAAACTACTTTGAGATAACATTCATCTCAGATTGGCCATCATTAAGAAAAACAAATGAAGGGTTGGAGAGCTGGCTGAGCAGTTAGAGCACTGGCTGTTCTTCCAGAAGATCCAGGTCCAATTCCCAGTACCTACACTGTGATTCATAGCCATCTTTAACCAGTTCCAGGAGACCCAACTCCCTCTTCTGATTTCCACAGGCATGTACATTCAGCACAGACATGCATACAAGCAAAACATTCATAAAATAATATAAAATATTTTTAAAAAACAGCAACAAGTAATATGGGGAAATAGTAACCTATAGTCCACTGTTGTAGCTGTTATGGATATCAGTGTGAGAGCATCTCAAAAAAACTAAAAATAGGGCTGAAGAGATGGCTCAGGGGTTAGGAGCACTGACTGGTCTTCCAGAGGTTCCAAATTCAATTCCCAGCAACCCCATGGTAGCTCACAACCATCTGTAATGGGATCTGATGCCCTCTTCTGGTGTGTCTGAAGACAGCGACAGTGTACTTACATGAAATAAATAAATCTTAAAAAAAAAAAAAAAACTAAAAATAAAACTATTATATGACCAGCTGTAGCACTCCTGGGCATGTGCTCAAAGGACTCTACATCTCATTACAGAGATATGTGCTCATCCTTGCCTTCACTGTAGCAAGGAAATGAAATTGGGCTAGATGCACGTGGACAGAATTGATTATGAAAATGTTATAAATACAATGGAGTTTTATTCTGCCTTAAAGGAAACTGGAGTTATGAAAATTTTAGAAAGAATTAATGGAACTGGAAAATACTGTGTTAAGTCAGAGAACCCAGATTCAGGAAGACAAATACTCTGTGTTCTCTCATACATGACAATCTTAGCCTCCATCTGTTAGATATGTGTGCTCAAGAAATAGAAAGGGGTCCCTTAGAACGGGGAAAGGAAGAGAGGAACAAAGTGGAGGCAGGCGTGACCAGGGAGGCGGGGGCAGAGTGCAGCAGGGAAGGGGAGACAGTGAGGAGAGCATCAACCACGGGGAGTATGGAAGCCACGTGTGCAAACTGCTACTCTGTAAACTCAGTTAAGTAAAGTGTATAAGAATAAAATAAGTTGTTAGGGAAGCTGGCTAAGTAAATGGTATAAGAATAAAATAAGTTGTTAGGGAAGCTGGCTAAGTAAAGGGTATAAGAATAAAATAAGTTGTTAGGGAAGCTGGCCAAGCTGGGTCCTTTGCTGTGAGGTGCTGAAGGCCTTTATACTGCTGCTGTCAATTTGTGCGTTTTCATCTGTAACTAAATTTTAAAAAAATTTATGTGTGTGAGTGCTTTAGCTACATATATTTCTGTGCACTGCATGTATGCATTGTCCATAGAATCTAGAATATGGCACTAGGTTTCCTGGAACTGGGGTTATGAATGTGTGTAAGCCACCTAGAAGTCCCATTTTTATTAAAAGCATGTTTGAATGTAACTAGTGTGCTGTAGTTTTCTAATGCACACATGCACTATGCTTATGATATCTTATTTACACACACACACACACACACACACACACACACACAAAGAGAGAGAGAGAATATGTTGAAGCTATTCAGAGAACAGCTGACCTATATTATATAATTTTATTTGACTTGTACTATTGTGATATCAATTGATTCTCATTGTTGGTTGCATCACTTAGTCTATTGCCTGTTGAAAAGTAATGCTAGTAATCCACACGGATAAAGAGGGTCATGACAGCTTATTGATCACTGTCAATCTTTAACCAAAGTCCTAATTGTGTAATGATGGTGTAACATTACAGCATTTACAGTTTGTGAGGTGCACCTAAACGCCTTTCATGCAGTTGTCATAAATAATAGCAAGGGCCTCGTCTCGCACTAAGTACCTGAAGTGTACTAGATGCTGTGTCAAGCACTTGAGAAGTAATCTTCCTGATCTCACATTTAATACAACATAAGATTCACTGTTTCAATGATTTTCATGGGTGTAGTTTCTGTACTTGAAGGCATTCCCATTACCATACAATACTAGCAGTCATTCCCAGTCTTTCTCAGTGTTCCCAGCAGAGATGTGTAGCTCTCACTCCTCTGCCTTCCCAGTCACCATTCTGTAGCCAGCTGTATCCTTGACTGTTTCAGGTACCTAATATTAGTGTGATGACAGTGTTTGTGCCTTTGTCATAGCCCTTGATTCTAGCAGCCTTAGTACTGTTGGAGTGGAGTTTCATGAGTTAGTGTATGGTCTCAACTGGCTCAAGGCATCGGTCCATCTAGGCAAGTTATACAACAGAACCACGGTTGCTTCTGTCTTCCTGTGAAGCTAGTGTTTGCAACCTTAAGCTATGGTGTGTGTGCATGTTTTAAATCTTACAGATCCTCTATAAAAAAGGAGACTTTATGTCTCACATGATACACCTAGTAACTCTCAGTCAAAATCTTTGCCTTTTCATCTTGTACAGCAGGAAATTCTGAGGCTGTAGTAAAATCAGCCTGTTTCACAAGTATTGCTTTTATATGACAGTGAAAAGAAAGCTTCTAGTGAAATTATTTAAAGGCTATATGTTTAAGATTGTCCCAATTAAAAAAAAATGTCTCTGGTTGAATAGGATAGAGATAGAGAAACCCAGAGCCATTATATGAACAAATAATTGAATTCAGACTGCTGAAGTCACTGTCATAAAGGATCATAAAATTAAAATACTCTCTGCTCTTGACTGGCTGGAGTGATGCTTGATCGCTAAGTTAAGCTAAGCCAGTGTCCTTTCTCCATCTCTCGGACATATGAAGTCCTTCTTGAATGGCATGGATGCTGTAGTCACACTTGGCTTTTCCTGGCTTTCCAGTACCCCCTCACTGTGTGTGAGCTCATCATCATTCTCAGAAGACTTTTGTCAGAGGCTGTCACTGCTCCATAAGTTTGTATGACACTTTATCTGTGTGAGTTGCTAGCACTGCTTTTCAGCATGAAACAGACTAATTTTGTTCATTAGGGTGTTGACAATTTGATGACTCACTTTGAAAATCAATTGCTGTCATCACAATGGTGTAACCAGTCAGAGAAAATGAAAATGAAACAAATTTATCTGATACTTGGTTTATGCATGTTGAGAAAAGGCTTAAATTTTACCAGGAATATAGGAACCAGAACTCCGGCTTGCTGTTTCTCCACTCTTGCTTTCCTTAGACTGTAAGAATTTAGTTTGGGGAAAGTTAAATAAATTTAGAATAAAATCCTCCATTTTTAGCATTTACAGTTTTGAGAGGTATATGTTGCCATAAATCTCCAACCCAAATAAGCCCGGGCAATGAAAACACAACTCAGTTAATGATTACATGCTGCGCGCCTCGATTGGGCAGATCTACCGCTACACTACCATCTTCCACAGCTTATGAGACCCCTTAGAACTTGTGGTTTCTCCAGGCCAGGTGCTTCTGCTCCACTTTGCTTCTTCCTCCTCCTCCATAGTCCTCTCTCTCCCAAAACCTTCAGCTCCAACTCCCCCTCTTTCTCTGCCCAGTCACCAACTATCTACAACAGGTATATATTTTTTAAATATAAAAGTATATGAAAGAGGAACTGTAAAAGGGTGGTTTAAATAGATAGCTTGCTCTCTCCCAGAGCCCAGTACAAAGGATTTGCTGAAAAGGTGGTTGTACCAGCTCCCTGCCCTCTTTCAGACTCCAGCTCTATGGATGGTTTTCTTCCACAGCCCACTAGGGCATGGTCTTCATGTGCATGTTAAAGCTCGGTCATCCTCACACCCACTTCCCATTCACAGGAAGAGGTAGTGGAGAACAGACAGCTTCTGTTTAAGCAAATAAATTACATATTACACTTTTTTGTTTGTTTGTTTTTCGAGACAGGGTTTCTCTGTATAGCCCTGGCTGTCCTGGAACTCACTCTGTAGACCAGGCTGGCCTCGAACTCAGAAATCCACCTGCCTCTGCCTCCCAAGTGCTGGGATAAAAGGCGTGCGCCACCACCACCCCCCGGCCATATTACACTTTATTTACATTACTTGAGCAAAAGTTTTGTTGATGGCCACACAACTGTGGGGGAACTGGGAAATATAGTCTGTATTTCAATATTCATATGTCCTATTGCAGTTCTAATCTGTATAGCAGGAAGAACACATTTTCTTAGAGAATAATTATAATCTGTCATAGTCTACTGCACTGACCATTCAGTATCTGTGACCGGCTTCATCCCCACATAGTTACTTCTTCCAGTGGAGACATTCCAAGGCTCCATTTAGTTACTTCTAAGTCATGGAGTGTAGGTAACTTGGATGTCTGTGTTGGAAACAATGGAATGGTCTACTAGGCTTAGAGTCCTGAGATTAAAGAGCCACAGATTACATTAAATTTCTAGTTAAGAACAACTGCCTGAGCCAGGCGTGGTGGCACACGCCTTTAATCCCAGCACTTGGGAGGCAGAGGCAGGTGGATTTCTGAGTTCGAGGCCAGCCTGGTCTACAAAGTGAGTTCTAGGACAGCCAGGGCTATACAGAGAAACCCTGTCTCGAAAAACCAAAAAAAAAAAAAAAGAAAAGAAAAGACCATAGACCCCAGCTCTGGGCCTGGCCTTTCACAAACTTCAGTGAATGGAGAAAGAAATAAAGCACATGGTTTTAACTTGCACTTGAAAGCAGAGGGAGGTGGATCTCTGTGAGTTTGAGGTCACTCTCTTCACATAGTGAGTTCGAAGCCAACCAGAGCTACATAGTGAGTCCCTGTATCAAAAATAAATAAATAAATAAATAAATAGATGATAGATTGATAGATAGACAGATATAGATAATAAGAAAGAAATGAAATAAAAACACATAAAAATTATGCCCAACTCAAATGCCATGTGACTTCAGTAGAAAAAAATATGAGGAAGAAGAGAGCTAACAATCTGAGGCCAAGAGGAAAGTAGCTTAGAGGACCCTGTGAAGAAGAGTGTTCTATTCAGCCCCTGATACCAGGAGGAGCCGTAGATACTATGTGAAAGGCCTTTCCTCTCTCTGGGTGATGCAGATATAAGGCCTGATTAGACCACATTAAAAGGATACAAAGGCAGGTTTATTAGGCAATGCTCCCAGACCTGTTCATCAGTGTTAGGGCTGAGGAAGTCACTTCACGCATCTGGTCTAGGGATGGGGAAGTTTTATAAAAGACCTTAGTTGAGGGGTGATGATGTGTCAGCCAGGAGCTGGGACTGTGCCCAAGCATGGTCAAGAGCTGAGCACTTTGGTAGGGATTTGGGTGGCTGGCAGCATTAGGGGAGGAGGTTGGGACAGCTGCCAAGAATGTAGTCCTGGGCTCTAGGAGCCATTCCTTTGTTCTGTTTTTCTGTGCAGGAGGGGTTGGGGGAAGGGGGGCAGTTGGGGTTTCCCAGCTCAATCAGAGGTGAACAGGGATCCAGCCTAACACTATGCTAGATGAAGAACACAGGGGAAAGGAGGAAAGAAAAAAGATGAATTCTTGCCAGCTGGGGCCTCCTGACTACTCTGCTGAGAGAGCAGTGAGGGCAAACTGGCTGAAATCAGAACAGATTGAGGCCAGGAAAGAGGTTGGCCACTATGGTGTATTGTTGTTTTTGAGACAGGTTCTTATTTGCCCAAGGCTAGCCTCCAACTTCATAAGTAGCTGAGGATGACCTTGAATTTCTGACTCACCACCAAACCTGCTGTAAGTAGTACTGAGGATCAACCCAGAACTTATACATGCCAAACATGCTCTAGCTGTGTTCTCAGTCTAGACACACATCCTGACATGTCTTTGCTAAAGCTTGCTTACTCAAAGCATCTTTCCCAATCACTGTCCTCGGAGAACTGATTGGAATATTACAGATCATAGCACTCATAAATGTCTAAATTCCTTTTAAAATTCTGCCCTGCTGCTGGGCAGTTCTGCACACTCTTTACTGATTGATTGATCTGGCTGCATTTTTTAAAAAATCACCATTGGAAAGCAAGCCACCAACCATTTCTTCTTAGTCTTTAAATTATAAGTGACTCTTCCTTAATCATGAAATGATGAGAGGTGATATATTTCAGATGTGACCCATTGTGTTCTCATTGTCTACAATAAGCTCTTCAGATATTTTTGTGAGTTGTTTGTTTGTTTTGTATTTTGGAGATTGAAAATCTGTTACAACAGTATTTCTTTTTTTTTTTTTTCATTTGTACAAACTGACAAAGCTTTAGGCTTTCTTTAATTTCTAACTGTATCTCTCCATATTGATAATCACATTCGGTTTAATTTAGCCCAGGACCCCACGGAGTCTTTACATACATACAGCTGAGTGAGTGTTCCCCGCTGAGGGAGAAGATTATATTTCTCTATTTCTAAATACAAGACAGGACTTGAGGGACTGAAAATGGGCTAGGATATCATTGCAGGGAGATGTCCACACGCAACTTGGTAGGTTTTAGAAAGGCTTCCGAACACAAGCTGCTACTACTGTGACCCCAGGCTAGGGCAGGTGACAGAGCAGGAGCAAGGTGAGGGTGGGGGAGGCGGGGACACTTGAGGCAGGACTGGTGGTGGTGAGACAGGAGGTGACCTGTGACAGAGGAATAGATGGGGTTTTCCCTGAAGGTGCAGAGAGGGACGTGAGGCTGTAGGCTAGAGCGGCTCTGTGTTGTGCAGCAGGAAGATACCCAGTCTTCAAGCCCTGCCATTTTAAAGGAGCAAGGCTGCTGACATGTCCCTTTTGGGAAATGAGCAATCGGAACTAAGAGCTGGGGCCCAACAGAGCAACAAGAGACAAAGAAAAGCTGAGAGCTAGCTCTTAGCTACAAGTGGAGGAAGGGAAATCCAGTCTCGAAAGCACGATAGGTTTTTCTCTTCCACTCCCCTGGCCCAGGACTTGTAGATACTTGTCAGATTCCAGAAGTCAGAAAAATACAGATTCCTAAACCAGCTGCAATCGGGCTCTACCCTTCTCTTTTTCTTTGAGATTTCCAGGTTCAGAGACAGGGCAAACTTCGTGACTTACTTGGTGACAGCCCCTTCCTGCCCCTGACCTTTTGTGTCCTCTCCCAATGGCTTTGCCCTCCTGCAGTTTGTAAGGAACACAGGTGAAAAGAGGAGGAAGAATTGGAAAAAAATCCCATCTCCCATCCCCTGGGGATTGGGGAGTGCTGTCTGATTAACCCTGTTTCAGATGTATCTGTTGTGTATGTGTATGTTGTGATTGGGTGGGTATGGAGGTCGGAGGACAGCTTGCAAGAGTCTGTTCTCGCCCTTTTCCGGTGGCGGGACCGCGCGGTGAGGAGCTCGTGCTCCTGCTTGGAGCTATGCCGTCCAAAGGTCCGCTGCAGTCCGTGCAGGTCTTCGAACACAAGAAGACAGCCACGGCTGTAGCCCACTGCAAGCGGGAAAATGGGCTCGTCAAGGTGAACAGACGTCCTCTGGAGATGATCGAGCCGCGCATGCTGCAGTATAAGTTACTGGAGACTGTGTCCCGGTCCGTGTGAAGGGTGGTGGACATGTTGCCCAAGTTTATTCCATCTGACAGTCCATTTCAAAAGCCCTGGTGGCTTATTACCAAAAATATGTGGATGAAGCCTCTAAGAAGGAGATCAAAGATATCCTCACCCAGTATGATCAGACCCTGCTTGTAGCTGACCCCTGTCGTTGCGAATCCAAAAAGTTTGGAGGTCCTGGTGCCCGTGCCCGATTACAGAAATCCTACCGATAAGCCCATCTCAAGGATTAGGGTTTACCTTTGTAATAAACATCCTAGGATAAAAAAAAAAAAAAGAGTGTTCTCTCCCTCCATTTGTGTGGGTCCTGAGGATCGAACTCGGATTTTCAGGCTACAACAGTATTTCTAAGTACAGTATTTCCGTCTCAGTGATTTCATCATTAAGAATTAAGTCTTGCCCTTAGGTTAAGGCTAGTTTATCATTCAACTACCAAAGAAAAATCAACACTTTCAATGAAGGAATTAGGAAGATAATTACAGAAATCTTGTCTTGATATTTTATTCTATATAGGCAACTACAAGTTGGCTCTGAAGGAACATTGCTGATCCAGACTACAAAACTCTCGAGTTCATTTATTCCTCTCTTATTTTCTTGGTCCAAGAGTTGTTTCTAAGCTTTCTGTGTGGTGAATTTCCTTCTCTTTCCTAAACTTACTGAGTTATATAGCATGAATTATCCAAAGCTCGCAGAACACTTTAAACAGCAACATTATGGTAACTTTTAATTTAGAAAACTTTCTGTTCTGTACCAAAACCCAGAGTGACTCAACTATTTCCATTTCTAAAACTGTCTTTTCATTTTTTCATGCCTAGTCCTTATTTATGATGGTTATATGGTAATAATAGCTTTTTGGGAAGTGTTCTATTTGGTATCAGTTATTATATTCCCAAGGAATCATTGTACTTAATTGGGTTAGATCAGTTAATTTAGTATTTAATATGTGTAAACCTGTATTCCAGGGAGAAAAGCAACAATCAAGAAGGATACATTTCAAAATGCTTCCAAGTTTTATGTTTTTTTTATATATTACTTTGACCTTTTTACTGAGTTTGTTTATGGAATTAAAACAAAGTAACTGCCTTGCTATAAGAACATTTAGTAATTGTGAAAGACAGAAACTGTGATTGAAGCCTATTCACCATCTGCTACAAAGAAGTAATTCAGTTCATTCCGGAGTAAGCCCACAGTTTACTGTGTTATTTCCCCATGGAGGAGTCTCTGAGAGAGAATAGAGCAGTAAATACCAAATTTATAAATGTCAAGGGACCAGGGGGCTGGCGAGATGGCTCAGTGGTTAAGAGTGCCAACTGCTCTTCCAAAGGTCCAGAGTTCAAATCTCAGCAACCACATGGTGGCTCACAACCATCCGTAATGAAATCTGATGCCCTCTTCTGGAGTGTCTAAAGACAGCTATAGTGTACTTACATATAAATAAATAAAATCTTTTAAAAAAAATGTCAAGGGACCATTATAGTTGATTCTTGCTTGCTAAAATAATAAAGTTCAAAGGCAGTGTGAAATTATAATACTTTAAAAGTAAAATAATTGAATAAGTGGAATCTGCTAAGGCAAGAACCTTATGTATATGTTCTTTCCTTCCATTATCTGAAACTTACGTATGTTTTTTCCTCCCATTATCTTGTCAGGAATGGTTTAAAACCTTATCTCTTCTTTCTACTGAGACCTGCAGTGACAGCCCAGGATTATATAGGCAGAGAGATAATATATAAGAAAGAACAGGCTGCTGGTGATGGGTATCTTAAACTAATACAAGAAAATACTGGATTTCTGTCCTCCAGTCAGTTAGAGAAGCATAGAAGCTGAATGGTACTCTAAAGACCAAGGTAATAATAAGTACCAAGCTCTGAGGTGGGAGAATAGAGCAGTAAATACCAAATTTATAAATGTCAAGGGACCAGGGGGCTGGTCCCTTGACATTTATAAGTTTGTGTGTTCAAAAAGGCCAATGTGGCTAGAATTTAGTGACCTAGTGAGACTTAGAGAGGGAAGAATTGTGGCCAGAAGCCAAGTTAGTAAGAACATATAAGCAGGGCGCTGGCAGTTAAGAGCACTGATTCTTCTTTGGAAGGTCCTGAGTTCAAATCCCAGCAACCACATGGTGGTTCATAACCACCAGTAATGAGATCTGACACCCTCTTCTGGTGTGTCTGAAGACAGCTACAGTGTACTTAGATGTAATAATAAAATAAATCTTTAGAAAAAAAAGAACATATAAGCAAAGGATGGTGTATACATTGGGATTCAACAGGATACCATTGTAAGTTTTAAGCAAGTAGATGTTTTACCTGATTTTTAAGAACATCATTTTGATTGAGGAATGTTGGCATATAGGATGTAGATTAAAGGGCAAGACCATAGAAACATGCTCTAGTTAAGGTGTTATTTCAGCATACCATACAGAAAAGAGTGATGGCTTGTACTAAGGTAATCCATGTGGATATGGAAAAAGAGGGCAGACTCAGAGATTCTTTTTGAAACTTTAAATTTTTCAAGACATGTAGATGGTTTGGAAGGCTAAAGGAAAGTGAGGGATGAATATATTCTAGTATATGTCACTGAAACACAATATCTAAGGCTGAATAATTTGAAAATAGGATTAATTTATAGTCATGATAGCTGAAGGGTTCAAAGAACATAGTGAACACATTCTGGAGAGGGTGACCTGGCTGTGTCACAACATAGCAGAAATGTAGAAAGATGACAAGCCAGGTGAAGAAGGAGCACAGCTAAGAGAAAGTGAGCAAAGGCAACGGAGTATCCCTGCTAACAGCCCACTCTAGCAGGAGCCCATGCTCTACTGCAGCCACACTCACTCCAGTTTTAATCTTCCTGAGACTGGAGCCCAGCACCCTGTTAAGTCTCACTTCTTAACAGCTTCAGTGCTGGCTGGAGACTGAGCTTCAGCACATAAACCTTCACAGGTCAAGCCCTAGCCAAGCTATAGCAGAGGGTGCTATGGAGACAACACTGACTGATGTTTGCAATTGTAGGGAACTTCACTGATCTTTTAGGGAGAACTGCCCAGTTGATATTAACAGGATAAAAACATGAATTTGTTAGTATTCTCATGTTTATGGGAACTCTGAACTCAAAGAAATTGTAGGTGGCCAAGGCTTGAGTACTTGAAGAACAGGTTTTTCTCTGTCTCCTACCATTGGATCCTTCTCCCCCAACCTGACCTGCCTGGTTGGGCCTCAGTCGAAGAGGATATGCCTAGTCCTGACTAGGACTAGTTGTCCCAGGGTGGGGTGGTACCCAAGGTGGGGTTCCCCTTTTCTAAGAAGAAGAGCGGGGATCAATGGGAGAGGGACTTGTAAGGGTGGAACAGGGAGAAGAGGAGGGGGTTGCAATCAGGATGTAAAGTGAATAAAAGCATTATTAGAAAGAAAGAAAAGATTTTATTTTATTTGTGCATGTGTGTGTGTTTATGAAGCCCACACTGCTATCCTTAAGTTCGTAATCCAACTGGCTCCACCTCCCAAGTGCTGGAGTTACAGGCATGCATATGACACCAAACCTAGCTTTGGTACCACTATTCTATTCACAACATTTTTTGAAAAGAATATCTTGGCTTCTGTATGTACATGAGGACATGATATTTGTCTCTCCATGTTTGACTTACTTCACAACCTCTAGCACTTCAGTCACATTGCGGTAGGTGACAGAATTTTGTTTGGGGGGTTGTTATTGTTGTTATTGTTGTTGTTGTTGTTGTTGTTTTTAGGACCAAATGATATTCTGGAGTGTGTGTGTGTGTGTGTGTGTGTGTGTGTGTGTGTGTGTGACATTTTTTTATACATTCATCATTTGATATACACTTAGGTTGATGTCATATCTTGGCTCCTATGAATAGTTAGTTGCAAAAAACATTGTAGTGCAGATGTCACTTATGCATGCAGATCTCTATCCTCTTGGCTGTACACCAGGAGTGGATCATATGTTAGTCTATTTTTATGATTTTTCAGACCCTGCACAGTGTTTTCATGATGGAGACACAGATTTATGTTTCTACCAACAGTGTCTTGGAGCTCCACCTTCTCCACAGCTGCACCAGCCTTTGTTCCTTTGTTAAATGTTTTATTTTTATTGTCTTGAAGTGTGTGTGCATGAGGGCAGGTGCATTTGGAGGCTAGCAGAGGGCTTCAGAAGAGGGTGGTATTAGAGGCAGCCCTGAGCTCCTAGCATGAGTACTGAGATGGGAACTGCAGTCTTCTGCAAGAACAGCAAGTAATCTTAGCCCCTGTTTATGTTTGTCTGCTTCATAGTTGTCATTTTAGCTGGTGAGATGACATCTTACTGTGACCTGACTTACCATGACTAGTGGAGCTTGAACTTTTCCATGTTTCTTTGGTTATTTTCATGTGTTCTTATAAATGTCCATGTCATTTACCCATCTTTAATTGAATTATTTGGCTTTATTTATGTTGAGTTGTATATATTCTTTATGTGCCATGGATATTAATCCCTGCCAGATAAGTAATCTAATAAATAATTTTTTCAATTCTGCATGTTCTCCTGTCTCTCTCAATTGTTTCTTTTGTTGTTCAGAAGTGTTTTCACGTGATGGGATAGCCTTTGTCAGGTTTTGGTTCTGTTGCCTATATATGAAGTCAAACACCAAAAAGCATTCATCCCAACCAGTTTCTTTCTTTTTTTTTTTTTTTGTTTGTTTTTTGTTTTTCGAGACAGGATTTCTCTGTATAGCCCTGGCTGTCCTGGAGCCAACCAGTTTCTTAAAGCTGTTCTCTTTCGTTTTGTTGCTCTCAAGGGATTTTAGAGTTTTGAGAGTTACATGTAAGTTTGAATGGACTTTTTTTTCCTATGGTGAGATATAAGAAGTGCTGTTTAAAGCCGGGCATGGTGGCGCACACCTTTAATCCCAGCACTCGGGAGGCAGAGACAGGCGGATTTCTGAGTTCGAGGCCAGCCTGGTCTACAGAGTGAGTTCCAGGACAGCCAGGGCTATACAGAGAAACCCTGTCTCGAAACAAAACAAAACAAAACAAAGAAGTGCTGTTTATACATATAGCCCACCCTCAGTGACACAGTTCCTCTTCCAAGGCCACACCTCCTACTGCTACTCCCTAAGCATTCAAATATTAGTCTGGGAGGGCCTTTCTTATTCAAACTACCACACTAACTGAACTATCTCCTTAGCACTGTAGCACCATTTATCAAAGGTACTCTTTTCTCAAGAGTATATTCTTTCCATCTTTGTTACAGTCATTTGGCTCAGATGTGGATTTATTTTGTGATATTTGCGTTCTCTTTATTGGTCCATTTTTTTCTGCTTTTACATCAGTGTTCCGTTGCTTTGGTTCCTAGTGCTCTGTAGTGTCTACTAAAGTTAGGTGCTATAAACGCTCCCAGCTTCTAGTGCTCTGTAGTGTCTACTAACATTAGGTGCTATAAACACTCCCAGCTCCTAGTGCTTTAGTCTACTAATGTTAGGTGCTATAAACACTCCCAGCTTTGTTCTTCCTGCTGAACGTGCCTTGATTATTTCAGGACATTTATACCCCCTCATTAATTTTGTGATTTTTTTTTTTTTTATCTAAACCTATGAAGAATGTCATTGAAATTTGATGGAATGGCCTAGTATGGGCATTTTGACAGTATCATTCCAGTCAATGGACATGGGAGTACCAGCCCATTTTTGTATATGTTGTTTTCCTAATGTATTTTATCACTGTCTTGTTGTTTGCATTGTAGAGTCCATCTAGTTCATGAATTAAGTTTATGCCTGGATTTGTGTTTTTGTTAACTATTGTCTTAGTCAGGGTTTCTATTCCTGGACAAAACATCATGACCAAGAAGCAAGTTGTGGAGGAAATGGTTTATTCAGCGTACACTTCCATACTACTGTTCATCACCAAGGAAGTCAGGACTGGAACTCAAGCAGGTCAGGAAGCAGGAGCTGATGCAGAGGCCATGGAGAGATGTTCTTTACTGGCTTGCTTCCCCTGGCTTGCTCAGCCTGCTCTCTTATAGAACCCAAGACTGCCAGCCCAGAGATGGTCCCACCCACAAGGGGCCTTTCCCCCTTGATCTAATTGGCACACGCCTTTAATCCCAGCACTCGGGAGGCAGAGGCAGGTGGATTTCTGAGTTCGAGGCCAGCCTGGTCTACAAAGTGAGTTCCAGGACAGCCAGGACTACACAGAGAAACCCTGTCTTGAAAAAAACAAAAAACAAAAAACAAAAAAAAGAAAATGCCTTACAGTTGGATCTCATGGAGGCATTTCCTCAACTGAAGCTCCTTTCTCTGTGATAGCTCCAGCTGTGTCAAGTTGACACAAAACTAGCCAGTACAACTATGGTGAAAGAAATTGTTTCAACAGTTTTTATTCATTGCTATAGAAAAAACTACTGATTTTTATATGGTGAATTTTGCACTCTGACTTTTCTCAATTTGTTACATATTCTAATAGCTTTTTGGTGGAGTCTCTAGGGTTTTTTATTTTCAGTTAATTTTTTTAAAGATTTATTTATTTTATGTATATGAGTACACTGTAGCTGTTCTCAAACATACCAGAAAAGGGCATCAGATCCTATTACAGATGGTTGTGAGCCACCATGTGGTTGCTGGGAATTGAACTCAGGACCTCTGCAAGAGCAGCCAGTGCTCTTAATTTAAGCTGAGCCATCTCTCCAGCCCCCCGCTAGGTTTTTGTATATGTAAAAGCATGTCATCTGCAAACAAAGACCATTAAGATCCTCCGTTCCTGTTTGAAGGCTCTTTGTTTCTTTCATTTGTCTTTTTGGCTAATGCTTTTAATATTAATTTTATTTAATAAGAGTGGATAAGTGGACATCTGTGTCTTGTACTTGATCTTAGAAAGTCAATATCCTCTTCCAATTTAAATGATGTAAATTGTTTGCTTGTTTGTTTGTTTGTTTGAGACAGAGTTTCTCTGTACAGCCCTTGGCTGTCCTGGAACTCACTTTGTAGACCAGGCTGGCCTCGAACTCAGAAATCTGCCTGCCTCTGCCTCCCGAGTGCTGGGATTATGTAAGATATCATACATATCTCTTATTTTATGGAACATTCCTTCTCTACTGAATTTTTTACAGAGTTTTCAACATGAACCATTATTAAATTTCATCAGATGCTTTTTTGTGTTCTGAGATCACGATTTGACTTTCATCCTTCATTGTGTTGCTATAATGTATTGTTTCTCCAAGTTTATAACTTCATGAATATATATATATATATATATATAATCTCTTTTATATGCAATAAAAATCTGATTTTAACTTGATAGTATTTTTTGAGAATTTTTGCATCTATATCCAGAGATGATTGTCTATATTTTTCTCTTATTTCTTTTTCTTTTTTTTTTTTTTGCCACATTTTTATCTGACTTGGGTATGTGGTATGCAGACCTTGTAGAATGAATAGGAAGAGTTCCCTTCCTTTTTATTCTTTCTTGCACTTTGGTACCCTTTTGTTGAAAATTGATATATTTATTTTACTATTTACTTTGCTTGGCCAATTTAAATCAAATAGTTAGAAAACTTATGGGTGAGTATTATATGAGATTCTGTTATTCATCAGCTCAGTAAGTGTTTGCTGGATATGAAGGTGAAAGGCACCTGGGACTTTGTTGGCATTGTTCTTGACCTTGGAATCCCTTATTTATATTTCTGTCATCATTTAATGTCCAATAGGAAAGATGACATCAAGGCAGAAAAAAACAGCTAACACTTAAGAACATCAATGATCCTAGATTATCTTACAGACCATTATGGCCTTTGTGAGGAGGGTTTGAATGGAAAAGGAGGTTCAAGAAGACATTATGGTGGATTGCTGGAAAACAAGGAGATTGTTAGAAGAACTGTTGACACTGTTTACAGACAAACAAAAGGTCAACAGCATGGTGTAGCTCAGAGGATAATTGAGACCCTAGCACTGGAGACAGACCCAGCATGCTGGGGCCTTCAAAGGGAACCAGAACCCACAAGGCAGGGGTGGTTTCTTTTTTTACACTTTGACCACAGGGTACTTAGGGGCTGCACAGCATGATCCTATAGGCAGGTGTTCTAACTCCCAGGTGGGAGGCAGGGAAAGGGATTGACTCCCAGTGAGACTCTCACTTCCTGGCACCATCAAGTCTGTTAGCTTGGACTCTACAGACTGAGTTCCAGCAGGGTGCCTGCCAGTATATGAGAAGAGACCTGGTCATTCTTATAAGATTGGACTTTCTCAGTTTGTTTGTTTGTTTGTTTGTTTCTTTGTTTTTAATTATTTTAATATATTCTTAGCTGGCCATGGTATTACATGCCTTTAATCCCAGCACTTGGGAGGCAGAAACAGGCAGATGTGAGACTTTGAGGGTTTGACTTTGTGAGGGTTTGGATGGGAAAGCCTGGTCTATAGAGTAAGTTCTAGGATAGACAGAGCTATACAGAGAAACCCTTTCTCAAAAACAATTCTTTTAATATATTCTTTATGCCTGCATGGAACGCCATAAGGCCACATCTTGATTTTCCTTTAAGTCATTGCCTTTTAAGTCCAGTTGAATCTGGGCACTCAGAAAACAGAAGTGATGGGGCTGGTGAGATGGCTCAGCGGGTAAGAGCACCCGACTGCTCTTCCGAAGGTGATGAGTTCAAATCCCAGCAACAACATGGTGGCTTACAACCACCCGTAATGAGATTTGACGCCCTCCTCTGGTGCGTCTGAAGTCAGCGAGCGGGGCTGGCCGGAGCGAGTGGGCCGGCCTGAGCGAGCGGGCCGAGCAGGCCGGATCGAGCGGGGCTGGCCAGAGCGGGGCAGACCAGAGCGAGCAAGGTTGACAGGAACGAGGGGAAAAAAAAGAAAAGAAAACAGAAGTGAGAGAACTCGAAATTCTAGAACTTCAGTGGCCCTAGAAGAATAAAAACCCCAGTGTCCCTAGATCCAAATATTGAAAAACTCTGCTCTACATTATTGACTAGGAAAAGAGGTGAATTTTTTCCTTAAAAAATTCTATTTTTAACATTTTAAAATAAGTCTTCTTAGTAACAAGGAAAAAAAGACAGAAAGCTTGGAGAAGATCCTGTGTTGTAGACATTACTCCTTAGTAGAGTTGTAACTGTCTTCTTCTGCATTTATCTTTTCTATCAGAACCAAAATACCATGGTCCTTCAGTATTCCGCAGTATTTTTATAACTGTCATGTCAACCAGATTACTTTCTAGGACCCAACCTGTTAATTCCACTCCCTTCATTGTTTAAATAACTCAAAAAGTTCCAAACATTTAGCTGTTTTCTGTAATTGCAGCTACTATTTGTTTACATGGGAAGAGAAGCAGCTTTCTTCCTACCTTTCTAAAATCTCTTCACAGGAACAAATAGGAAAAGATCAAAAAGAGAAAAACATGCAAATAATGTGTTTTTTATTATATTATATCATAGCCAGGTGGTGGTAGCCCATACCTTTAATCCCAGCACTTGAGATGCAGAGACAGGCAGATCTCTGAGTTCAAGGCCAGCCTGGTCTTTAGAGTGAGTTCCAGGACAGTCAGGCCACACAAAGAAATCCTGTCTTGAAAAACAAAAACAAACAAAAAAACAAACCACCCCCCCCAAATCCAAAAAAACTCTATCACACAGGATCCTTTATAAGGAAACAAGGACCTAGAGGAATGTTTAAACTCAACCATTCTTTTTTCTTCTTTTTTTTTAAGAATTATTTATTTTATGGACATGAGTACACTGTAGCTGTCTTCTGACACACCAGAAGAGGGCAACAGATCCCATTACAGATGGTTGTAAGCCACCATGTGGATGCTGGGAATTGAACTCGGGATCTCTGGAAGAACAGACAGTGCTCTTAACTGCTGAGCCATCTCTCCAGCCCAGACTCAAGCATTCTTATGCTGTATTTGGTAAAGAGTAGAGGACTAGAGAACATATTACCAGGAAAAAAGGTATGAACTAAGAATGGTAAGTTCAAGGAAAATTTAGGAAGTCCTGTTCAGTAGGCTCTCTCAGCATACCCTGACTGCACAGAGATGTGATCTGCCAAGCTTAGAAAGGACCTCTCTGATGGAAGTCAGCTTGCTTTTAATACATGGTGGCAAAACATTCTCCCAATACCTCTTAAACACTTCATTCTAAAATATCCAAGATGCCATATTATGGAGTAACATAACCTTAACCCATCACTAGCTATATGACCTCAGTCAAATCACTTAATGTTTCTAAGCTCAGATGCTCCTTGAATGAAATGGGCATAATTAATTATTCAGATTAAATGTCATAGTCCCCCATATAAGAAAGGAGAAAGAATTTATCCATACTTTTAGTTATTTGATGTGCAAATTGCTATATTAGGCCCTATTCAGGAGGAAAAAGCCCATAAGTAAAAGAGCCCATCAATAGGGAGACCCACATGCACTCTTACTCGTACATTCCTATCCACCTGTGACACAGGCTGTGCCGTGCTGAATATGCTCAGGCACTCTACTCACAAGGGAGAGGGGCAGAGTGGTCACCACCATAAGACTAAAGGAAACTTCACTTCCACTCTTGCTGTACTTTTTCTTTTTGCTAACTCTGAATTCCAGTACCTCCATTTGAAGCTGTGAGTGGATGAGCATGCGTTGGTGTGGATGCAGTCTATCACGGAAATTTAGATGTGCTCTATTATCAGAAGTATATATTTAAAAGTGACTGTTCTGCGGCAGCAGTGGATCTCCTCTACCCAGTGAAGTGGAGTATGAAAGGGCTGTACACCGTATTACAACTTTGGACTTTTCCACTTAAAAAAAAAAATGAAAGTCTCCATCTTGACATGTTCATTTTGCAGAGACAAATTCACTTGTAATACAGGAGTTGACCCATATAACTAACTCCCTTACAGAAAATATTATTTCTCACTGTGACAGCTGCTAAACTCGCACTAGCATTCCACACAGCCTGAAAGAAGTCATAGATTGCCAATTTAACAGATACTTGGAGGTGAACAAGAAAAAAGTAATGATGAACAAGAAAAAAGCCCTTTCCCATCAGCAGTTTACAAGATTAGTACAATACCCATTATTTTCACAGTAAAAAAACACATACATAGATACTAGTAAGAACAAGATGCTAGTCTATCTTAGAGGACCACAGATTAGTCTAGACTCTATGTCATTTTAATCTGATCAGCTTTAATTTTTAAAAGCCTCTTCTAACATATGTCTGTACCTTCTGCTGAAACATGAAAATAAATATGAGCTTTATATACACTTCCCAGGAAAGATGACGAAAAACCCAAGATAGTGTTCCACTTCAAACCTATGTCATGGACATGGCTTCAAGAAGGAAACCCTGTGTGAATGGACTTTGGCAGAGCTTCCAGGATTATAGCTGCTGGAAATGTTTGATTGAAATGGATGCAGTCTATCACCGAAATTTAGATGTGCTCTATTATCAAAAGTATATATTTAAAAGTGACTGTTCTCCGGCAGCAGTGGATCTCCCCTACCCAGGCTCCTCCTCCCATACAGCCCCTATGAATCTTAGATTCTTTTTTTTTTAAGATTTATTTATTCTATTTATATGAGTACACTGCATCTGTCATCAGACACAACAGAAGAGGGCAATGGGTCCCATTACACATGGTTGTGAACCACCATGTGGTTGCTGGGGATTGAACTCAGGACCTCTGGCAAAGCAGTCAGTACTCTTAACTTCTGAGCCACCTCTCCAGCTCCAGAATCTTAGATTCTTTGTAAGTAGCTGGCAGCTACATGCTATGGACCAATTCTATGTAGATACAAGGGTAAAGCAAAATTGTAATAAGATGGTTTCTTAGCCGGGCGTGGTGGTGCATGCCTTTAATCCCAGCACTCGGGAGGCAGAGGCAGGCAGATTTCTGAGTTCCAGGCCAGCCTGATCTACAAAGTAAGTTCCAGGACAACCAGAGATACACAGAGAAACCCTGTCTCGAAAAACCAAAAAAAAAAAAAAAAAAAAAAAAAAGATGGTTTCTTTATAGGCTAATTGAAAAGTAGCAAATGCTAGAAATACTCAAGTTACTGCTGTGCATATGTATTCTTGGATCTTGGCTTCATGCAAGTTTCATGGCTGTGACCAGTCACCTATTTTTTGTCTTGGTCTTTTCATCAATAGAATATACAAGTTATTAGGTCCTAACATCTTCCAGAACCTAAGGTCTCATATTTTACAACTGGGTTGTAAGATCTAGAATATGTTTTCAGTGTGTTCAGACATTATCTAAACACTTATATACTTGGGGTAGCAGAGAGGATTATAAATAATGGTCATAAAACCAGCCACAGGAGACCCAGTGAGAAGCAGAGAAAGTTACCTAAGAGAAAAGAAATTGAGTCTCTTTAAATAGTTTAAGTAATGCCATATGATATGTGGGATAGACTTACCCTCTTGTTATAAAATACCTTACTGTGATAGAACTCATATTAAAAGCTCTAACTGAAAAAAAAGAATGTGACAAGGAGGAGTTTTGAGAGATGAATAAGTTCATGGTGTTGATAGTGATACTTGTTTCATGGATAGATATATTTATTTCTAAATACACCATCTTCCTTCAGGTTTCTATTGCAGTAATAGGACGCCATGATCAAAAGCATGGGGAGGAAAGGATTTATGTCTCTTACACTCTCACTTCATAGTCCATTATCTAAGGAAGTCAAGGCAAGAAGTCAAACAGGGCAGGATCCTGAAGGCAAGAGTTGATACAGAGGTCCTGAAAGAGAACTGCTTACTGGCTACTCCTTGGGGCCTTCTCAGCCTGCTTTGTTATAGCACCCAGGGCTACCCGCATCAGGGTGACACCACCCACAATAGGCTGGGCCCTTCCCCATCAGTTGTCTATCAAGAAAATGCACCAGAGTCTTACCCACAAGCCAACCTGTGGAGACAGTTTTCAATTCAGGTTCCCTTTTGTTAAATGACTCTAACTTCTGACAAGTTGACATAAAATTATCCATCACATACATCAAGTTGTATATATTCTGTGCCATTAATATTTTAGCTTGATATACATACATATATATATATATATATATTAAACTTATTAAATTGATACATTTATATATTTTAATATAGTTTGTGCATAATATATTCAATATTATTTAAATATATTCAATATATATACTTATTAAACTTATTAAACTGTAGATATGGATATATTTGAGACTACTGCCTACAAGCTTCAGATTTCTGTCTATACAGTGCTCTTCAAACAAATGAAATGTATAGTAATAAAATGGCTGCCTTCTGAGCTACCTGTCAGTGCTGATGTTGTAAGGCAGAGACTGCCTTACCAAAAAGCAGTAGAGCAGTTCTTCGATTAGTCAAGGCATCACACTGAAAAATGATATACTTTTAAGTCCATTCAGAGTATCCTCAAGTTGCTTTGGGGACCATTCTCTTTTGCATAAAACAAGCAAGAACAGTAACAATATGACAGCATCCTTCATCAAATCAGACATTCCTGAAAACACATATAGAACCATCCTTCATCAAGTCAGACATTCCTGAAAACACATACACAACCACTTAGCAACTCTACAATATTTTTCAGTAATCTTTTTCTCCTTCACATTCCTATAGATTTATAATTTGAACCACCTACCACAGTGCCAGTCAATTATGTTGTGTCTTTTATTTCATACTCTATTTCTTTGATATATGAGTTACAACTGTAAACTAATGAGACTCATTTTCCTGTGAGATGGCTTGTAAGCTCAATCTCATTACATTTCATTTTCCACTTTTTGTCAAGGACTTGAATAATCCATACCATTGGAAGCAATTTCTGACTTGTCTTCCTACCCCAGAATCCTGTAGCAAGGTGTTGGATGGAACTAAGACTTGAATGGAAGAATTGGTTTAGTTGTATGGGATTTTCCAATGTCGAGAGATCAGCGCTACCCAAGGTATCATCTTTGATCTTTGACCTGATTTTTGGATATTGGGAAATTTTCAAATTTTAAAGAATTCAGCTCTTTAAGCTCTCACCTTTCTTATTCTCTAGCCCTTCTTCTTTCTCTCCCTTCCCCCCGTCCACATGGCCATAGCCAGCGTCTCTCCCTCTTTCTATGTTCTCTTTTTCCCCCTGTCTTTCTACAATAAAAAGCCATTTGAAAAATAAAGCCATTTAAAAAATTAATCATTTAAAAAGCAGTCAGACAGAGGACTAGAGAGATGGCTCAGCAGTTAAGACTGTTGTTCCTGAGGTCCTGAGTTCAATTCCCAGCAACCATAGGGTGGCTTACAACCATCTGTAATGGGATCAGATGCCTCCTTCTGGTATGTCTGAAGACTATGACAGTGTACTTACATACATAAATTTTTTTTTTAAAGCAGTCAGAGAAAAGAGAAATGGCTTGAGAATAGTGCTGTGGCATCTTCACGTTCCCCTAGTGTAGAAAAAGCGCAGGTACCTAATCTGTGTCTGAGAGTGAGCCAGAGGTGCAGGTAACCTGGGAATATTTTATCAGGGTTTTTCTGCTGGTTCTTTTTCTATTGTTAATATGCTCAGAGTTCTCCTTACCTTTCTTAATTATAATCCAGGTAAACACAATACTTAATACATTTTCTTCTGTTTTACACGACTTACAGGTAAGAATGAAGAAAATGACTAGCTACTGACTACCAACTATCTGCTAGGCTGTATAACAGACTCTTTATATATGCATTGTAATGAGTTTGTAGAGCGTTGTGGCCATAGGGCTGATACTGCCGTTTTATGGAGACTAAAAGAGTGTTGAGAAACTTCCATATGAATGTAGCTAGTAAGTGTGACTGAGGGATAGAGGAATGGCTGTGAGCATAGACGCAGGACTAGCACTTAGGAGGGTCTGGGTTTTGATGGCCTGGAACACAATGAAGTGGTAGTGATTGTGTAAATGTAACTAAAAGATGGTTTAATGATCAGCACCTTCCTGTGTTCTTAGAGATGTATTTAATTCTCAGAACTCACATTTCAAGGATTAGGCCAATCCCACTAGCCTGATTCTGTGCTCATCTATTACAGACAAAGGCATGCCTACATCATAGCATATCGTCTGCTTTTTCTTCTATTGGTGTCTGGTAGACCCTGTTGAATCTTCCTCTTTGGATGTCTCCCTCATTTTAAGATCCGGAAAGTTGGAGTGTATCTGCTTTATCATCTTTGTAATGTTTTCTTTTAAAAAAAAAACCTAACATTTTTTTTAAAAAAATAGTGTTCATATTTGTAGACCTGTGAATTTAGTCAAATACGTTTTTCATTTTACAATGTAAATCGTTTTCTGTCCTGAGCATGTCTAGCAGTCATAGCAGAATGGCTCATACGAGCATTCTCAAGTACAAGACTCCAATTAAGTCTTTTCCATCTGTCTTAGTTTGGGTTTTATTGCCACGAAGGAACACGATGACCACAGTAACTCTTATAAAGGAAAACATTTAACTGGGGCTAGGTTAGAGTTCAGAGGTTTAGTCCATTATCATCATGGCAGGGAGCATGGTGCTAAGCCTGCATGCAGACATGGTGCTGGAGAAGTAGCTGAGACTTCTACATCTGGATTGGCAGGCAGCAGGAAGCAAGTGAGCCACTCGGCCTAGCTTGAGCTTTTGAAACCTCAAAGCCCACCCCCAGTAACACATTTTGTTCAACAAGACCACACCTACTCCAACAAGGTCACATGTCCTAATTTTTTCACATAATGCCACTCCCAGTGAGCCTATATGGGACTATTTCATTCAAACTACCACATCACTGGCCACCTACTTTCCAGAAGACCAGAAAATAACATTTCTAGTCATTGCACTATTGCTTAGGGACAATTATTAGCACTTTACCATATTCTTCTCTGAATAAAAATGGGTTACAAGGTACCACATTCTGATTCCTGTATTTTTCTAAACTAGAAATGAAAGGCTGACAAAAGATAAATGTTTTGCTTAAAAGTAGAGCATAACTGTCTCTTGTGAAGATGTTCCTCCGGCTCCCTGTACCAGGAAGTTGTTGCTAGCAGCCTCAGGGATGGAGATGAGATGGCATAGATGGTCTACAATGCAGAGTGTGTTCGAAAGTTGCTCCATATATTTACCTTCTTGAGATTTGTCACCCTAGAAGTTCAACATGCCTTTGCCTTGTCATTTCTCTGAAAAAAAAAAAAAATACTGCTCTTTGTTAAGATTCTGTACAGGCCCAGGATCTGCCACTCCTCTGAGTGACTGACACCCAGTGCCAGTTCCCCATAGGCATTGACTGACACCCAGTGCCAGTTCCCCATAGGCGTTGAACTTGTGTTGTTGTCCCTTGTTGTCCTGCTTGAGGTCAGAGTTATTTGCAGAACTCCTGGCAGAGGAGCTAGATGGATGAGGAAAGGTTTTCCTCTTCTATGAATGATTTATCCACACTCCTATCATAAGGATATTTATCATAAGGATATTTCTTAAATAAACACAAATTCTTTTATGGTAATGTAAGAAAATTTGAGAAGTCTATTATTATCAACTAGTTAGGACAAAGGTTGCTGTTTCAAATTTTTAAACAACTATATAAGTCAAATCTTTTTCTTTTTTAAAAATTTTTTGTTGGTTATTTTATTTCTTTACATTTCAAATGTTATCCCCCTTCACAGTTTCCCCTCCACAAACCCTCTATCCCTTCCTCATCCTCCTGCCTCTATGAGGGTGCTCCCCCACCCATCCACCAAATCCTTTTCTTAAGAAAATGTTCTATGATTTGTTACTGACTTGCTTGAACAGTAAATACGGTATTGTGGGCTTGGAAGACAGAAGGAAAAAAAATCCTTGGTAACCCTTTTATTGCTTTAAAAATTTCCAGAATCCAGTCTTCTGTTTTCCTGAATGGTACTCTAGAATAGTTATTTTTCTTGGTATTGACAAAGATTCTGTCCAAAAGGTCAACTGAAAATAAGACTAAGGTAAAATGTGGGAAACTGGCGGCATACATGGTGGATTCCTGAGGAACAGTGTGGTAGGGATATTTGGGAAACTGAGGTTCATGACTGTCTGTTAGAATGACTCTCATATAGTCTTTATCAAATGTACCAAAACATTATAAGTACTTTTCTTGTTGATACTATATTTTCATTATTGCATTTACTACTTAAAATTTATTTTGTAAGCATCAGAACCAAATCATTCAGTTCTACAATGATTTGATTCATTTTTACTTCTTTTTACCAGAATATTTGAAGGGAGTTTTTATCATTTCTAGTTTCTATAGAAAAAACATACTAAAGTGTTCTCTGATAACAAGTCATTTGAGTTGAAATATGTCTGTGCCCTTTTAATGAAAGATTATATGAACTATTATAAGCCTGATATAGTTACATACATCCATAATTGTAGAACATGAAGGCAGAGGCAAGAGGACCAAGGCCAGCCTACATACAGAGAGGGTTCAAGACCCACCTGGGATATGTTGGAAAGACTTTCCAAAAAAAAAAATTCCTGTAAGCTTAGAAGTCACTGCATTCTTCCTTTTCCTCCAAGCCAGAATGTTGTGTTCTGAGTGGTTTATGACAGTGCTTTTCACAATCACTTTTAGTGGCACTGTCTTAATGTGAAATGTGGACCTCCTCCCATCCATCCCCCCCTCCTCGTGCCATGTGTGTGTAGAGTATGAAGTACCCAGAGTTTCCTAGTTTTCTAGTTCCAACACAAGTTGTCTCATCCTAATCAGCCCAATAAAGGTTTCCTCCAAAGCTTAGGAAACTAAAATATGCACACACAACACATAAACTATACACACATACACACACACACACACACACACACACACACAGTATCCAAAAATTTTCATGGTAAAATTGTACTTTCTAAAAGTTTTCCTGTTTTTTATCTGTACTTTTATTATTTATATTTTGAGAGTATAGTTTAAGTATATCATATCCTACTTCCCTTTCCTTTCAAACACTCTTATACATCCCCTCCTTCCTCTTTTCAAATTCATGGCTTCCTTTTTCATTAGTTGTTACTACATACATAAATGGTTATGTACAAAGGGCCTTGCTCATGTTAGGCAAGTGTTCTACCACAGAATTACATCCTCAGCCACACCTCTTGTTTGAGTCAGGGTCTTGTTTTGTAGCCCAGACTGGCCTTGATCTTTTCAAGTGCTAGGATGGTAGATGAGTGTCTCCATACCCAGTCAGATGTTAATGTTTTGTTTTGTTTTTATTTTTATCTTCTTGGCTTGAGATTTGGCAACAAATCAATGTTTTGTTAAAGAGGTTAATAGCATGCCGGGCGTGGTGGCACATGCCTTTAATCCCAGCACTTGAGAGGCAGAGGCAGGTGGATTTCTGAGTTCGAGGCCAGCCTGGTCTACAAAGTGAGTTCCAGGACAGCCAGGGCTATACAGAGAAAGCCTGTCTCGAAAAAAAAAAAAAGAAAGAAAGAAAGAAAGGAAGGAAGGAAGGAAGGAAGGAAGGAAGGAAGGAAGGAAGGAAGAAAGAAAGAAAGAAAGAAAGAGGTTAATAGCCCACTAGAACCACCATTATTCTCTCTCTATTATTTGGATTTCAGGTATGTGTCAGCAAGTTAAGTTTCCATTTGATTACATGCAGATTTGCAGCTCTTTTGTAGTAGAGTAGGAAATTCTGACTCAAGGGGAAAGAAAGTGTGTGTGTGTGTGTGTGTGTGTGTGTGTGAGAGAGAGAGAGAGAGAGAGAGAGAGAGAGAGAGACATTTGGGATGCCCTCTTAGCCTTCTTTTTTTTTTTCCAAAAACAATTTTTTATTAGATATTTTCTTCATTTACATTTCAAATGCTATCCCGAAAGTTCCCTATACCCTCTCCCTGCCCTGCTCCCCAACCCACCCACTCCTGCTTCCTGGTGCTGGCATTCTCCTGTACTGGGGCATATTATCTTCACAAGACCAAGGGCCTCTCCTCCCATTGATGGCCTACTAGGCCATCCTCTGCTACATATGTACAACTAAAGACACGAGCTCTGCGGGTACTGGTTAGTTCTTATTGTTGTTTCTCCTATAGGGTTGCAGACCCCTTTAGCTCTTTGGGTACTTTCTCTAGCTCCATCACTGGGGATCTTGTGCTCCATCCAATGGATAACTGAGCATCCACTTCTGTATTTGCCAGGCACTGGCAGAGTCTCACAAGAGACAACTATATCAGGCTCCTGTCAGCAAATCTTTCTGTTAGCCTTACTTCTTGTACCATGATAAAACTTTATATAAAATACTCGTGCCTGTTTTAAGAGATAAGCTACAAAAACAAAGGCCAGGATTCTTGGACCCAGGACACATTGTTAAGATAACATTAGGCAACTATCCTGAAGGTAATATTGTGCTTTTGCCTCCATTCTGCTACAATTGATTATTTACTTTATCTTAGAGATGTACAAATGTATGTATGTATGTATGTATGTATGTATGTATGTATGTATGTATGTATGTTTTTCAAGACAGGGTTTCTGTTCCCTGTGTAGGTCTGGTTGTCCTGGAACTCACTCTGTAGACCAGGTTGTACTGGAACTCAAAGGTGTAGACCACCACTCTCCAGTTTGGAAATTTAGAAATTTTTAAATTATGCTTAATTCCTAGTGTTAGAAGCCTTACTGGGGAAGCACTTATTTGATCAGAGATGGTGAAAACTATGTTTTGTTTTATCTAATAGAGCATCAGAATTAAATTGATGTTTAAAACTGCTGTTTATAAGCCGGGTGTGGTGGTGCACGCCTTTAATCCCAACACTCGGGAGGCAGAGGCAGGCAGATTTCTGAGTTCGAGGCCAGCCTGGTTTACAAAGTGAGTCCCAGGACAGCCAAGGCTACACAGAGAGACCATGTCTCAAAAACAAAAACAAAACAAAACACAAACAAAAACAAAAAAACTGCTGTTTTATAAAGGTGTGTGGTATATGAAAGTTACTTGGTTTTGAGAATTTCAACTTTAACGTTTACTAAGTATTCCTGAGTATTATGCTGTAGGTTTTTGTATTTCAGCGTTACATGTATATAAACGTGGCCAGTCTTCCCACTGTGCTGTAGTGCTCCTCTATGCCCTGCAATTAGTAAGTCAGTCTGTTCATAAACACTCCAGCCTGAGGGCGTGTCACCAAATACTGGTGCATGCTCTTCTGTTCACATTCTGTCATTTTACCCTAACACCTATCTTGTCTGGAGATTTCAGTAATGTGACAAGGATAGTAGCTTCCTAGTTTGAACACAGGGCATAAGATAAGATTTCTGTCTGTTCTTGCTAGAAAGCAAGAGTGAATAGGGTCAGCCGTTTAGCTGTCTGTCTGTCTGATTTTACTGTTAGCATCACATGTTAGGAAAAGCTAGTTCATCTGTCTGTGTGTTTGAGATTCAACAGCATAAACTGTCAGACTAAACGCTGATTGAAGGTGGACTGGGAGGGGAAAGCCTATCTGTCCAATGGCTCGCCATTGGCTTCTTATTACAGCATTCTCCCCCGAGACTCGCTCTGCATGCTCATTCACCTACCTCCCCCCTCTGCTTGCTCCCCTTCCTTTCTTACCCCTTCATTACTGATTCACAGCTAGAGGCAGCACGGTGGCGGTGGCAGCAGCAGTAACAGGGCAGCGACAGCAACAGCGGCAGGGCTGCTTGTCAGGAATCACGGATTGCAATGAGCTCATCCTTTTCTCCTTGCAGCTTCACAACTGCCCTGGCTTCCTGGCTACAGCTACTGCCGCCTTGCCTGCTCGCCTGCTCGTACACAGATATTCTCTCTCTCTCTCTCTCTCTCTCTCTCTCTCTCTCTCTCTCTCTCTCTCTCTCACACACACACACACACACACACACACACACACACACACACCTCTCCCTCTCTCAGTCACACATGCTAGAGCCCTCTGAGCTTGTCCATTTTGACACATGCATCTGAACTCTTCTTGCTCCGCTCCTAGCTATTTTGCCAGGATTGAATTGCTTTTGCCATTTTTTATTTACAGCAACCTTTGATTTCCTTCTCTAGTGTGCTCCAGGGCTTGTGCATAGTTGATAATTTAGACAAAATGTTTTTCTTGTGGCAACATTAGCTGACAGTTCCCATCATAGACCATTTTGTGCATTCTCCTGGGGAGACAGCCTGGCTCCCCTCTCTCTGCAGTTCTTAGGATTGTGGGTGAGAGATCTAGCCTTTTCATTCTGGATACCTATTTACTGCTCATGGAAGAAGGGGTGCCCTGCCCAGCCCCAGCTGCTAAGCTCACACCTCCTGTCAAAAAGTCCCAGGACATGCACGACGAGAGGAGCAAGCTGGTGAATGAGTATGCATGTCGAGTGCTGGAACTTCTGGGGATGGGGCATCGGCTGTTTGTGCCACGGCTTCTGGCGGTGAGATTGTTTTTCATTGAACTTAATTTGTAGAGAGTCTGTGTAGTCCTCTATGAGAATGTCACTCTGGAGGCTTGTGGGTTCCTGATTTCTTCCCTTTCAACCCTTTCTACTGAGAAGGAAGCTGAGTGGCCACGGCTCTGTATCTTCCTTGAAGCCTGGACCATGCCACTCCTTAACTGGCTATAGGAAATTATGGCTCTTTTCTCGGAGCTGAGGGTCATATCAGTGGCATTATCTTTGTGACAAGGAGGAGGGGGGAACATTTTCAGGCTCTATAGCTCAGCAATGAACCAGAAAACCCCAAAACTTGATATGGTGTTCTGTTATTTATTTCTCCAAAGGGTTAAATTTTACAACAGAAATAGCCATCTATCTAGACTATGTGAAGCTGGCTTCCCAACCTCCTCACAGGATTGCCAATTAAATTTGGGAAGTGGGGATTTATTATCTAAAAATCCTTGGGTAAGAAATTGCAGGTTTCTCTCCTAGGGTGATTGAACTATGTGTCTATAAAACGGCATACAGCTACTCGGTCTGTTCTAGGAGTCTGAGAAGTCTGGCCTGTTTGTTATTTGATTTTCTGAATAAGAGAGAAATCAGCCTCCTTCATTTCCTACCAAGGGTTAAAATTAAATACCCATAATTGCTGTGGCAGGGTTTCTCTTCAGTGGTTCCAGAGCTGTACCTAGCAACTGTTGGGTGATATAATTGGTCTACAGTAGTCCTATACCATCATTTGGTAATTGGAAATTAAAAAAAAAAGGCATTGTCTGTGTTGTAATATGGAATTTTAATGCTATTTTGGATTTATATGATTCTCTCAGATGCATATCTTTTCAGTATAGTGTTTATTTGACTGGATTTAATTCTTACTTCTCTTCCTCCATTTCTTCTGTTTGATCATAACAGACATGCTGTAGCCATGTGTATGAGAAATTTCCCACCATGAAAAAAGTCGATTGATCATTGCAAGATGAAGTTAGATGTGATGAGCAGCATAAAATTTTAGGGAGGTTATTTGAGAAATATGACAATTTCTTTTCCACGTAGGGAAGAATTTTTACAAATATGAGTACATATGTTTTAATGCCTAGGTGAAACCATTGCTTTCCTGATTAACAGTTTAATTTACAAGGGAGAAAATGGAAAGATTCTCATGTATTAGAAATGAGTTTTATTTTTTAAGTCCAGAAGTTTTGGCACTAGAAATTGCTGATATCCATTTAGACAAGTTCCTTACATCTCTGAGTCTCGGTGCAGCAAATTTCCAAGTCTTAAAGGCTACTCAAGGGCTTCTAATCATGACTTCACAGTCCCTAGTATAGCCTATTGTACTTTCAAGTTTTCAGTATTTTGAAGTAAAAACATGAATTGATCACTTAAAAGATGTCTCACAGTCATATCTGTACTAGAGATAAATTTGAACTTCTAGTTAAAAACATTTAATTAGCAGTAAAATCCACAGGGAGTTGGGCTCCCAAACTTGAGATCTTAGGGAGGTTACATATATCCCTATGTTGCAGATGGCCAAATCTGGATGTCAAATGATGTATCTAAAGTAAGTGCTTCCCTCAGGCTGTTTGGACTCTTATAGAGCCTAGTGCTAACTGTATGGCATGTGACTAACATATGCTGAGCTGTGTTTGTGATCATTTGGAAGTCTCTGGCATTGTTGTACACAGTTGCCCTTGAAAGATTATTGATAGAATGCTTGATTGTATGTAGCTTATATTTAGGGATTCCTTTAATTAACATGGTGGCTGTGAATTGGGATCTGCTATCCAAAGAGTTACCACTCAAAGTTTAGCTTGAATACTGGAAGGGTGGGGGATGGGCTTAGTTGCTCAACTCAGTGTTATTGGACTGGCTAATGATTTAGGATTGATGGTGGGCCTAAGAGGCATCCTGCCACATGCAGAATCAGTATCTGTCCATTTCCAGCTAGGAAGCCAGGACCCAAGTTTAAGACATGACTCTGCCTTTTTAGTCATGTTTTAAACATGACTGCATACAAACATGTACAGATCACTTATTTTATTGTAAAATGTCACTAAATTTCTTCATTATAAATTAGTTTAAAAAATACAAGTCAAAGCCAGGTATAGCTGTGCTTCCCTATGACACTGGCACTCAGGAGGCTGAAGCCAAAGGCCAGCTTGTGCTACCTAGTGAGTTCTAGGCCAGCCTGTGCTGCAGAGGGCCTCGTGTAACAACAAACGACAACAAAAACAAGCAAGTAAACGATGCTTTATCCAACCAGAGCCGTAGATTTGTGCTTTGAGCTTTATTTATGGTTCCTGATTGACACAGAGAGAACTAAATGCTGAGGCTTGTGTGACTGTGAGAGACATTTAGAATCTATGTGATTTACCTCTCAAAGGTACAGACAGTAAAGAACAATCCCCCCAGGAGATCAAGTACTTACACAAGTACTTTGTTTTAGATATTACCACCATGCATCAATTCCATGTGATGACTTAGCAAACATGTTTCTTTATTGGAATTAGAATACTCAAATAGATGTAAACATCTTATATACCAGCTAAAGGTTATCCTTATCCTCTTTTAAAGGTTCTTAGGCCTACAACAGTGGAGAGGAGGCTAAACAGAAATCCTATAGGATATCATAAGTGAAAGAAGAAAAGGCCATTTTGTGTAAAAGCAGTGCAGATGAGAAAAGAACCATGCAGCTTCCCCTGCCCCAAATACTTACCCAGAATTTGTTGCTTAGTAGAGAGCTTAAGGAAAAATTTCTCATCCAAGAGTATTTAGGAGTTAGAATAGAAACATCTAGAACTAAAACTCAGATGTTAGAACTATTTCCACCAAATTTTCTTCTTTAAAAAAGAAAAAAAGAAAATGTGTTAATCTTACACTGCATTTTTCAGTGGGAAAACACATTTGATGTGGTGTCAGCAGAAGTACATAGCACATGGCCAGAGGTTATGTGCTGCTAGTGAGCTTTTGGGTGGGGGGGGCAGGAACTTTTACTTTCTTCACAGTCAGAAGTCTTCTTTTCTCTCTAGGGTTGTTTGTTTGTTTGTTTGTTTGTCTCATATGACATGAGAAGTTATTGTCATGTCATTAGATATTAAAATTAGTGTCACCTGTATTTTTAAACTGATCCTCTAGATATTTATTTCCAAAGTAAGTTTAAAGATTGAGGTGTGTCTGTGTGTATGTGTGTCAAGCAAATATTCTAGCTGCTCATTTAGTAACCATTGCAATATTTCATTGTAATGAAAAATTTTATGCTATAAAATATACCCTAATGTGTTTTTAGTTTATGGACTTTTCTGAAATAAAGCGAAGGTAAAGAAAATAACTGCTGGAGACTGGATTATCTCCTTTTTTTACCTCTATTGCTAATATCTGTAAAGATTGCTCACTGGAGGGAGATTATTGCTTTTTAAAAAGTTAAAAGCCCAAGTACAGAAGATGTTATATGTATACTTTTTATGTCCCTCAAAAATCCCCAAACATGTTCATATTAAAATAAGTTCAGAATCAGTTCCTTAATTGCTTTGTGTAAGTTTTGTCTCTTAGCCCTGAGGCTGCTGTACTTGAGCTTACATGAGTCTATAGACCGCACTTCACTGGTGTTTGTTGTGTGTTTGACTATTTTATTCCTATTACTGCAGCAACTTCAAAGAATATTATAGTAAAACCACTTCTTGCAGATATTTACTACCTACTTAGAAAAAAACAGAAGTAGAATGTGTATAAATGTCTTTAATCATACCAGCATGCTTCATATATAATTCTGTCCAAATGAAGGAATAAGTGATATCGCCTCTGAAGATGTAAGGGATAAACATAGTTCACATTATGAAAAGGTTGTCATAAAGCAAGAGACATATATTGGTAAATCACTTTATTATTTAGATGCTATCATGTAGATGTTACCTCTGATCACTGTTTCTTAACAGTTTTGGAGGAATACTTGCCTTTTGATAGTTTACTGTTCTCTTGAAATTATTCAAAGGTACTATAGAAAAACTCTTAAGAATTTGCCATAAAGATGTGAAAAATGGTTCATCTTTTATTGACTATGCTTATAAACAAAAAGTTAATAACTTTTCAGTTGAGAAATAATAGCCTTTCCAGTGTAAATCAAGTCTAGCTTGATGGGATTCTGTGGTCAGAAGCCAGGACATCTTTTGGGGGAACTTAGTTTGGTTACAGAATTGTCAGCCTTTCTGTTAAAGCTTAAGGCTTATCATCATGAAGTCATGTGCTCCTCATTGTCAGGGGATTAATATTCATATAACTCTAAGCTTAATTATAACCATTGTTATCATCTTCATAGCTAGGTAATTATTAATTCGTGTGGATTAGAGCTAGTGATCCTGGTTGAGGCCATGTGTTCTTTTCATAGGAAGCACTTCTCATTGTACCTTAGAATAACAATATTAGTGCTTGGCATCTCTGAAACATGTATTTAGTAAGATACATTCATTGCTACCCAAAATATGAATATATAAAGTCTTTCATATAAGTAATAGATACTTAAGGGATGTAAGGAAGATAAGGGAAAGGACAAGCAAACTATCAAAAGGCTAGGTACGTTTGTCTCTGAGCTGTGAGACATTATGTTAAACTTTGAAATCATGTCTTCCTTAGGCTAAGGAGTTGCATCTGTGCAGGGATGCCAGTTCTAATCCTCAGCACCTACATTAAAAACCAGATGTGATGGTGTATGCCTCTAACCCCAATACCAGGGAGTAGAGCTAGGGAGACCTCATGAGTTCACTGGCCAGCCAGGCTAGCTGAAACAACAAATGTCTGATGTAGTACAAGGCCTTCTCTGAAAACATGACCTGGAGAGGCAGCTGGAGGCCTGTTGTCACCATGGGCTCTACAAGCATTCATTCACACATGGGCAAGTTTACCACACTGCCCCATTTTGCTTTTATGCGAGGAACCGTGACTATGTAATACAAATCTAAAACCAAAGTCAAACACAGTGAAATTTCCAGATAGATATACACACAGAGAGATAAATTATCATTTCTAAAGTATTTTTAAAAACAAACTAAAGATATATAGCTCAGGGTTAGAACATATGGCTAGTGTGGGTGAGGGCCCAATTCTGTTCCCAGAACCAAATACCTACTTTGCGTTAAATTCCTAGTGAGGCATCTAAATCTTTGCAAAGTAGGATCTTTGCCTCAGCTGTGGAGGGACAACCTCTTAGATATAGTAGTCAGACAATGGAGAGTTTTACCTATAAGCTTATAATACACTTAGGCATTGCAAAAGTGTTTGAGGTGATACTTAATGATTATAGAAGTGTTTTGAAGATAGGAAACAAACAAAAAGATAGGAAACCCCTTTGGGATCAAAGTAGGATTGCAGGTTATCTTTGGAACACCAAGGAACAAAGATTTTGTTTTGTTTTGTTTTGTTTTTAATTTTGATACTTTATGTCTATGGGTGTTCTCATGTCTGTGTGCCATGTGCATGCAGTGCTAGCAGAGGCTAGCTAGCAGAAGTCATTGGATCCTCTGGAACTGGTATTACAGATGGTTGTCAGCTTCCATGTTGGTGGTAGGAACAGAAACCCCTGCCCCAGGTTCTCTACAAGAACAATGAAGGCTTAGCCACTGAGCCATCTCTCTAGCCCCCAAAGGAGGTTTTTTTTTTAAGGTTTATTTATTTTTTAAATAAATATGAGTACTGTATCTATATGTACACTCACATGCCAAAACAGGACATCAGATCCCAGTATAGATGGTTATGAACCACCCTGTGGTTGTTGGGAATTGAACTCAGAACCTCTTGAAGAGCAGTCAGTGCTCTTAACCACTGAGTCATCTCCCCAGTCCCAAAGGAGGTTTTTTGCTTAGTGGAATTTCTTTTTATCATCACAGTAAAATCATTTTTATTGAAATCCACAAGAAAAATTATTAGAACTTAAGACTATAGAGTGTTTTATTTTTTGTAAGGAATAGGGATTGTGTTCACGTGTTCTCACATCTGCATGTGCTTATACACTAGAAGAAAACACAGGGGCCTCCTCTATCATTCTCTGCCTTCTCTCCCACCACTGAACCTGGAGCTGGGCTGACTAGCCTGCAGGTCCTATCACCCCTCTTGTCCTCACCACCACAGCACTGTAGGTACAGAGTTTTATGCCAAGAGTCAGCCTCCAGCCTCCATGCTTGTGCTGTCAGTGCTCTGACCACGGAGCAACCTTCTCGGCCCTGAGACTACATTCCGAGCTCAATTACAAGTGTCAGTGAGGGTAGGCACTGTCTGTAACCACAAAATATCATTATCTAAGAATATATGAGCAGTGCAAAGGTAACTTACCAAATCATTATCCCTTATGTTTGTTTTGGACTTAATATTCATATACTTTATCTTACTTCATTTTCAAGATGAGAAAATGTATGCAGCATCACAAGTTAGCCAGAGATGAAATTAGAATGTATTTATTTCAATGTTTGCAATCATATCTAACTCCCTTTCTATCCTATAAGTACCTTGCACAGATTGAGGTTCCATTTCCGTTCTTCCAATCTTGGGACTCCTGGTTATTTGATTGTCACAGCTCTTTTAATCTTGGATTCAACTGAGTTAGACAAGCCAATGCTAATAGTGTTCTTACCACCACCACTACCACCACCACCACTGTCCCTCCCTCCCTTCCTCCCTCCATCTGTCGGTCCATCCATCCATCCGTCTGTCTGTCTGTCTGACTGTTTGTCTTTTTGTCTGTGTAGTGGGAATATACATGGGTGGGCATTAGAGAACAATTTTGTGAAGTTGTTTCTTTCATTCCACCTTTACATGGGTGCTAAAGATTAAACTCATAGCCGGGCGTGGTGGTGCATGCCTCTAATCCCAGCACTTGGGAGGCAGAGGCAGGTGGATTTCTGAGTTTGAGCCCAGCCTGGTCTACAAAGTGAGTTCCAGGACAGCCAGGGCTATACAGAGAAACCCTGTCTCGAAAAACAAAACAAAACAAAACAAAAGATTAAACTCATGATGTCAGGCTTACACAGTGCCCCAGCTAGGATCACTATTGCTATAATGAAACACCATGACCAATAAACAAGTTGGGGAGAAAAGGTTTATTTATTTGGCTTACACTTCCATATCACTGTTCATCGACAAAGGAAGACAGGACAGGAACTCAAACAGGGCAGGCAGGAACCTAGAGGCAGGAGTTACTGCAGAGGCCTTGGAGAGGTGCTGCTTACTGGCTTTTTCAACATGTCTTGCTCAGCCTACTTTTTTATAGAACCTGGGACCACCAGCCCAGGGAAGGCACCACCTACAGTGGACTGGCCCCTCACCCACCAATTACTAATTGATAAAATGCCCAATAGCCAGATTTTATGGAGTTTTTTTCTCAATTGAAGTTCCCTTTTCCAAAAGGACTCTAGCTTGTAGCAAGTTGACATAACACTAGCCAGTATATATAGCAAGTATTTAGCTATAGGGCCATCTGGCCTGCCTGCCAACAGCATTTTGAAATGGATAGCCACAAGATGACTTGACTTCTACTGTCCAGAGACTCAACCTGAGGTGGGCTTCAGTGCAGTCCACATGCATAGCACTGCCTGCAAAGCACTGCACTTGAAACTGTGGCCTCCTACAAGTACAATCTCTGTCTTCATTGCCATTCCAACCTGACTGAATGTCCAATGTGAGAGGAGGAAGTATTCTTCATTCTTGATCCTAGCCTCTCTGCATTTAAGTGAGCTCAATGACCAGGCATGAAATTAGGTCCCGAGCAGATTTAGAAAATCCGGTAACTAAGCCACCAGGTCAGAACTCAGTTTATTTCTCCAGATTTTATGACTCAATTATGTGGTTCCTTCGACAATAGGATCTTACTTTTAAGTACTGAAGGATAACCAAGAACAATACCCTATAATGTATGTGGGTCTATAGGACCACACTGGACAACAACTCAAAAAGAGTTAACCCATTCCTGGTACTGGGGTTTTTGCCCAGTAGTGTGTGACAATATTAATACCCTGATTGGGGTATTGTCCCTTCACTCTAGGGTGACTCCATTTAAACTTTTTATATATGTGTAGATATTTGTTTTAGGATGCTTCTGCAGTAGTAACTTTGCATGTGGCTTTTTCAAAGGACCATCAGTGTTAGCTTTCCCTCCTATACACTGCCCTCCCAGCCCTCCCAATTTGATCTATTATTTCTTTTACATCTTTATTTTACTGTATTCTGTCTCCCTCCTCTTGAAAGATCTACTCCCCACCACCACCACCATGGTCCTTACTAGTTTTCTAAGCTTCATGGGTGTTCTAGTTAAAACATACATTATCTAAAGTTTAAGAGTTAACATTCATGTATGAGAGAAAACATGTCAAGTAAGGGACATCTTTAAAACACTTTGTAGCCAGACGTGGTGGCACATGCCTTTAATCCCAGCACTCGGGAGGCAGAGGCAGGCGGATTTCTGAGTTCGAGGCCAGCCTGGTCTACAAAGTGAGTTCCAGGACAGCCAGGGCTACACAGAGAAACCCTGTCTCAAAAAAACAAAAAAAAAACAAAAAAAAACAAAAAAAAACACAACACTTTGTAATGTGTGCTTTTGTGTTTTAAGATAATGTACTAGAACTCACTAAATAACCACAGCTTGCCTCAAACTCAGGATGATCAGTCTACTTCAGCCCCCTTAGTTTTGAAATTTCAGACCTGTGCCTTTTTTCCCAGTGAAAATGTTTGATTTCTATTTTACTTATTCCTATATACCTTTTTACCTAAATCATTAGTATGTATCAGAGATTTTGTCACTATTTTTAATTTTTTACTAGAATATTGCAGAAAATACTGCAAAATCAAGAGAAAAAATCACCGATAGTCCTTTTATCTGAGCAAAGAGTCTGTTGTGCCTCCTTTCTGTCTTTATCCTGTGTGCAGATATTCTGACTGATTCCGCTTTACTACAGAGCAATTGTGATAAAAAACAACTGCATGGTATTGGTACAGTGACAGGCAGGTAGAACAATGGAATAGAATTGAAGACCCAGAAATGAATCCACATACTTATGATCACTTGATCTTTGACAATGGAGCTAAAACCATCCAGAGGAAAGAAGACAGCATTTTCAACAAATGGTGCTGGCTTAACTGGCAGTTATCATGTAGAAGAATGTGAATTGATCCATTCTTATCTCCTTGTACAAAGCTCAAGTCCAAGTGGATCAGGGACTCTGCATAAAACTAGAGACACTGGCCGGGCAGTGGTAGTGCACGCCTTTAATCCCAGCATTTGGGAGACAGAGGCAGGTGGATTTCTGAGTTCAAGGCCACCCTGGCCTACAGAATAAGTTCCAGGACAGCCAGAGCTATACAGAGAAACCCTGTCTCAAAAAACCAAAAACCAAACCAAAACAAAACAAAACAATCTAGAGACACTGAAACTTATAGAAGAGAAAGTGGGGAAGAGCCTCAAACATATGGGCAAAGGGGAAAAATTCCTGTACAGAACACCAATGTATTGTGCTGTAAGATCAAGAATCAACAAATGGGACTTCATAAAATTACAAAGCTTCTGTAAGGCAAAGGACGCCGTCAGTAAGACAAAAAGGCAAACAACAGATTGGGAAAAATCTTTACCAATCCTACATCTAATAGAGGGCTAATATCCATTATGTACAAAGAACTCAAGAAGTTAGACTCTAGAGAACCAAATAACCCTATTTAAAAATGGGGTACAGAGCTAAACAAAGAATTCTCAACTGAGGGATGCCAAATGGCTGAGAAGCACTTAAAAAAATGTTCAACATCCTTAATCATCAGGGAAATGCAAATCAAAATAACTCTGAGAATCTACCTCACACTGGTCATAATGGTTAAAATAAAAAATTCAAGTGACAGCAGATGCTGGCAAGGATGTAGAGAAAGAGGAACACTCCTCCATTGCTGGTGGGATTGTAAGCTGGTAAAACCGTTCTGGAAATCAGTTTAGCAGTTCCTCAGAAAATTGGACATAGTACTACCTGAGGTTCTAGCAATACCACTTCTGGCCATATACCCAGAAGATGCTCTAACATGTAATAAGGACACATGCCCTACTATGTTCATAACAGAAAGAACCCAGATGTCCCTCAACAGAAAATGGATACAGAAAATGTGGTACGTTTACACAATACAGTATTACTCAGCTATTAAAAACAATGAATTCATGAAATTCTTAGACAAATGGATGTATCTGGAGGATATCATCCTGAGTGAGGTAACCCAGACACAAAAGAGCACACATGATATATACTCATTGATAAGTGGATATTAGCCCAGAATCTCAGAATACCCAAGATACAATTCACAAACCACATGAAACTCAAGAAGAAAGACCAGTGTTTGTTCCTTCTTAGAAGGGGGAACAAAATACCAATGGAAGGAGTTACAGAGACAAAGTGTGGAGTAGAGACTGAAGGAATGACCATCCAGAGACTGCCCCACCTGGAGATCCATCCTCTATATAATCACCAAAGCCAGACACTATTGTGGATGCCAACAAGTGCTTGCTGACAGGAACCTGATATAGCTGTCTCCTGAGAGGCTCTGCAAATACCTGGCAAATACAGATGTGGATGTTCACAGTCACCTGTTGGATGGAACACAGGGTCCCCAATGAAGGAGCTAGAGAAAGGACCTAAGGAGACGAAGGGGTTTGCAGCCCCATAGGAGGAACAACAATACGAACTAGCCAGCAACCCCAGGGCTCTCAGGGATCAAACCACCAACCAAAGAGCACACACAATGGACTCATGGCTCCAGCTGCATATGTAGCAGAGGATAGCCTAGTTAGACATCAGTGGGAGGAGGGGCCATTGGTCATGTGAAGGCTCTATGCCCAAGTGTAGGAGTATGCCAGGGCCAGGAAGCAGGAGTGGGTAGGTTGGTGAGCAGGGGGAGGGGGAAGAGGATGAGGGAGGGGGTCTTCAGAGGGGAAACCAGGAAAGGGGATAACATTTGAAATGTAAATAAAGAAAACATCCAATAAAGTCAACCCCCCCAAAGAAATTTTAAAAATAAAGTGAATTTTATAAACTATTTGTAGTAAGAAGTCAGTAGTTAAGTGGTTTGCTTCGTTTACTTTTTCATAGCTTTCTGTAGTTGTTGGATCTAGTCCTTATTTTCTTCACTTAAGCTGCTGTTGCCATTAGTAAAAAGCCATCTTCCTATAAGGTGTTTATTATGTAACAATAATGGGCTTTGATCACTATAAATGAAATTCTCATCAAGGTGAAGTCACAGGTTAATTCAAGAGTTTACTCATTTTCTCTTCTTTGTCTCTCTCTCTCTCTCTCTCTCTCTTTTTCTTTCTTTTTTTTTTAACTTCTAGCTTGGTAAACTTTGCTGGGATCCATTATTATAGTCTCCATAAAATATAAATTAAATGATAATTTGTTAATAATTGTCTCTTACATTGCTTTAGGATTTATTTCTGCATGTCTCATGCCAAGATGTTCTGAATAGTAGAAATACTAAAAGTATGTAATGGCATATTCATGAAAATCAGCATTTTTTTTTCTGTAATACATTTACTTGTGTAATGCAGTCAGGCTGAAGTGTGATGTTGTGTCTTGGTGATTGTTTTACAGACCTCAAAGGAAGACCTCCTTCAGGCTGATTTTGAAGGTGCTTTGAAGTTTTTCAGAGTTCAGCTTCCAAAGAGATACCGGGCAGAGGAGAATGCGAGAAGATTGATGGAGCAGGCTTGCAATATTAAAGTAAGATCCACAAACTGACATATGATGACAGTATAACTTGCATGTAGAATACTGTAAACATAGTAAAGCGTGTGTGCCTCCTGGTGTCTGTGTTGCTGGTCTGAGTGTGTTTTAGGGATGTTGTGTACACACTCTTCTCGCCTAGACTTTGTCATTCCAGGATGTTGACAGTTGTTCTACCTTTAGTAGGACTCATAGTAAAAGGTCCTGGGCTCAGATTGTAATAGAAGGGAGTCAACCAGTTATCTTTTAGGTGGGGCTCTGGAATGGGCTGCTATAATAGTGGTTTCCATGACAGCAGACTTGATATTTAGCTTTTGCAATCTGTGTTAAGATTATTTGGGATAGAGCAGGAAAAATATGCCAAACAGTTTTTTCCTTTTCTCTAAGTACTTTGGCAGTTTGAGTCTTGGTCTGTCCAGAGCCATCTCACGTCCACCAGATCCCTTTAGATATATTGGTCTGTGTCATGTGTCTTACTAAACAAATCTTATAAATTAACTTAAAATTGAAAGCTGTATCCAGACAAATGAAAATTATGGTAGGTGAGCATATTTTCTGTAAAAGATTTAGAACCAGTCTCCTAATGTCAGTACATATACCTCCAGAATTGATATAAATTTGTTTATTAAGCCAAAAGACATACATTATGGATCTTATAGTATCATAAGAGAAAACAGACAATAAATAATTAACACAATAAATTATTTATGTTAGAAGGTGATAGTTAGATGTAGAAAAAGGAGAAAGGACATGGATGAGTAATGATGTTTTCACTAGTGTGTGTATGTAGATCTTGGTCAGACATGAATGAGAAAGAGGGTAACTCACGCAGATGGTCCAGGAGGTAATGCTCCAGGCAGGGAAGAGCCTGCTCAGATGTCCTGAGACCAGCTCAGATCCCATGAGTGTACAGCCAGTGGAGCTAGAGAAGAGTGTGCAGAATCAGAGTGGAAGTTACAGGGTCCACAAAGGAGCCAAGAGTTGTCAGTTGTTATATTTAGGCTTCCTTTGAAGTGGCAGGGAAGAATAGTATGTTCTGGGTTCTGAGAAGATGGCATACATCAGTTATATGATGGGTAAAAATGGGTAAAGGAAGTAGAGAGTGCACACAGAGCCAGAAGTCATCCATGGGTGAGCTAAACCAGGATAGCAGCAGTTCAGGAGAAATAGATTGAAAGTGGGGAAAATTGTGACATTTCACTGTATGTAAATTTAGCTGTTGAGAGGATGAGGCAAGCTCACTCTAGATTTTGAACTAAGCAAATAAAACAAGTGTTTCCATTAATTTAATGAGAGCATTACTTAAGATATAATTGTATGAGCCTAATTAATAATTGATTTGGAGTTCTTCCAGGTACTAGTCCACTGCAATATTAAAATACAACAACAGTAAATTAAACAACAAAAGGCAGGGTCTCACTGTGTTCCCTTAGCTGGCTACTCTATGACCCTGGCTGGCCTCCAGCTCTTTGGTCTGAGTGCTGGCTCTATAGGTATGTGATACCATGCCCAGCTTGTGGGCTTGAAGCACTATTCTCAACATCAATTTTTATTTTTAATTCTAACCTGTTGAAAAATAAAGTACAAATACCCCAAAGCATAAATCGATGCTGAAAGTAAATATCTGAATAGGAAAAAGATTGTTTTTCTCTTTCAAATGAACACCATATTTAAAACGATCGTTTTCTAATACTGCCCCCCCCCCAATAAAAGACCTCTCAAATTTTCATCCTGAATGCGAACTTGCTAAAGCCTTCAAGACTCATTCCTTCATCTGAGCATAGTGGCACATTCTTACTATCCCAACACTTGGGCAGATGAGGCAGAAGGACTGATTCAAGTTCAGTTTGAAGTCAGCCCAGGCTAGACACATTTATCTCAAAACAACCAGAAAGACAGAAAGATAGACTGACTGGTAGAAACAAATACATGCATGTACAGACTGGCTGAACTAAATGTCTTAGCCAAAATTATGTTTACTCGTGGACATTGAAGGTATATTCTGAAGGCTGGGGACTGTTAAATACATTTTGTGGGAAGTAAATTGGAAACACATTTTTTGCTGCTGGTTGTTCCAGAGATGCCACGAGAATTACATTTATCTGGGTTACATTTAGATTATGATTACTTTAGAAGTCTGTTAAAGTAAAACATTCCGTTCTAAAATACAAATTTCACCAGCCCTGGTGACGCGTGCTTTTATTCCCAGCTCTTGGGAGGCACATGCTGGTGGATTCAAGGGCAGCCTAATCTACATATCAAGTTCTAGACCAGCCAGGGGGAGCTACATAGAGAGATTCTGCTTCCAAAAAATAAAATGATAAATTACAAAAGGCAACGTGAACTAGAAGGAGGAAGTTAGGAAAGGAAGATGGGGAAGATGTGATTATTATACACATGGAACTATGTAAGCGATTTCAGGAAATAAGGATTAAAATGGGCCCTGGGGAAGTGAAAGAGGGAAGCAGGGTGGGATGTAGTGGGTTTGGGAATGAAGAAATCCATGGGTGAGGAGAATACACAGTTATGCAAGATTTCAGTGTAGGTCCTGATCAGAGATTAGGGAGGGAAGGGCTAGGGGTGGGCATTGGGGTGAGGGGACTAGAAGACAGGCAAAGTAAGCAAAGCCTTGGGACACAATCTGGGTTTTAACCTGAGAACTCTGTAAGGACTGAGAGGTTTTGAATGAAAGACAGAGATGGCCAGATTTATGTTTTAGACATGTCATTCTAGCTGCCATGTGGAAAATGCATTGTCTGTTCAAACACCCTTGCACTAATCAAGAGAGAGGGATGGACAGGTGTTATTAAAGAGATAGAATCAGCAGACCTCATGATTTAATGAGCACTAGGATGGGAAAGAAAGCCAAGGAAAGAACTCAGCATTCCTATGTTGGCAGCCTGGTAGTCTTCACACCGAGGAAGAAAATGAGAGAATACATTGCATGAGTGGTGATAATGAGTTAAGTTTAAGATATTCACATTGCTGGTATATAGTCACACACTCATATCCTGATCAGTGGTATATCTAGTAGTCAGGTGGATATTGAAGTAAAAGGTGAGCTAAAAGTATATGTCTGGAAGTCAGAGTGTTAAAACATAGGAGTAAGGAAATTCTCATAAAAGATGATACCAAGTGTTCAAAGAGAAGGACTGAGGATCAATGCATAAACACATAAAAATGAATTGAGCTTAGAAGAGGGCAAAACTAAAAACACAGGAGAAACTCACAAGAGTAAGACATGTGAATGTTAAGAGAAAGGGCGTTGTTATCAATAAAATGTATCTGAGGCCCTGGGTTCTATACTCAGCACAAGAGGAGGAAGATGATGAGGGTAAAAGCAAGTATCTGGTGCCTAAAAGTCATGTAAGGTACTGAGGACTGGAAATGGACTTTGTACAATATGTAATACTCAAGAGGTACATTAAAGGATAACCTTAGAGGGAGCAGTTTCAGTGCAGTGGGGGAAAGAGCCAATCATTAAAAGGATAAATAGGAAGGGAGTCAATGGAGGAATGAAGATGAGGCACTTTTCCTAAAAGGCAGTAGAGGACAGGAAGTGGATAAGATAGACAGCAAGTAATTCAGAGGGTAAATCCATAGCAGGATGGAAAATGGGCACAAAGGCATTATGGGAGTGGCAATGTTGAATCTTTAAATGCAGAAAAGAAAACCTTAATGAAATGTTCTTTTACACTGAGCATCTGCAGTGTGCCAGCTTCTATGCTAAATCTAAAAAATATGAGGCTGAGATAAAGCAAATGTGCTCTCTAAACTCACAGAGCTCATAGTGCTATAAGGAAGATATTAGTAAGATAATCACATGACTAATACAGTTATGGAGATGGGACTATAACTGTTGACTGATTGCTATTGCCTTAGTTATTTCCTTATATTTATGATAAAATACCCAAGCTAAAGCAACTTAACGAAAAAGGGTTGCCTTGGCTTGTAGTTTTAGAGAGATAGAGTCCACCACGGCAGGGAAGCACAGCAGTGGTAAGGAAAGGTATGGAGGTAGGAACCAGAAGGATGAATGCTCACATCTCAGCTACACTCAAGAAGCACAGCTAGAGCAGAAGTGAAGCCATGCTCTAAAGTTTCAAAGTCATGCCCAATGACCTACTTCCTTCAGCAAGCCTTCACTTGCTGAAAGTTCACAACCTTCTCAAACAGTATCACTAGCTAGGGGTTAAATACTCAGACACGTAAGACTATGGGGGGTAACATTTCGGTCGACCCGCATCTATCATGTGCAAAGTCCTGGGTTCAAGCCCCAATACCACATAAACCAGGTGTGGTGGCATATTGCTGTAAGGATATGGAGGGAGAGACAGAATGACCAGTCAAAGCTCACCTGCACCAACATAAGTGATTTCTAAGCTATTCTGGGATACTTGAATCCCTATTTGCAAAGCAAAACAAACCATATTTACAAGTAAGACTATTGCTCAGAACACTAAAAAGGATATGAGAGCAAAGAAAACAAACCTGATTTTAACGCAGTAATTTAGGGAAAGTGTTCAAGAATTGAGCTGATAGAGGTATTCTGAAGTAGGAGAATCTTGTGTTCATAGCCTGTCAGAAGGGAGAGTGTAGTAGCTTTTTAAAACTGAGAGGGGGCAATGTGACTTGTCGTCCTGAGTTATAAGGACACATGAGATCAAAACATTCTACCTGTCAATAAGGAGAAACCCACAGAAAAGAGAAAAATGGAAGATTCAACAAGGAAAAGGAAATACGTCAACAGTGAAGCATCTTCAAGGGAGTAGAGAGTCATCTCAGAAGAATAGTTCTTTCATCCATTACAGCAGGGGAAAATAAGAGAGGCCTGGAGGGGTGGATGAGCAAGAGCACTTGAGTGAGGAGGGACTAGGAGCTGCTCCATCAAAGCTGTGTTCTTTCTGTTAAGCAGGACGTAGGATGAAGGAGCTGTAGTAGAGTAAGAAGTCTGAAGCACAGCACATGGGAAAGCACATGGCGGAAAACAAGAGAATTGCTGAACTGTGTGAAGAGAGCATGAGTCTGTAGTATCAAAAAAAAATCTAAATGTTTTGCCATTTCTCTAGAAATCTTCAGCAGTGTAAATGTATATTTGGAGAAAGGAGAAAGCTATTTCAACCTGAGTTGGAGTTTGCCGACATAAGGCAGAGGGCAGTGATGTTAGTAAGATGTCTCTTGGGTAAGAGAAGAAGAGGAAAAAGAAATGGAACCATCCCTGGTGCTTTTGCCAATTTTTATGGTGTGAATACCCATAAAAGGCAGTTTGAACCTACCAGTGACTTAATAGCTATATCAATTTCCAATTATTGACAGTCATTCTCCCATGCTGGTAGCTGCTGGCTCCAGCATATCTGAGGGTTAGGGAGATAGAGAGTGGCAGGAGGAGCAACATAAGGGATACTGAAGTCTAATTAAGCAGAAAGTAAACATAGAACGGGACTAAGTGACTGGAAAAGGAGGAATATAACAGAGAACTGTTAGATGCTGTGAATAGAAAGAATAGTGGATGGGGTGGTTAAAAAGTCCTTAAAGGTAGTTTTCCAACACCATGATCAAAATCATTTGATTATCAATTCAAATTTGTTGGTTGCAGTAAAACTATGCCAGTAGCTGTTGACATTCATGGTCAGCCATGCTGTGCTTCTCTTTGTCCTAACAGCAGGGCATCATTGCTTTTGGTTCATGTGTATCACGTGTTTAAACCTTTAAAATGTGTGAGGAGGAATAAATAAAAATAGCATAAGCAAATGAGCTTGCTGGGAGTGAGTGAAGAGGCTGCTCTTGGCTAAGTGGGCAATTCTAACTTGGCCTGTGCTTATACACCAAAATTGTCATCTTATTCTCTTCTGGAAGAGTAGCTACCAATAGGTGTTACCATAGTAACTGATTGCCTCAGAAAATTCTAAACTGTGTTCTATGTGCTCAGCTAATCAATATCCGGTCTTCCAGAATAGATGAGTACAATTTGATCTTACCTCTTGTAAACCATTATTTTAATGATAGTGGTGAATTCCCTGACCTTTTCCTCTTCTGAGGACTCCAGCCATATATTTTTTTAAACATTTGTATTTATTTATTTATTTTATATGTGAGTTCTATATCTACATGTACACCTGCATGTCAGCAGAGGGCATCAGATCCCAGTATAGATGGTTGTGAGCCACCATGTGGTTGCTGGGAATCGAACTCAGGACCTCTGGAAGAGCTGACAGTGCTCTAACTGCTGAGCCCCTTCATCCATATTTTTAACCATGGATTTTAATTCATTTGAGAGTAACTTTACTCTAAACCAAAATTATAAAAAGCGTTAATACTTAAGTCAGTTTGCTTCTAATTTCTATATGCTGTTTGCTATTTATCACTAGCCACTGTTGTTTTATGTGAATGAGAATGTACTCTCCCAAATAAAGATTTCCTTTGAATTATTAAAAGCCATTCAGAACCACATTAACTCTATGGAACCATGTTCTCTGTTCTTACATGCAGCAATGAAGTTCTTCTTTATTTACTTACTTTTTAAATTTTGTAAAACTGTGTCTTGTGTTCCTCTCCTGCAAAGACCTCTCTGTAATATGGCCAAACACACTTGGGACTTTTTTTTTTTTTAATGCTATAATCCTTTGCTGAAGAAATGTTCAGTATGTTTTAGAATACAGAGATTTGTGATTGGTAACTGATAATGAAACAGCTTATAACATGCCTTTTATTTCCCTCCCCTCTTTTGAGACTTCCAATAGCATTCCTCATCCCTAGTGCACCCCAGATCCGGGGCATGTTTTGTTTTCTCCCAAGAAGCAAGGAGTAGGTAAATATTGAATGTTGTCTGAAATAACTGTTGAGTGTAGAAGACAAGCTCTCCTGCATACACAGGCACCGGGCAGGCCCTTGCACACTTACGAAGCTCAGGCTTTATGCTGTTGTTATGCATTGCCAGGAAGGTTGGTTGACTCTCTATTTCATCTTTACCCTTATATGGACTTCTGCTAGTTCATTAAGAAGAAAGCCATGTCAACATTTAAATTTTAATTTCATGGGTGAACTGTGTATTGTTTCATGAATTATTCTACGTAGATATCTTTAAATGCTCTTTCCCCACAGAAAATAAGATAAATTGATACAAAAATGCTTCTTATATGTATGTCTCTTTTTTATTTCTGCAAAAATAAATAGTAAACGCGAAGAATGCTGTTATGTACCCTGTACTGTGTTCTCCCTGCATGTAATTAACAAGAAAAAGGAATACCAGAATTGCTTTCTCATCTAGTAGCTTCTCTGTCTCTAGAAACTTTATTATGCTCTCCATCTTACTCTCTCCTAGCAATCTTTGATAGTCTCCATAAGATTAATGTTTGTGCTTTGAAACTAAATTTTCATATTTCTCCATATAGTATCCTGAAGTGTTAAGCCAGTTTTTATGATTTATGTTTATCAGTGTTGGAGAGTACACCAAGTCTTTTCTTTAACTGAGAATAGCAGATAAATCCCCATAATAACTTTTGTTTGTTTGTTTGTTTTTGTTTTTGTTTTCGAGACAGGGTTTCTCTGTATAGCCCTCACTGTCCTGGAACTCACTTTGTAGACCAGGCTGGCCTCGATCTCAGAAATCTGCCTGCCTCTGCCTCTCGGGTGCTGGGATTAAAGGCATGCACCACCAGGCCTGGCTAGAAATGTGGATCTAATTCGGGAGGCAGAAGCAGGCGGATTTCTGAGATCGAGGCCAGCCTGGTCTACAAAGTGAGTTCCAGGACAGCCAGGGCTGTACAGAGAAACCCTGTCTCAAAAAACAAACAAACAAACAAACAAAAAACCAAAACAAATAAACAAAAAGATCCACATTTCTTTTGAGTAATGTATTTATTTTTCTATTTTATTTCATATTAAGATATTTTAATTGTGCTGATTTGTACAGGAAAATAAATATAGTATTCTTCTATCTCTTGTAAATTGCCCATTGTAAAGAGTTTGATTTTGTTCTTTTAGTTAGAAATAAAAATGAAATGTAGTATCTTGTGTATTTAGACTAAGTTTAAGAGGGCAGCTAATTGTGTTCCTGGGTTCAGTAAAGATGTTCCTCAACTTCAGATATGATCATATAAGCTCATCCTAAGGTTGCAAATATCATTAAATAAGAAGATATATCTAGTATATGTAACCAGCTGTAACAATTATAGCTTAACAACATATGACAATGTAGAATATCACTTCTTCGCCCTTTGATTCTGGGAAGTGCATCATGAAAATTTAACACATACTACTCACCTGAGTAAAGGTCAAAATTTTAAATTCAAATTGTAAAGTATGGTTTCTACTGAACATGTATTGCTTTTATTTAACAGTACAATTGAAAAATCCTTTCAGTTTAATCAATATAAATTGGAGGCTGTCTATAGTCCAGACACTTAGCCACAATAGTTTCAGATACCAGCGTATCTACTTAGATAAGAAGCATAACCACAGTGTATGTACTATGCTGTTATTTATATTTTCTTTCCTCCAAGCCTTCAATCCACTTAGCGGTTCACTGGCAAGTACTTGGAATCTGGTACCCTGGATAGCTACTTAGTTTGCTATTACTCCCCTCTTCTCTTCCTCTTGTTAATATCTCTTCTTAAGCATTTGGTCTTGTTCTTGAAATGGTGGAAAGAATATATAAATGTAGCACAGCATCCCAAAAGATGCAAGTGAAAATTGCATCATTCATATGTCAGATTGTTGCTTGTCAAGTTTTATGAAATTCTAGTCAAAGACAAACTACTAAGAGGAAAAGTTCTATCCCTTGCTGTAATTAAAGGGCATGATCAAGTGGAGACTCTTTTCACTGGAAAGTTCTCTGGCTTGGGGACTTTCTCTTACTACCATCTGTGGGAACAGTGAGCCAGTTCTTTCTCTAGAATGTCTATGTGTCTATACCAGGGCTTCCTGAGCTGACTAGATCATGGAGTCCTGGCCTACTGAATGGATTAAGCTCTTGTTTGATTCATTTAAGATGACACTATTGGGAAATGATAGAAATAAAAAGCTGGAGCTGAAGAGATGGCTCAGTGGTTTAAAGCACTGGTTGCTCTTGCAGAGACCCTGCAGGAGGCACAGAGGTCCCTGTGCTCAGATTAGCACTAGGGAAACCAGGCATGTTAATCATGGAGGGTTATCTCTTCAGAGAGATGTAGAACCTGTTTTCTGCCCAGAAGACAGGGAGCAGAGATAGCTAATAGCCTAGTGACATTCGTACTGTGAGGCCCAGACCACACCAGAGCTTTCCCTATTTCCCTAGAGTCTAGGGGAAGACCTAGACCCTTATTGTGAGTATGTTCTTCTCTGTCAATCTATAGAACCCATCTTTATGGATGATGTCACATGGACTTTACAAAGAGTTTTGATGTAATAATGTCTTAAGCTTTGTTGTGCACATGATTGAGTTAATTACTGTCAGGAAATTTTTTCACCAAATTGTGCTATACTTAAATTTTGAAATTTGAACCAACACCAGCTTCTGAGTCATGTTGCCTAGGTAATTGCAGAGACACCACATTCACACACACACACAGACCCTGTTTCAATTCCCAGCTCCCACATGGCGGTTCATGAACATCTATGACTTCAGTTCCAGGGGATTCGATGCCCTCTTCTGACTTGCATTAGAAACTGGGCACATGTACTGCATGGACATATATTTAACCAAAACACTTACACATATATTTTAAAATCTAAACAAGAAATTTAAATCAAAAAGAAAATAAGAGGTGGGACCCAATTGGGGAAAGTGATCAGGGGCAGGCCCTGGGGAAAAAAATCTTGTCTTTATCCCTTTTTTCTGGGTGCTTTCTGGGGCCAAAATCTGCTGTAGAACTAACCAAGAATCAACAGAATCAAGGATTGTGGACAGGCATTTCTAAAACCACAACTTCCCTCTCTTGTTTTCTTTAAGTATTTGGTCATAGCATGATTAAAACTAAAATATTGCTCAAAGGATTGCCTGCTCCAATCATAATATGTAGCTCACTGTCTCTTTCAGATTCTTACTGGGAAGTTAGGGATGGGAATTGTATTGTAGGGAATCTTACACTACAAACCACACAAACAGGGGCCACAGTTGACTAAGGCACAGTATTCTGCTACTCAGTTTGGCACCAGTTCAGTACATGCTTCAGAGATGTCCATGTGCATTTTATGTTCTGTCCAGGCACAGCTTATTCCCTGTTATCCCTTACCCGAGGGTCACTGTACTCTCAATAAAAGCATCTCTTGAGACTTTTGGCCTAAAAGTTTAGGCTGAAATTTCTCACATATGTTTATCAACTTTTATAAATTTCCACTTAAAGGCAAATAAACAACTAAAGATAAAAGTTCTCTGCTCCCTTGTTCTCTCATTCTCTCTCTCTCCCTGTCTCTCTACCTCTCCCTCTCCCTATCCCCCTCCCCTCCCCCTCTCCTTTCTCTCTCCCTCCCCTTCTGCTCCCTTGCTTGCTCTCCCTCCCCTCCTCTGAATTTTTTCTCTCTTTTCACTTCCTCCATATCTTCATCTCCCCCAGTTTTTGTGTCTCTATGCTACCAGCTACCATTTTTGTGTCTGTATGCATTTGCTATTACTATAATGGTCATAACAAGAATCTTACACAGCCTGGGAGTCTCAAGCAACAGAAATTGATTTTCCTAAAATTCTAGAGACTAAATGCCTAAGATCAAGGGATATTCAGAATTAATTTATGAGAGGACCCTCTCAATGGCACACAGTGGTCACATTTTTTAATCTTCTATTGTCTGTGTGTTCTGTGTCCTAACCTCTTCCCATAAGAACACAAGTCACTTTAAAATAGGGAGCACCTTGCTTGGTATTAATTTCACTTTAAAGGCTTTATGTTTAATACTTTTAAACACGCTGGAGAGCTAGGGCTTCAACACACAAATTTCCCCATTTCTTTTCATAGTCTGTTGAATATAAATGCTTTCTTGCTGTCTCTGAAACTATTCTCTACATCTGAGCTTGAGTCTTACTTTGCAGCTCTGAGCTGTACTCCAGTATCTACTACCACATGCTGCATTCCTATTTTTGTCAGTATTTACCAGTTCTCCAGTTTTCTCCCAAACCACCAGATTATCTGAAAGAGCCTACTTTTTTCACAGCTGCACCCCCACTTCTATCAGCCTACTTCTTTAGCAAAGAATTTCAATTGTGTGCACGTTAACTGAGAGTTCTGATTTACCTCAGTGCTCTGGACTAATGTGACTTCCCTGCATGAACTTACCTACATGGAGACTCTGCCCCTTCCCCCATTCCTTCTTTGCCTAAAGGAGAGGTAGTGAATTATACAAGTAGATGTCTAGCACAATGGCCAATGGAAGAAGAAAGCCTATAGTGTATTTTAATTGAATGAATATTTTAAGCAAGTACATGGTTTGAATAAAATGTTTTACCTAATTTTAGGATTGTCACTGTTTTAAAATTTTGTAGCAGACACTTTCCACAAAAGGGGATATTTTTAAGAAGGCTGACTGATAGAGTGGGGTTGTCTGGGAGCATTCAGAACAGATTTCTGCCTTTACTTCCTGTCCCCTCTAGTTTTGTCTACCCACTACCTCACATTAGGCAGTTTCTCTCCAACCAAGCTGAATTCCTAGCCCAGGGTTAGATAAAACTCCTCTAATTGCTTCTTGATGCAGAGAAAACTGCAGCCCCTGTTATCTGAAGGATGCACTCAAGGGGTTCAGCTCAGCACATTTACTCTCAGTCCACACCAGGACGTCAAACTTTTGTCACAAACTGTCTCTTCTGCCTAGAACACTTCCTTCTGTAGAGTTCCTGAAGATAGGGATTTGGGGGGTTGGCCCATCAAGGTTTGATTCTGTGTCTGGTTCCTACTGACTAAGGGATCTTGAAACAGTTACTGAATCTCCTTGAACACAGTGTATTCCTAATCATGAAATAAGGCCAATGTCAACCACACAGGGGATTGTTAGAATTAATTAATCTAAGCAGAGATGTGAAGCACTGGCTCAGTTATTTTCCCGTTTCTTCCCATAGCACTGTGGTCAAGCACACTCATTTACTTTTTAAGACCAGATCGTAAGTTGTTCCCCCTGGGAACCTAGACTGTTACTTATTCTGACTCTGCAGTTCCTCCGTTAGACCCCACGAGGGGGTAAGAATGTAGTTAGTTGCCTGAAGCCTTGTTAGAGGAATTCAAGGCTTGGTTTCCTCCTCACCAGCTCCAGCAGCTCTCTATGTTCAACATTTCAGTTTTCTCTTCCGTAAAAATGGAGAGGGTAAAGAAGATTGCCATGCAGATTATGTGTGGGTTCTGTAGGCAAGAAGCACTGCAGAAGGAAGGGTATAAAATGTAGTTCTTAACTATTTCTATAATGATTTTCAGTCAGCCTGTCTTACATCTTTTAGATAGTATTATGATGTATGTATGTAGATATATGAAGAATGTCCATCTACTACCCTTAGATAGTATATATGATACATTTATGTAGATTATGAAGGAGTCCACCTACTACTCTTACATAGAATGTACAATATGTATATATATATATATGTGTGTGTGTGTATGTGTGTGTGTATGTGTGTGTGTGTGTGTGTGTGTAGATAGATAGATAGATAGATAGATAGATAGATAGATAGATAGATAGATGTAGATGTATGAAGGAAGTCCACCTACTACTTGTTTATACTTACTTAGTTAACAAATTCTGTTTGTAAGATATGAAGAATCTTCAGATTCAAGATTTTTTCATAAAAAATTGATTGTTGACTTTTTGGTAAGATCAAGGGTAATTTTTTTTCTGAAAATCCTGATGGAAATAATAATAATGTTTTTAAAACCCTCGTGAGTAATATGAATGGCATTCTAGCCTTATTTGCTATAGAAAAGTGAAATAAAAAATTAATTAGGATCTGGAGTTGTATCTCATTTAGTAGATTATTTTGCCTAGTATGAATGAAGCCCTGGCTAGATTTCTACCACTGGACAAACCAGGAGTGGTGATACATGCCTGTGATTCCAGCACATGGGGGTAGAGGCAGAAGAATCAGGAAGTTAAAGGTGATCCTTGACTTGGTGGTGAGCTTGAGAATATCCTGGCTACTTGATCCAATTTTAGTGACTTTTGTTTCTTGAGTGTGTGTGCATGTGTGTGTGTGTGGGGGGGTGTTAATGCGTGCATGTGCTTGTGTATGCATGTGGAAGCTAGACAACATCCTTGGGTATCGTTCCTCAGGAGCTGGCCACCTTGTTTTTTGAAACAGGGTCTGTTATTGGCCTGGAACTCATCAATTAGGCTAGTCTGGTTGGCCAACAAGCCCTAACAGTCCACTTGTCTCCATGTCTCCAACACTAGATTACAAAGATGGACCACCTCACCAACTTTTTATATGGATTCTGGAGATCAGACTCAGACTCAGGTCTCATGCTTTCATGGCAGGCACGGCACCAACTGCGCTGTCTTCCTAGTCCCTAGTGACTTTTACCTTAACTAGCCCAGAACCTAGTATAGAAGAGTGAGGAGTTGGACTGGGTGCAACACACACACACACACACACACACACACACACACACACACACACACACACACAGTTTGGAGAACCATGCAGCTAGAAATGGGAAACAGCAGTGGCTTGGTTGAAGTACTGCATTACTTAACATTAACTTTGTGATGACAACAAAGTAGTTATAATGTGCTATTTGGAAGTCTGGTACATGTATAACCAAAATAATGCCATAAAGTGAGTACTTTCACTGACACAGATTTATAGATTGGGCACAGAGTGTTAAATCCCTAGTAAAACCTACTTGGCTAATAGTCAGTTTTTAGATTTAGGCCATGTAGTTCCTGCATCTGTGATTTGCTACGTCTCTTGGACTTTTGTTTATATTTATCTAAGGCTGTAGTGAATAGTTGTGGGAAAAAGTAACTTTTTCAAATTTGTCTAATATTACCAGTATTTATCAACCACATAATGTATTTAAAACTACTCTAATACAAGAGTATGTTGCTATTTAATTCATTCTTTATTAGTTGGTATTTAATGTTTATTATGTCCTGCTACATTAGTAAGCATTCTACTTGGCAATGATCAGAATAGAAAATATTCCCATTTTCCTGAAGTTTGCAGGGAAACAGGAAAGAATATAACATGAAATAATGTATATATTCGAAATCATAAGGACAGGAAGGAAAAGGGGAGGTTGTTAACAGACAAAATAATAATGTAATCTAAATTAAATTAAGGAATGAAGGAAAAAATCTGAAAAGGTGGCATTTAAAGTTAAGTCTTAGAAGAATAATAGGACTTCACCAGCTGAGGATTTGTAAAGAATGTCCTAGAGGCCAGGTAGATGACTTATGGGTGAAGGACTTACCCTGCCACCCAGCCTGATGGCTGAGCTCCATTCTAGGAACTCAGATGACTAAAGGAAAGAACGGCTGTCTACAAGTTGTCCTCTGAGCTCTGTACATAAACTATGGCAGAATGGGTGTGCCTACCTCACCACTCCCATACATGCAAAATGAATAAATAAATGGAAAAATTAAAATCCTTATTAAAGTGATTTTTTTCCCTTGTTAATAAAACTGTTTGGAGTCCATTGGGTTTAGAAGGAATCCTTTTAGGCAGACCAAATTGTAGAAAGAAAGAAATTTGTTACAGAAAATAGGATTTCCAGAATTTTCTAGTAGAACATGAAATGGGTATAAAACAACCAGGAAATATGAAATAATTTGAAAGGAACACCATAGAATCTGTCTTCTTTAGCTAGAGTATGCCTGCCATACTAGTTCTCTGGGGGCTGAAGCATGAGTATCAGAACTTTCAGGCCAATCTGGGCTGTAAAAAAGACTCTGCTGGTCTGATGAGCTGGCTTAACAAGCAAAGGCACTTGCTATCAAGCCTGACAACCATAGTTTGAATCACCAGGACCTACATACTGGAAGGAGAGAACCAACTCCTACAAGTTGTCCTTTGATTGCCATACCCACACCCTCATACCCCCCCACACACACAACAAATAGTGTTTTAAAATTGTCCAAAAAGAGACCACCATCCATATTTTGGATACCAAGAATTAGAATATGCTGTTATCAAGTATATCGGCAGGGCACAGAAGCGCTTATACTTTGGTCAAAGAGAATAAGTAAGGCATAAGATTGTGAGGAGACATGGCTAGATTTAAATTCTAGATTCTAATTTCTAAATGGCAAAATTCAAAACATCATTCTTCTCCCATCAAGATCACACAAATGTGCTAGGACAAAAGACAAAGAATATAGTCCTCATGTCAAAGAAAGCAGGAAATATATGCAGCCCCAACCCCCAAAATGTGTTGAGGGGCCAGAGAAAATGCACATGATAAAAATGCCCACGGCTATACATCTCAGAGATGACAGAGTTCTCAGAGAAACAAGCCAACAATGATCACAGGCTTATCCTAGGCCTTCAGTATCCTTAGAGAAGCCTGGCAGGGGCTCAGTGAAGACTCCCAAATAACATTAAAAACAAATTGAGACCAAAAGGTAGAGATTGCATCTTTATTTTTTTTACTTTTTTTTTAAGGTCTTTTTTTTTTTTCAAGACAGGGTTTTTCTGTATAGCCCTGGCTGTCCTAGAACTCACTCTGTAGACCAGGCTGGCCTCGAACTCAGAAATCCACCTGCCTCTGCCTCCCAAGTACTGAGATTAAAGGCGTGCGCCACCACTGACTGGCTAAGATTGCATCTTTAAGTTAAACAAGATCAAATCTAGAGGGGGAAAATTTAAAGGTGAAGATTGCGTCAAAGCAGTAGTAAAAAAGTGTAGACTGCAGAAAATAGGGCAGTATTGACATAACAATGACAAAGTGTCAATCTACTATCCTTATTGTTGATAAAGTTATCTCAATGTTGTGTGCCAACACATATAAAATACCTTTATCACTGATGGAGATTCCAATATGGAAGGGTGATAATTTCTATCATATGTTAAGATTGCTACTTGAAAGAAAACTACCTGGTGTTTGAAGACCAATAATCATTTTATGTGTTGAATTCTACCTTGCACCGAGCTGTGTCTTCTGAATAGATCATGCTTTGTAGATAATGATTTAAAAGAAATTAAACCCAATGGGCTCAGTTTCAAAAGGAGCGGTGTCTCCTGGGACAGTCCTGTGAAATGAGCTCCTGAAAGCTAGCTTTGCCCCAGTGCCCAGCCCTGGCTCTGGTAGATTGTTTCCAGAGGTATCAGTTGAACTTTGCAGAGGGGGTGGGTGGGGGGTGCTGATGACTCCCTGTGATCCTTGGTATCAGCCACATTGGGGATTTTCCTCTTGAGTGTTTGTCCAGAATAGTATTTTTCCTAGGTCATATACAAAACCCGCTGCTGTCTGTTCCTCTGACCCCATCACAGATGGGTGAGGCTTGCTGCTCAGTGACCGAGATAAAGTCTTAGAGATAAGATCCTGGGAAGAACAGTGACTTTCAGTTGTAGCTGAGTTTTTCACAGAAGCCTGTGCTGTGGGGCAGTATTATAAAAAGGAGGCACATTACACATTCTATCTCTATGTGTGAGGGTTCATGTAGTTTATATGCATATGCCCATGTTTATTTGTATGGAAGACAGAGGTAGGTGTCAGGTATCTTCCTGTACCGTTCTACAGTTTTGAGCTAGGGATTCTCTCCAGGCAGTGGTGGTGAATGACTTTAATCCCAGTATTCCTGAGGCAGAGGCAGGTGGATCTCTGAGTTTGAGGCCAGCCAGGTCTACAAAGTGAGTTCCATGACAGCCAGGGCTACAGAGAGAAACTCTATCTTGAGAAAACAAACAAACAAACAAACAAACAAACAAAAATAGTGAATCTCCCTGACCCTGAAGAAAGCTGTTTCAGTATAACTGAATGACCAGCAAGCCTCCAGGATTCTCCTGCCTGCCATCCATGCTGACACTTGCTCAGCAGTACCCGCTGTGGGTGCTTTTTGCAGGGATGCTGTGGTCAGACTCAGGTCCTCACGCCTGCTTAGCAAGCATGTACACACTCAGCTTTTCTCCTGTCCCCACTCCCATCCCACAGAAACCTCAGGTTTGTTATGGTTTGAACAAGGCCTATTTGTTTGTTTGTTTATCTAATGAACTGCTTGGTGGGAAAGAAATAGTACACTTCAGGTCCCGTATTACACATGTGTTAAGGTTAAACAGCCTCACATAAGAGTGCTCTTACTGCTAAGACACTCAGTAGGGCACCACCCTGCTTTATTAAGCAGCGACCTCTCATTGTTAAAAGTGAGGTGATTCCCTTAGAAACTATACACACTGCCAAAGGGAATTATGACCGAGAACTTGTTTTTGATGAATAGATGCCAAGTGCCCTTCTCACCTGATGATTACTGTTCTAATATTTGCCCATTAGCTACTTTCAGTTCAGGAAATAGATTAGACCCTTAATGGCCTATGCAACCAGGAAATGAGCAACATTTATAGATTCCACCAGTGAATTTGAAATAAAACTTCCTGCCTTTTAAAAATGAAGGCTCCTGCCTAGAGAGATGGCTCACTGCCTAAGCACGCTTGCTGCTCTTTCAGAAGACCCCAATTCAGTTTCCAGCACCCATATGATGCAACTTCAACCATGTGTAACTCCAGCTCTGCAGGATCCAACGCCTCTGGCCTCTACATGCAGAAAGAGGCCCACCTACAATTAAAAGTAATAATGATAAACCTTTTAATTTTTTAAAAAATATAATCAGTATAAGGTTACTCCTCAACCCAACATGTTATAAAATGATTTCTTTTCTAAGCCCAGCCCTTTTTTAAAGGATACTTTCCCTGATGTATTTTCAACAAAAGGCTTTAAGTATGAAGTTAAGTTTTTAAAGAAAGCCTGATTTTATGTATTAATTATATTATCAACTTACCGTTAAGCCTAGACAATCTGTTCTGTAGTAGTAGGGGACAGCTCATTTCTTGCTTCCTTCTGCAGTATACAGGAAATTTGACCCAGGACAGCTCTGTGGACACTCTGATGGCCCCACAGGTGCAATCTTAGGCTCATCTAACTTTGCCCCAAGAGTTTAGCAGTGTTCCATAGAATAACTGCAGGATCAACATGAAGAGTAACTGTCCTATAGACAGGCCAAGAGCAAGCAAGCTTTTAGCTTTCCTTAGGGCCTTACAAGCCACCAAGGCTCGTTTCCATCTGAAGTTGACCACTAAGAAGCTCTGTGGTTTGGGAACTGTGATATTAAAGCAGCTGAGTTAGAGAACCCAGAAGGTTTGCCCAGCCCTTATACCACCTGGGTCCAAATTTCATCTGACATTTCTTAGATTCCTGAATTCTGCCTCTACAGCCTTGCATTCTGTACCTGCTAAAGACAAAAACCCCTGAGAAAGAAAATTTCAATGACATAAGGTTTTTAAAAGAAAGGTTCAAGTCAAAGTGCTTTGAAAACACCTGATTCCTAAGGATGTATTTTTTAAGGTGTTGGGTTCTCTCTCTCTCTCTCTCTCTCTCTCTCTCTCTCTCTGTGTGTGTGTGTGTGTGTGTGTGTGTGTGTGTGTAGAGAAATACACATATTTTCATTATATGTAAAAAAATGTATACTATTGCTATAGCCCATTGATAAAAATTATAATAGGTTGTAAAACTAAAGGCCATTAAAATCTTGAACCTACATGCATATCATTATGTATTGCTTGTTGACTCTTTTACTCTTACCCAGACAGTCAGACCTTCCCTCAGAAAATTTGGTTTTGTCAGAGGCATTATTATTACTGTAATTAATATAAAAAAGAGAAGCACCCAAACACCCACTATCTGATACCAAGTGCCCCATCTAAGGAGTTCAGCTTGAATAATTTGAGTATGGCTGCTGACTTAGATCTGTATGAGCTATAGCCCAGCAAGTGTCAAGCGCCAAGTTTGATTCCCAGCACCATACACACAGTTTGAATAATTCTTTCATAAATAGCAATTCTTACTTAGCAGTGTGATTTAAAATGCTGTAAAAGAAGTTTAAGTAGACTTGGCTTCTTTCCCATGCTTCTGTCTTAAAATAAAATAAGACGTTCACATGGCATATTGATTACAGAATACAAGGCCAATTACATCCCAGAAACAAAACACTTCTTTCTCTTCCATTATGATATTCTTCACTAATATAAGATGTTTCCCTGTGATTATTTGTAAAAGCTGGCTTCATCTAGTTTCTCCATTAAGTTCTATTCAGAGTAGACTTTAAAAGTATTTGAGGAAAACTGGCTCTGATTGTCCTTACCTGCAACCCCAACCTGGGCAACTTAGTTATATGTGTCTTAAAATAAAACAAAAACAACAATAACAACAACAGTTTGAAGATGAAGCTCAATGTCTATTATAGCACCCTGGGCTCAGTCTCTACTGTTTAAATAGGATTTGGGGGAACACAAGGAGGAATTCACTTAGTGAATAAAGGGGTTGGGAATTGTTCCCTGGTTCCATATACATATGGTTCAGAATACAATAATGAAAAGTGAAATAGCTAGGCATGGTGGCACATGTCTGCAATTATAGTATCTGGAAGCTGAGGCAGGAGGATTGTAAGCTGAAGGCCAGAGAACCTGGCATATAGAAATGTATGGCAATTTTGTGGGGGTGGGTCCATAGCAAGATCCCATCTCAAATTTAAAAAAAAAGGAAAGGAAGTCTGGGGAGGTAGCTCATTGGGTCATATAAACATGAGGACCTGAGTTCAGATCCTCTGGGTTTACTACATAAAGCCACACCATAGCACTGTAATACCAGTGTGTCTGTGGACAGATGGAAGGTAAAGACAGGAGAATCTTGGAATTCACAGGCAGCGGGCCTTGTGCACACAGCACTGATCAATAGGTCTCATTGAGGAGAAAGTGAAGACTAACACCCAGGGTTTTTGATTTTCACATGTGCTGTGGTTGTGCCTATACTCACACATAAACACACACATGAACATACATATGTGTACATGATAAAACTATCTACTCTTTAACAATTTCAGTATGCAACATAGTTCCAGTGATAATCACCATACTGTATTTTTCATCCTCAAAATTTAACCAACCAGCCTTCTATGAGATTGATATTCTTACATTATACATATAATTGATATCAACAGTATCTTTTCATTGTGGTAGCTTATTTCATCTAGCATAGTGTCCTCCAGTGTCATCTAGTTTCTTTCAAATGGCAGAGGTTTTCCTTTTTAATGAATTAATATCCAACTAACATGTTTAAGCATATAAATATGCTTATATATATATATATATATATACACACACACACACACACACATCCATACATATGTGCATGCTTGTATACCACATACCCAACTTACATGTATAAGCATGTATATATGTATTTCTTCTGATTTCTGCCTTTTATTAGTAGTTAATTTATAGGGATATTATTTTTATCAAAATCAAGCCAAACCAAACCTTCAGCCTTGCTTTCCTTCTTTCCTACCAGTGTAGCCTGCCAGTGACAATGTGCTGACAAAGGAAACACTAGTTCTTGTAAATAGGATTCTGGAGTTTTGCTTTCAAATGCTAAGCTGCTTGAGGTCAGAAGACATATATTAAGGTATTAGGAGAGGGAATCAGTGACTAAATTTAAGTAATTGCTGCTTCTTGTCACTTTTTTGAGGGGGAGCAGAGGGGGTTGGGTATTTGATTCAGCAGAAGTATCTTAGCATTCAGACCTTAGGTGGAGGTGGGGCTGTTACTGTTCTGAAGAGCCAGGATGTGTTTACCTGGGGCTCAGCTCCTCCCACTGTTTCCTACAGAGCATTACCTAATCTTATGTCTGTTTTCCTCATTGTGCTACTATTCAGGTGTCCTGCAGTAAAAACACAATCTCTTTAAGTTTGCTCGCTGCGCCCTTTGTGTCCTGTGAAGTTAAAAATGGCAGGTGTAGAAACATTAAATACATCACAGGCAATCTCTAGCCTTAGTACTAAGGGGATCTCCACAAAGAAAACCTGTGTGTTTGCAAAGAGAATTTTTGATTTGTAATGAAGCTTTTCACAAAATGGCTGCTTCACAATTGTATTTTACAAAGCTGACTCAGGTATTTGTAGCTTATTTTCTTTAATAGGAAAAGCTTCGGTGATAGCATTTTCCATGGTAGTTAATTTCCCTCAGCACATACCATAGGTGGGTTTTTCCTTTTAATGGAATGTCTTCAGAAAGTCATTATCCTAACACAAAGAAGTGTATGCTTTTTAAAACAATAATTAACTATTGGTAGCTCCCGTAATTATAAATAATATAATTATTTATCTACAATTAGCTAATATAGGGCTCATTTATAAACTGCAGTCTCTAAGGCCATAAAACTGTGTACAGATCTCATTTATAATGTCATCCCCGCATAAAAGAACAATTTAGGATAGTGAGAGTTAAATTTAAAAGTTTAAAGACATATTTCTAAAATGTTAATCTGATAGAAATGCAATTCATGAGCTAGGAGTTTGGCTCAGTGATAGAATGTTTCCCTAGTGTGCATGAAGTCTTGGATTTGATACCCAAACCTAAAACAAGAAAGAAAAGGAAAATGCATATTTACCTAAGAGTTTCGAGCAAAAATAATTTTTAGGGGATATTTATATTTAAAAGACATGGACAGAAATGTATTAGTTAAAAGGTAAATAGACATGTAACCTACTAACCTTGAAAAATGTGCCTGCCCTTTTCTCATCTCTGTATCACCCTATATCATCTGTATATGTTCCAGCATTAGGTGTCACGGCACATGTCATAATCCCAGTCTTTGGGAGGTAAAGTAAGAGAGCCAACCAACCTTGGATACATATTGAAGTGAGTGAGTTCAAGGCCAGCCTAGGCTAAATGAAACTCTTTCTCATAGAAAGAAAGAAAGAAAGAGAGAGAGAGAGAGAGAGAGAGAGAGAGAGAGAGAGAGAGAAAGAAAGAAAGAAAGAAAGAAAGAAAGAAAGAAAGAGGGAAAGAGAGAAAGAGAGAAAGAGAAAAAGAAAGAGAAAAGAAAAGATGTTTTAACTTTAACTTAAACAGGGGACTAGAGAGATGGCTCAGTAGTTAAGAGCACTGACTGCTGTTCCCGAAGTCCTAAATTCAATTCCCAGTTACCTCATACTGGCTCACAACCATCTGTAACCAGTATCCAAAGCCCTCTTTTGGTGTGTCTGAAGACAGCTACAATGTACTCATATACATAAAATAAATAAATCTTAAAACAAAACAAAAAAATTAACTTAAACCTAAGTTGTCATTCAGTGTGTAAAGTGTTCTTGGCTTTCACAGCTGTTAGGACTGTTGTTTAAAGCCTGCAGTTGGGAAAGGCTTCAGCACTTGAGAGCACTGGCTGCTCTTACAGAGATGGGGTTCAGTTCCCAGCACCTATATGGGTGCTCCCAACTGTCTCTAACTTCCATTCCAGGGGAATCTAATGCCCTCTGCAGGTACCACAAAGCACACATGTGGTGCACTTACATACATGTAGGCAAAATTTTCATACACATAACATTTAAAAAATCTGAACTGGAGATGACGGCTCAGAGGTTTTCTTAGGACACATAAGAGTGCTCACACCATCTGTAACTCCTGTCACTGGGGAACTAGTGCCCTCTTCTGGCTTCTTTAGGTACACTCAGCATGCATGCAGTACACATAAACTCAGGTAGGCACAACACAAACATAGAAATCATACTTTAAAATAAATCTTTAAAATAATTTAAAAATTTTTTCTTAGTGCATTAGGCAGTTGACTGACTAAAGCACAGAGCTGTCTTCTAACTTCCATCCACCTCACTCCTGGTTCTTCCTGCTGTAGCACTGACTGTTGACATGTCATGAGGGGAAATGCATGGCTTGCTTGCAGTCTTCTTTTTCTTTATTCTTGGCAATGACATATAAATAATATTGGACACTTATGTTTTCAGTTAACATTTTAAGTATATAATGTTATAGTTAAAGCAAAATAATATTGACTATTGAAAAGTGAATTGAGGGGCTGGGAGATGGTTCATCAGTTAAATGCACTTGTTGATCTTTCAGAGGACCCAGGTTCAGTTACCAGCACCTAGATGGTGGTTTATGACCATCTGTAACTTCAGTTCCAGGGGGTCCAGTGCTATCTTCTGATCTCCTCTGGTACCAAGCATACATGTAATGCATGTGTAGATATGCAAAGTACTTGAACATAAAATAAAAGTAACATCTTTGATAAATTCTAAGTGAATTGAAAAAAAAAGTAGGGGATAGAGAAATGGCTCTGTAGTTAAGGGCACTGGCTGTTCTTCCAGCTGATCTGGGTTTGATTCCCAGTACCAACATGGCAACTCATAACTCTGTAATTCCAGTTTCAGGGAATCTGCTACCCTCTTTGTGTCTCTTAGACACTAGGCATACATGTGATACATAGATACACATGCAGGCAACACACACACATACACAAATCACACTCAAAAACTGTCTGTTTTTTTAAGGAGCGATTTAATAGTAATAACAACAATAAAAAAGACAAACAACTTGGCATGCTGATGCGAACCTGTAACACCAGCACTGCGGAGGCAGTGGGATGAAGCCTGTGGATGATCTGTTAGAGCAAGTTCCAGGCCAAGGCTACATAGTGAGACCCTGTCTCAAAACCAAACCAAATCAACCAACAAACAAAATCCAAATCCAAATTGAATGAACCTTTCTTCTGTCTTGCACTTGTGATGAACCTGACAGAGGCAGGAAAAAAACCCTGAGCATTTCTAGTCACACTTGAAACTGCTTGAACTCTTAAGGAAGCCTCTTACAATGACAGTAATAAAGCATCCTCAAGTATTGTGTGACCGTGAGCAGGAGTCACATCACTGGAGTTCTCCAGGCTCACAGTTAACCATGTGTTATTTCTCCCTCTCATCCAGGCACCTCTAACCCAAACTCCTTGTCACCTTTGAAAAGGAGTGAGTGAGTTTTGTTGTTCAGTGCCAAGCTTCAGGATAAGCTCTGACTCTAAACTATCTCCCAAGATGTTTTTTCTGACTCTGAGGTACAAATGAGCAGTGGAAGGCCATATTACAATACAATTATAAAGAAGAATGATTTATTTCCACATGAGAGCCCATAGTAATGGTGTTTTGCTGATCAGGTTATAACAGATGAATATCATTATTCAGCAGATGCTCTCTTTGTTCCCTGTTCTTGTCACAATTGCTCAATTTAATAAAAAGTAATTGATTAAATTGTTAGTCTTGTAGTGAGGAAAGTAGAGAGGATAAGGAACAAGAGACTGATTCCCACTGCAGAGTTCCCTTCCACCACCTCTTACCTGTCTCAGTCATTGCTAACAGGGTTCATCTGTGTCAGTGTTAGAACGCTCTCAAATGCAGCAGAGGCTACAAAGAGTAGATCTCTAAAAGAGTAGAGATCTAAAGGAGAACTGGGATAGAATTGATATACCTTTTGTCTTCTTGGATGGTTTTGTTTGCTTAATTTTTAAAATTAATATCTAAAGATTACATTTATTGTATTAATAGGTATCATGTGTTTTGATACATGTATACATTGAATGATGTTTTTGTTTTAAGATGGTCCTACTATGGCTGGTCCTTCTTTGGTTCCAGATGCAGCTGGCCTGGAACTCACTACGTTGTCTACATAATGAATAGGTCTTGAACTCATGGAGGTCCATCTTCCTCTGCATCCTGAGTGCTAGGATTAAAGATGTGTTCCACCATGACAAGCTACATTGTATAATTTTTAGATCAGTTTAAATACATGATCTCCTTAAATATTTATCATTTTTTAAAAAAAATTTACTCTATTTTTAAATTGTATTTACTCTATTTTTTATTTGCCTGTCTGTATTCGTATACCACCTTCATTCTGTACCCACAGAGGCCAAGAAAGGGCTTTGGATCCCCAGGAACTAGAGTTACAGATAGTTGTGAACCTCTATGTGGATGCTAGAAATTGAACCCAAGTTCTCCAGAGGAGCAGCCAGTGGTAACTGCTGAGCCATCTCTCCAGTCGCCATTATTGCTTCTTTATGCTGATAATATATGAAATCTTTATTCTAGCTTTTTGAAATATGTAGTACATAGTATCTGTTGTCACTGTATTGTGTAGGTGCACCCAGGACCTCTGAGCCTCCTTTACTGTAATTAGTGCCCACTGAGCAGCTTTCCCCAGCCCCTCTCCACTCACTGCTTCAGGCCCTAGGAACCACCACTCTCCTCTCAGCTTCTGTTAGCTTCTGTCAGAGTTTATAGATTCCATATGGTACTCTCTCTTTCTGTGCCTGGCTTATTTATTTAGCCTAGTGATATCCTGTCCCTGCTTTGTGCTCACAAATAACAGATTATTTCTTTTTACAGCTGGTTAGTATCCCATTGTGCCTGTGTTCCACATTTATTGTAGTCACTCATCAGTTGATGGACATTTAGGTTGATTCCATTCTTGGCACTTGTGAATAGTGTTGCTGTAAGCATCCCAGTTTGCTCTTTTTGCTCAAAATTACTTTTGCTATTCAGGGTATGAATAGCACACACACGCACGCACACACGCACACACACACACACACACACACACACGCACGCACACACACGCACGCACACACACACACACACACACACACACACGCACACGCACACACACACACACACACACACACACACACACACACACACACGCACAAATCTAGTAAAACAAAAATCAGAAACAAAAGCCTGTCAGTGGTGGCTTTAATCTCAACATTCAGGAGGCAGACACAGGTGAATCTCTGAGTTCGAGGCCAGCATGGTCTTCAGATCAAGTTTCAGGATGAATAGGGCTACAAAGAAAAACACAAACACAGAACAAAATAAACAAAATAAATCTAGAATTGTTTTTATCTAGTTCTTTATAGAATGCCATTTATATCTTCATAGGGATTATGAAATTAAATGTGCAGATTTGAGTAGTATGAACATTTAACAATATTCATCCTTCTAACCTAAGAGAGCTGTATCTCTTCAATTTTTCGTCAGTGTTTCAGAGTTTTCATTATAGAGCTCTTTCACTTCTTTGATTAACTTTATTGTATATTGTTAACTTAGCTATGATTTCTGTTTCTGTGATAAATCACAACAACCAAAAGCAACTTGGGGAAGAAAGGGTTTATTTCAGCTAACACTGGAGTCACCCTCCATTACTGAGGGAAGTCCAGGCAGGGATTCAGGTGGGAGCCTGGAACCAGGAACTGAAGCAGAGGCCTGAAGCAGAGGCCATGGAGGAGCACTGCTTACATGACTGCCTAATGGCAGACTTACCCTTTTTTCTCATATAACCCGGTGGCATCTGCCACTTACATTACATGGGCTGGGTCCTCTTACATTAATCACCAATCAGGAAAATGACCAGCAGACTTTGCACTTAAGACAATCTTGTGCTAGGCATTCTATCTTCTGAGGTTCTCTCTTCTCAGATGACTCTAACTTGTGTCCAGTAGACAACAACAACAACAAAAACCAAAACAACAACAACAAAAACTAGCCAGCATACGTAATTACCACAAATGAGATTGCTTTAATCTCTATTGAACATAATTCACTATTATTATCTTTAGCAATACTACTAATTCTTTATATGATGTTTTTGCTTTTGATTTAAGAAGGAAGACCTACAGGCTGAGAGAGCCTAGGAGCAGTAAGCCCCTGAACAAAGCCCCATGTTCCCTAGAGCAACCTATCAGAATCCTGTGGGGAAACATGGCTGCAGTACACTCAAAGGGCTATCTATGGTGGGTCTGAAATAGTCTTCTTTCAGAATGACAACAAATACCAGTGAATGTGTACGGTCACATAGCGCATTTGTTGCTGATTAGGGCAAGTGTAATTTGCCTAAGTTTGCTCTGGATTTTAGTGTTTTAATTGAGAAGGAAAGCTGGGTCGTTGGTTAGGGACATTCTTTCCTCCTCTGGACTCAGAGGAGGCCTCACCCTTTCTCTGTGGTAAGATGCAAATGAGGCAGGAGGTGATCCAGCAAGCCTGCCCCGCAGGTATTTTGTCCTCCTGGGTTTCTTTTCTTACTTAATGCCTGGGGTTGGGGTTTTGTGTTTGCTGAGGTTTTGGATTTGCTTAGCATTTGCTCACCAAGATAGGGAAGAAAATGAGCTGAAAGGCTGGAATTCAACACTAGAATAATGGTTTGCTTTCCTTATCTCTGTATAATTTCAAAGAGAACTAAGGTTTCTCTAACTTTTGTCTTAGCAGTTCTCCACTCAGTGTCAGGGACTGAAATGGTTAGCACTCTAGAAAGCTTTCTTGTTTCTCTCTAGGGTTTCTCATTCACACTGTTTGTATCTTTTGTTCTGGTCCTGCAGAGCTTGGATTTTGTAATGTGCACTCCTGAGTATAGACAGAAATACTGGGGTTTGGTGATTAGTGAAAGAGCTCACTATCTTACCTATCGTTCTTTCTATATAAACCCTGTGGCATTTCATGGTTTGGGGGAATCCCTTAACATGAAGTCCTGAGCACTTAAAATCAAGTATGAGGGGTGCACTTGGGGGTGGGGGTAAGGGTCATGAAGCAGAAGCAGCAGTTTTCTCTGGGGTTCACTCATCCCCATGCATATGCATACTCGGCCCTCTGCCCTCTGGGCTGTATTTCTATCAGGGCTATTCTGTTCTCCTCTCCACCTGACCTGATTTTATGGCAGTCATGATGAGCATGTTCAACAGGTAGAGCTGGAGACAGGAGAGTCTTTGCAGGCACCCTCCTGAGGTGAGAGAATTTTCTTTGGAGGCAGGATCAGTTTCTTAATGTGTTTGCTTCCTGGTGGATGACAAAGTGCTGTTTTCACAATAGAACCCTTGCTGTGCTATATATGAGGGAGCACAGACTAGGAAAAGGTCATCATATTTAGGCTTTCCCTAAGCTTCATGTTGGCTGTTTCTGTTTCTAACTATGACATCTCAGAATTGATGTCCTTGGAAGGCTAGGATGTGGTATTCAACTCAAATGTATTTAGTGAGAAACAAATGTGGTTTTCTTTTAAAAGTATAGTTTTAGAAAGATGACATGGGGGACAACAGTCTTCAGAGCAAATTACCCCTCAGTTCACCTTCTTAAAACAGCATTTAAAACCATGGCAGGACACTGCTCCAGATTGAAATCTGTGTTTATACACGTGTGCCATGTAGAAACATCTGTACATACATGTGGATGAATGATTATGAATGTAGAAAATGAACAGTGGGAAGAGGAAGATTTTAAGGGAGAAGGAAGAAAAGAGAAAAAACAAAACAAAACAAAACAAAACAAAACAAAAAAAAACAGTAATGGACTAGTGTGACATGAAAGTGGTGGGAAGAAAAGAGAGCAGCAGAGCCAGGCAGAGAGGGTGTGCCTGGCAGGGCAGGAGGGCGGGATTGAGAACAAGGCGCTGTGGCATTTGTATATCAGGCCAGAATGAAAACCATTGCTTTTGTGTGTTAATTTTAAAAGGTTTGGTGATTAAATCTTAAAATATTACCACATCTGGAAAACTCTCAAGTTGTATTTTAGTTACTCTGGTTCTAATCAGAAAGGCTCTGACCATGTCAGAGTTGCTTTTTCTTTGAATCCCTTTTTCTTGTATAAAGACTTGATATTGGAAAATCTCCAGTTGTCTATCAAAGTAGACTGAATTTATTGAAACACTTAGCAACTCTGGGGAGTTCTTAATACCTACATTTCATGTTGCCCCTTGCTCTTTACTCTGATAGAGATTTAAAAGGCTGTCTTTGAAACCCCCCACTTAGCCCATTTAGTGAATGGAAACCAGACACATTGCTTTTGCTTTTCCTGAATACTGGGAAACCACTGATCTAGTCTTCCTCTCAGTTTACGTGACCAAGAGGAAAGTGAAACCTAAGTTTAAATGAGCCATCCTGCGATAGACAGCTAGCTGGATCCTGTTTGAACTGGGGGCTCTGTTTACCAGGGGTGCCTTGCTTTCTGCTGCCTGTTGATACACAGCTTCTCTAAGTGGTGAGGTCCCAGGTAATTCTCTATCCCACTGCCATTTCTCCCAGTCAGTGGCATACTGTGAGGTTCAAAACTGCAGGAACTCTTGGGAGATGATCCAGTGGGTTTCAGTCACGGGGGAGGGGGGGTGAGTCACAAGAAGGGTGTCTGTCTGGTGAAACTAAAAGGCTAGTGATAAACGGGACAGTGAACAAAAGCTGCTGAAGTTGGGGAGGATGTTAGCAGACTGCTTCAGAGTCAGTAGAAAATGTCTTGGAAAAGAGAAAAAACCGGTACAGGAACAAGTTTTTCCTAATATCATCAGTTTTCAAAGAGCATGCTTTTTTGTTTATGTAAAGAAAAAAACTTCATTTCCTAGCAAGATCCACAATGTATATTTTAAGAAGTATTTAAGAATGGCAAAAATACAAAGAAAGGGGTTAGAAATCCTAGTCAGTGTTACTCAAGAAAATCTAAGCACTGTGGTGGAGAGACAGGCATTTTGGATTTAGAAATGAAATGTCAGTAGTACTCTAGTCTCTGTGACTGTTAGATTCCTGAAGGAAGTAAGGTTTGAGCTTATAGAATTGTTTGTCTACCCTTTGTGTAAAGTTAAAGCTATCTTTACAATCTTCAGTTGTCTTCTAAATCGATTTTTGCACAGATACTCTGATCCCTTAAGCCTTACTAGTTGAATATGCAGCACCTTTAAGGTGCCTGGGTCTGTTGTTTCCCGGGTGCTATCTTTCCCCCTTGGGCTTTAAGTGTTCTTAACCAAGAAGATTACCTATTGTTTCTCTAAATGTGCTCTCGCTGGGCACAGAGGGGACTGCTCAAGTGAGGTTATAATTCCTGTTTGCCCCTGGGCGGTTGCCAGCACAAAGAAAGGCATGATGGGAAGTGGTTTGGTTACCTTTCACAACAGGTGTCTTTGTCGGTGCTATTCGGATATCAGAGTGGCAGCACTGAGTCACTGCAGAAAGGAAAGAGGGAAAGCAGTTGCTTTGGCTTTCACATCTGGAGAGCCCTGCTGCGAGGTAACTCTCCAGGTCTGCTGCCCGATGAAATAAGACGAGGTCCACGCTATCTTTAAAAATACTACTGAAAAGATAGAAAGGAATTCAGAAGGTATGGACTGCCCGGAGAATTCATGATGCCTTGAGTCCTGATTTATCTTTTAATTTTTACTTGGCTAGTCATCTTTAAGATAAATATGCTGGGAAATTCTTAATGCAAGTAATTCTCTAAACACAAAGCTGCATTGTGGGGGGAAAATAAAGTGAAAATGCCTTACTGGCTCCCGGAAGGGTCAAACACAGCTTGAAGTTGTTTTAATCATGGGAATTTATTTAAGATATTGCATTTTCTGTTTAAGTAAGCCTATTAGACTTGGCCGTTTCCTAGCAGAGGTGTTTGCCCTTCTGTGAGCAGGCACTTTACCACAGAATGCTTACAGGACTGCAGAGCTCCCACGGTCACGGTTAAATGGTGCAAGGTGATACCAGTTAAGTAGACATGCTATGGGATATGAAGAGTTTTAGGAAAACCTGGGAGAATAGACCCTAGATTGCATTCTGAGTTTGTTTACCCATTCTCTCACAAGCCAGCGAGTATAGATAATATAATACTGGTATTGGTGATAAAAACCTAAAGACAACACATATCAGTATTTGGTAACAGATGTCACCAAATTAATGTTCAATATTAACAGAAAATACTTCTCAGTACTGTTGTACTGTTAATACTCAGGGCAGACACGGGACTAGCAGGTAATGTGCTTTTGGAGGAACGGTCCTGTGTTTTTCGTTCCATTTTCTTTGCCTACACTGTGGTGCATGGAATAAGAATGGGTGATTAATCTTAGTGGTTGAGGGAACTTTCTTTCTGAAAACATAAAGCCTGCTTACCATCTCCAGCTGCCTTCCAAAAACCACCTGTGGAAACTACGGAATGGCTAGTTTGTGACTATCTGCTGGTTTGAGTATTAAAAGAAACTTTTAACTTTAAATATAAAAGGACTAAGAATATTTATCAGCAGGGAGAAAAACAGTTTATAAATGAAACCCTTGTGTTTCTCCAGTATCACATCACATATTTGTATTTTTAGTGGGACAAAGGAAAATTATTATCAACTGGTATTGATGCCCCAAATGAATTGTTTCATTTTTATATTTTGGTACTTTTTTTTTTTAAACAGAATTACTCAGAAAGGAGAAGGATTCTTTTTTCCCCCTTTCCGTCTTCAGGAGATAAATTTTAACTGCACCAAGAATTCTATAAATTCTGAGAAATAATAATGGCTTATCATCTTTTTATTTTCTAAGAATAAGGAAAAATAAGCACTGATTGCTTTAAGAAAAATTGCTCTTCTTCCAAGAAGAATCTTCATGTGAATAATAATGAAGAGACGAACTGTTTGAAACTATCTGAGTTACCAAGGACATAACATAAATCAACTTTTGTTTTGGGAAGAATTTCATATAGGCTATTTCTAGTAAGGAAACCTTTTCCTTTCTGTTTTCTGAAGCATAAAGAAGATTCCCAACCTGATGTTCTCATGTGCTGGGTTGAGAATGCAGGTGTTTATAGTGTACACTTCCTGCAGAGATAAGAGACCTTGTGGTTTCCACTGGGGGTGAATTTCTAGGCAAGTCTGTGACAGCAGCTGCCTTTCTTTTTTTCCTCCTCTCTTTCCCACTGGATTTTGATACCCAGCCCCTGGCTCTCAAGTGGGTGTGTGCACTGAGCTGCCCTAAGACTTTTTCCCTGGATAGTCTGGTCTGGAGCTGGGGCAGCAGCAGCTGCTGTGAAGAAGCCAGTTGGCAAGATGATGGAAGAAATCTCCATTATGGTAGCCTATGACGCCCATGTTTTCAGCCAGCTGCATGATGAAGACTTCCTCACTAGCCTGGTGGCCATCAGCAAGCCCAGGTCCATGGTAGGTGGCGCCTTGCACACTGCACTGGGCTCCTCTTTCTGTAACATAATGGGCACCTTCCATAGCAAGAGAGGGGTAGGTTCTTGTGAAGTAAGTGGAAGCACTGCTGCTGACTGTATTACAGGCCACAGCAAGGTCTGCAGGCTTTCAGTGGGTTTGTTTAATAAATAAACACTGTTATATGTCGGTAATATGCTTTAAATGCTACTGTAGTGAGGTTGAGAAGAGTTTTAGAATGACAAATACCACTTCGCTTTGTGTCTGTGTATGACTGTTATAAAACTAGATACAGATTCATACATTCTGTTCAGGCTCTTTGAAGTAGAGCATTTCTTCCAATGGGCCATGTCACTTTTGTAAGTTGAATCAATTTGCTTTGTAAATAAAAATCAAATAGCTTCAGGTCTTAAATTATCTCCAGGAAGAACTAGAACAAACCAACTTCTTGGAGAATTTTAGGTGTGATTTCATATTTGTTTAAAAAATCATTTTTTTATTTTTCTGCCTTCTTATAGTCTTGGCATATGTGTTCTGGCATGATAGAAAACTATGTTGTTAGAATGTTTGTTGTTCCATCTTTGCGCTGGCCAGGGAGGCTCGCAGGTGATCCCTGTCTGTGAAGCACACTCCCCTAAATCTGCCTGTACTGTTGCCGTGCCCGCTGTGTGTAGCAGGGCTCTTTGCAGCAGCAGAAAGAAAGAAAGAAAGAAAGAAAGAAAGAAAGAAAGAAAGAAAGAAAGAAAGAAAGAAAGAAAGAAAGAAAAGTTTATCACAACAGTTAAAGCTTACCAGTGTGAAAACCCACTTCTCCGTGTTAAGGCACAGGACCACTAAAATCACTATGTGGCAGGTTTTGTTGTTGGTTGTTTTTCCAAAATGGTAAATTACCGTGAAAAAGATAAAGGGACAAATTCTGGATTGATTCCAAGAGACATAGAGGTTTCACCAACCAGATGTAATGTTTCAACATTGTTTAGCTGCTGGTCTGAGTAAACTATAAAAATAAAAAAGTATGATAATGGGGAAAGAGTGAGAATTAGTTCTTTAATAATATTAATGGATTTTTAAAGAATTTTGTACCACAATATGATTATATTAAAATAGTAACGTAGACATATATAATTGAAAAGTTATAGCCGGCCGTGGTGGCGCACGCCTTTAATCCCAGCACTCGGGAGGCAGAGGCAGGCGGATTTCTGAGTTCGAGGCCAGCCTGGTCTACAAAATGAGTTCCAGGACAGCCAGGACTATACAGAGAAACCCTGTCTCGAAAAACCAAAAAAAAAAAACCAAAAGTACAGGAGGACCCAGTAGAGGGATTGGTGTTGTAGAAGGAAGCAGGAGTTGATAATAACATGTAGGTAAGAGTGCACAGAGCTTCATTAGACTCTCCATTTCTATCATGGTTCCTAAATGCAGCATAGATAACTAGGTGGATGAAAGCAAAAACAAAACCATAATATGGTTCTAGAGGTGTTTATGAGAGAATCACCTGGCCAATGACATGTTTTATTAAAATAAACATAATGTCTATTTTTTAATCTGATTTTAGATTTATTTTATTTTATGTGTGTATGCTTTGTCTGCATATATGTCTATACCATGTATGCACCTGGTGCTTGGGGAGGTCAGATGAGGGCATGGGATCCCTTGCAACTGGAATAACAGATGGATGTAAGCTAATGTGGGGGATGGCAGTCAAGCCTGGGTCCTCTGAGAAAATGAAAAGTGCTTTTATCCGATGAGCCATTTGCCCAGCCTTAAAGTTTCTATTTTTATGATTAAACATATTTTGTGAAGTTAATTACCTACCAAAATATATATGCTGAATCAGGGTAAGAAAGTTTTAGACATTTAAGTTTCATTATATCCATTAAATTTCATAATAGTCCATTATAAGAACTTACCCAAAGTATTCAGAAGTTTTTGTTTCTTTGTGATGGTTTCACCTAGATCCTCTTAGAGTCTGAGCTGACTCTTCAAAACTTAGAGGAGTTATTAGACCAAAGTGAGAAGAAATGAACCCAGATGTGCTTGTGGCTGTAGCGCAGTGACAGAGTGCCTGACTATCCTGTTAGCCACTCTGGCTGTGGTCCCTCCCAACACAAAGGCAAGTAGTCAGCCAGCCAGCAGAACTGAAATGGCAAAGCATACTTAAGGGAGAGGACAGGGGAGCTGAAGAGATGCACAGTCACAGGGAACAAACATCTCACTGCTCAGTGACAACAGACATTGTATTCGTGTGTTTGGAGGGAAAGGAGGGCATGCAGGAGAGAGAGCACGGGAGCCTGACTGACTGGCTGCATGACTGACTCATAATGCACTTTCCAGAATGACTCCATTTTTCAGTAATTTACGTATATTTGATGTAGAACTGCCGATGCAGAAAGCTCCACATAAAAGGCATAGAATATTTCTTTGGATAGCAAACTTTTAAATAAAAATTATATTTTAGCCAGGCTTGTTTGCACGTGACTTTAGTCCCGGTACTGAGGAAGCAGAAGCTGGCTTTCCTGTGAGTTCTAGGCCAGCAGGGCTACAGTGAGACTCTGCCTCAAAAGTAAGACACACAAAAGTCACATTTACTCTATTTTGTGTGTGTGTATGCACGTAAAGATGAGAGTACCACTGTGGGAGCCACTTCTCTACCCCTCACCGAGTGGGTCAGAGGCTATGCTCACCCGGGCCGAGTGAAAAGTGTCCAGCAGCTCTGCCTGTGTTCGCCTGCCCAGAGCACAGGAACTCTGGCCAGACATTTGGCCCTTTCTCTCCCTCCCTTCCCTCCCCCTTTTTTTTGTTCACAGCAACTGTCTCCCTCTTCCCTGTGGGCCCTGGGGGTCACTCATGACACTAGGTTTGGAGGCTGGAACCTTTACCCACTGAGCCATTTGCTTTTGGTTCTACATTCAATAGTGATTTTTTTTCTTTGTTTGAGGAGGACCCTCAAAATCATAAGAAAGAAACTAGGTTTTCTTTATTATAAAGCAAAATGCCTCCTGATTTGAGTTAATGCTACTCTGGGAAGCAGGTGGCTCCCTTACTAACTTACAGGACCCTCTTTAGATATTTAATACAGGAGTGGGGGAGTGGGTGTTTTCTATAATAGGGTTCTGTTTCATAAGAGGGATATGTTGATTCATTAAATAGTAAAAATGTCTGATTCTAAGATATGGACACTGAACCTTTTGTTACAAGTGTTCTCTCTCTCTCTCTCTTTCTCTCTCTCTCTCTGTCTCTCTCTCTCTCACACACACACACATGCACACAAGCATGCACGCACGCACGCATGCGTGCATGCATGCGGCTAGAAGATAACTGGTGGGAGTCAGCTTTCTTCTTTAATTATGTGGGTCCTGATAAACAGACTGTCATTTGGTGGCAGGCACCTTCATCTTCACCTACCGAGCTATCTTACTAGCCCAGATGTTTGTTTTTGTTTCTAATAAAAATATAAGTAAATTGGCATGTAGAATGGAAGTTTGGAAGTTAGCTGCCTTGTATTTAGAGATAAAACCATAATGCCACTCTCCCTATGTGTATACAAGACTTACTTAGCTGAGATGCTGACACTGGAGGGACTGAGGATGCCCAGGTTCTCTCCCTGTGAGCGAACCACCTCTGCCTTTCTCAGTTCTTTTGCAAGCTTTTCTTTTTTGATGCAGTCTTGCTGTATTGCTAGGTCGCCCTTGAACTCTTGAGCTCAAGTAAGTTAGCTTCTCGGTAGCTAGAACTGCAGGCATGCACCACTACTGTGCCCAGCTTCCACTATTTATAGCTTCCTACTATAAATGACAGAGAAAGCCACACCTGGCACATTTATTGTATTCCTCGGAAGGCTTTGAATGTGTATTTAAATTCAAAAGCATGATCTCATGTTTAAACAGCGAATAAGCCTAATAGCTAATGCAAACTTTAACAGGCACATATATTTCAGGTTAAATGTCAATTTATATTCTGCTCAGTTTATTTCAACTTTTTAATTTATTAAATGGCCACGAAAGGAACATTGCTTTCAAATGTATGTTAATAAGTGCTAATATATAGATTGCTTTAATGTTTTAATACAGTTTTCTGGGCACAAGTAGAATGTCCACTCTTCAAAGCACCCCCCCCCCCCGCAATCTAATAAGAGAAAGGACCAAGTCAGTATTTGTGAAACTCCTGTTAGATGCTAGAGGTAGAACCGGCTAGAGAATAGTGGCCTCTGTTGAGCAGTGATGAAGGGGCCTCCACAGTAAGGCTAGAACAGTAACTTTGGCTTTGGAGGCTGGTCAGGTGTTTGCTAGGCAAGGAAGGGGAGTACCGTTGTGAACAAGGGACAACGCATACAAAGTCTGAAAGGCCGATCACTGCTTAACACACTTTATTTTGGAAAAGGAAGATGGTGATGAAGACAGGATCTTATACTATAGTTCAGGATAAGCTGGAATGCTGAATGTTGTCAGGCTGGCTTTGAAGTTGCAGCAATCCTCCTTCCTCAACCTCCTGAGTGCTGGAATTACAGCCACCATACCTGGCTTTGTTAGAGTCCTTTGAAGTTACATGGTCTTTGTTATTTTGTTTGTTTGTTTGGTTGGTTGGTTTTCATGGGGTTTTTTTTTGAGACAGGGTTTCTCTGTATAGCCCTGGCTATCCTGGAACTCACTCTGTAGACCAGGCTGGCCTTAAACTCAGAAATCTGCCTGCCTCAGTCTCCCAAGTGCTGGGATTAAAGGCATGTGGCACCACTGCCTGGCAAGTTACATGGTCTTTTGGGCTACAAATCAGAGGACCTGAGTTCAGTCCCCAGCAAGTATATAAAAAGGCAGGTGTGGTGGTATACAGTGACAATTCCAGCACTGAGGAAGAGGGGGGAAGATAAGAGGATCAATTGAGAAGAGCCTAATTGTCAAGCCCCATGTCTCATTGAGAGACCTTGACTCGAAAACAAAAGGACAGTTCCTGGGACAACACTTGAGATTGTTGACTTCTGGACTCCATGTATACCCTCAAACAAAAGCACAAGCACACAGTTAAAATGTAAAAGTTACTTGGATGTCAGTTCAAGATTTGCATCTGCTACTTACCAGGAAATTACAGTATTTCTCTAAGCCTCAGTTTCCTCTTTGGAGAAATGAGGAACATCCTCATTGGATTTCTGTAAAGACCAAAGAAGAGCACTTGTATCAGCACAGTTACCTCCCTACTGGGAAAAGGGTTCTATTCTGAGCTTCAGAAGGAGGCCTAAAGGAAGGAGTGAGCCAAGTAGATAAAGTGTGGTGGGAATGTAGGAGAGGAGAGGGTGCATGTGATAGGAGAAGGGACTGCGGGGCTGCCCTGCTTGATTAGGACATCAGTTCTACAGGAAGAGGGAAGCGTTCCACCCTGAAGATTGTGTAGATCTGACACTTGAACTCAGGGTGGCTGGAAGGACCAATAGCAGGGAATGTGTATAAGCCCCTATACTGAGAAGATAGGCTCAGTTGCATAAGCAATAGCATGGCAAATGTGGGTAGGCAAGGACCACAGGGTCCCAGGGAGGAAAATGCAACAGCAATTGAAAAATGAAGGTGAAAATTGCTGCCAAGTGCCTGACAGTTGTCTAAGGCAGTGTGCGTCAGAAGGTAGCCCACACTTGTCTGTTAGTTCTTGTAGTGGATAGATACAGTCACACTTAGAAAGATATGATTGCTCCTTGTGAAAAGAGCAACTGATTGGAACAGATTGAAATTACCACAAGATTTTCACGGTGTCAGAATAGGAAAATTAGATAGTGCCCTGGTTTGCTTTCTATTGCTGTGATAAATAGTGACCAAAAAGCAAGTTGGGGAGGAAAGGATTCATTTCAGTGTACAGTAATACTCTGCCATTCAGGAAAGTCAAGGTAGAAACTCAAGGCAGGAACCTGCAGGCAATAATGGAAGCAGTAGCCATGGAGGAACTTACTTACTGGCTTATTTTCAGTGACTTGCTCAGCTTCTTCTCTTAGACCACCTAGGCCCACCTGCCCAAAAGCGGTAGTTCCCACAGTAGCCTGAGCCCTCCCAGATCAATCACTAATCAAGAATATGCTATACACACTTGCCTACCAACCAATCTGATGGAGGCATTTTCTCATTTTAGGTTTCCTCTTCCCTGGTGACCTAGCTTATGTAACACACACACACACACACACACACACACACACACACACACACACACGATATCAAAAATAAACCAAGGAAAAGATGACCCATTTTGACTTTACTGTGTCTTACATCTTGAAATTGACTATCATTCTATCTCTGAAGGAGACTTGATTGATCAGTAGTTAACCTTGACCTTTAATAAAAGTCACTTAACCATCTAAGACAGGCTATTTTATGTTGGCTCTGGATAGATATTAACTGACAGTTACTAAAATAGTACTGGACCAGCAACGGAAGAGGCCTCTTTCAGGGAACTACAGTTTTTCTGTTCTGTAGATGGAAGAGGAGGATAAGCATTCTGCAGTTTCTTCCCCCTTAGTGGTTTGGCACATGGATTGCGTCAAGCAAGCCAAAAAAAAAAAAAAAAATGCAGAGCAATTTCATATGCCAGAGATGAGAAAAATAATAAAATTAATGCAGTTACTTCTAAATCATCACTGAATAAACATTTCAAATACTGACTAGAATCAAACATTATAGAGCTAATTAAGATTCTTCTATCCTTAAATTGTTTATTGAACATGTTTTATTCTCATTGTCATTTAGCATATTCTTATCTTGGCACCTTTTATCAATTTCAAATTAGTCCAGGGGACCAAATCTCTCCCCATTTGACTTACTAATTTTGATGAGTTAAGGTTCTGAGGATCCTAACAGAAGAATTCTGTATTATATGAAGCAAGACATGGAATTTATTGCATGGATGTCAGGGTGTGTCCTTCTTGAAATGCAAGGGCAAACTTGGAGATACGCAGCAAGCCTGGCACTGGTCTCCTGTTGGCAGGCATCCTGCATCTCTGACATCTGATTTTTTTTTTATCTAGTTTATTTATCTCTCTGTTCCTGAGTTCTCCAGCTTCCTCATTCCTGGGGCAGAATACTGTTGCTGTGTAGCATTGAGATATATAGTTCTATCATATGCTGAATAACAGTGCTGCCTCTGACTCACATGTCTGTGTGCTTTTGGAGAGAAACTGAGTCAATATCTTTAGGTAAAAGATGATACAGAATAGAACCCGTGAGCACATGACTGAAAATAGCAACATTATTCTCAATAGCTCCAATCTAGACACAATCCAAAGATCCATCATGTGGTCAATTTCTAAACACACCGTGGTATATCCATACAGTGGAGTGCAAATACCAATTCCAAAAGAACAAAACACTAATACCTGCTACAGCATAGAAGGAACTGACAGACATGTACCCAGTAAGAGACTAAATATTCAATGATTGCTGACACTGAACATTGAACTTTAAAATAAAGAGTGAAGCTGTATGGTGGACTGTTTTGTATATTTTGTGTATACTTAAATTCTTCTTTATCACATTTTTCAGTTCTTAGTTACTTTTTGTTGATCTATAAGCACCAAATCTCTTTCAGCCTTCCCTGCTATGAGTCATTCTGCTGAACCCCACTTTCTTGGTTGTTTTCTCTCATTTTCTCAACCTGGCCTGTAATATCCCTACAAGCACACACACAGTGTGTGTGTGTGTGTGTGTGTGTGTGTGTGTGTGTGTGTGTGTGTGTGTGTTCCCTGCCTCAGCAGAGGGTTCCTGGCTTGCCTTCTCACTTTCTCAACATTACCTGTCCTCAGCTTCCTCGTTCCCTGAGTTTTTCCCAACGAGGAAACATGCACACTTTTGGATACCATGACAAGGCTCTCTTGTAGTTCAGTTGCCTGCTTACATCTGTTTAGAAGCTCTGTAGTTTTCATTTGTGTTTCTAAGAAGGCATTCCACATAGCTTCTTCTACACTTCAAAGGTTCTTTACTTTAGTTTCCATATAAGTTTCCTTCATGGGGACACCTATGAGACCAGACGTTCTTTTTATATGTATACTTCCCTTCTGGGGACTGAGTGTGTGATAGGACTTGTGTTTATTTTAATTTAATTTAATTTTGAGATAGAGTCCCACTATATAGGTTTGTCTGGACAGTAATTTATTTGTAGATCAGACAAGACAGCAGAGATCTGTCCTGGTTCTGCCTCCCAAGTGCTGGAATTAAAAAACCTGTCTTCCGAGTTCTAGGATTAAAGATGTGCACCACCATAGCCTGCTCTAATAGGATTTGTACTATAAAATATACAAGCATTTAGTTCACTGTACATACACAAACATAGTTTCTGTTACTTTATATGTGATCCCTTAACTCCCTGCATTCAGTAACTCTAACAATCAGGTGTGTTGGGGATCAGTCTGATGTTGCTATGTATTCAAATGTTAAATACTGGTGCTGAGATCTGGGCAGATCCTCATGTACATCAAGTGATGCTATGTAAACCTTATTCTCCAATTTAAAACTATTGGTTAAATAAAAGTGGTTATAGCCAGTTACTGAGGAGAATAGAAGTAAACACAGTTTCAATTACTGGTCTGGGAGGTCACAGGTAGAGACTACAAGGAAGAAGGAGAAAGGAGAACAGGAGGTCTCCATTAGACATGATGGACCAAGAGCACATGTCAGAGTGAAATGCCCCCTGAAGATAGATGATGGAGCAGAAATAACTCAGACAGTAAATACTTGGGTAGTACAGCTAGGAAGTAGACAGTCTAGTGTGCAGAAAAATAGATCAGGGATAATCCCCAGTAATTGTGCTAAACTGATTAAATAAAGGACTCTGCCTTGATTATTGAGGGGCAGGAGGCTGACTGGGTCATATTAATAACTAATAAGAGTTTATTAAAAAGCCATTTGCATAGGTTCTTTAGATGAAAATTCTTATTTATGATTGATACCTACCATAGGGACAGAGTTGTCATCTCTGTCTACTGGATAATAAGATGGAGACTTTGGGAAGTTAAGTGACTTTCCCCCAAGATCAGACAGAGGAAAGAAGGGGCCTGTGGCTGGAGGGAAGCGTGGTTTGTGACACACCCAAGCCTCCATAGACAGCCCTAAGCTAGTTTGTTTTCCTCTTGATCCTGAGTAAGAACTTGCTCTTGACAGTAGGGACAGTGCTGACAGTTTCAGCAGGGAGAAAGCAGAAACACTAGGCGTGTCATCTTTGCTTTTTTCTTGACTGGCTATGACTGAAGTAAGTGGGGAAGGTTTCTAGGGAGTGAACTGCCAACAACACTGAGATTGGTGGTGGAAGGAAGATTCCATAATCCTAGAACTAGCTGGGTGTTTGTTTGTTTGTTTGTTTTATATAGAGTGAGTTAAAGTAGGAATAGCAGGCTCTAAACATGGAGTCAGAGGTAGTGTTGGCAGTTACTTTGTAAAGACTGCTTACCTGCCTGCAGGGCAAGATGATTTCCTTAGGGAGATTTTCTTGGAAATATCTTAGTCAGTTCAGTCTTCAGCCAGAGTACCAGAGACTGGGTGAGGGTAAGTTCCTCAGCTCTAAACACTGAAACCTGAGAGGCTGCCAGCATTGTGGGGCTCTCAATGCAGGCCCTCCTCCTGTTCCCAGATGATTATCTTCTAGTAGCTTAGCATGGCAGAGGGCAAAGAAAGCAAACCTTCTTACCTTTGTTTCTTTCTGTGAGAGAAGAACCATCCTCTCAGGCACAGCTTGCCTCCCAAAGATCCCTTGACCAAACCCTGTTAAGCATAGAGAATCAGCATAAGAACTGGTGGGGCCATATTTGGTCCACAGTGCACATCCTTATGTAATTCCAGATGAGTAAGGAATAGACAGTCCTGAAAAGTTAGGAACATGAATGAAGGGTTACTTGCAGGGGCATGGATGATCTCAAAACAGTTATTACCACAAAGTCTCACCCCATTGTAGATGATGACCTTATGGAAGTTACGTCATAGAAGCCCTAGACTATCTCCTATTACAATGAACCAATTCTAAATATCCTTTGTTTGTTACAGGAATAGTTGATGCAATGCACTAATTTTTTTTGAATATTTTTTGTTTTTGTTTTTGTTTTTGTTTTTTTTTCGAGACAGGGTTTCTCTGTATAGCCTTGGCTGTCCTAGAACTCACTTTGTAGACCAGGCTGGCCTTGAACTCAGAAATCCACCTGCCTGCCTCTGCCTCTCGAGTGCTGGGATTAAAGGCATGTGCCACCACGCCTGGCTAATGCACTAATTTTTATTAATCTGTTTCATATGTTCATGCTCCTACTAGGTGAAAATACTCTAAGATTTTTATTTTCCTTCATTGGCCATTGATATTTTTATTTGGTTTGATCATCAACCAAACATTCGTTGATCTGTTACTGTATGGTAACTGCATTATGTTCTTGGCACATAAGATCTAGATATGAAAAGCAATTTGTGGTACCTATTGTGAGTCTTACAGTGAGAAACACAAGTCAGAAACAGGAGCTAGTGATGCTGTTTACCAGGCGTCACATGGAGCAGTATGCCAGGAAGGGTCCTGCTCCTGCCATCTGAGATGTGAACAGCTATGGGAAAACGGGGAAAATGTATATCAAATAGGGGGAGGGGGACCTGGAGAGAGCCCTCTAAAGGGTAGGACCAGAGTCAATGTGGTAAGAAATGAAATTGGAGCCTGGTGTGGTAGTACACACCTTTAATCCCAGCACTCGGGAGGCAGAGGCAGGTGGATTTCTGAGTTCAAGGCCAGCCTGGTCTACAAAGTGAGTTCCAGGACAGCCAGGGCTATACAGAGAAACCCTGTCTCGAAAAACAAAAAACAAAAAACAAAAAACAAAAAACAAAACAAAAAAAAAAAAAATTGGGGAAGTTAGAGGTCAGGCTGTGCAGCAGAGCTACGTAAACTAGATGAAGTAGTAAGGGTTTATTTCTTGTACGACACATTGTTTTAAAATCAAATAATTTATACTCAGATTTTAGGTGTGGGTAGCAGGAATTTAAAATTATGGTTATATTATTAGAGAAGCCAGTATTATGTCAAAACTCACTGCAAAGCTCAAGCGCAGTGTCAAACTGTAGTATTAAAAGCCACTGTGAGGACTATACGCTGCCTCACAACAAACAACAGAAATAACACTGTAGCCCTGATGATTGTAAGGTTTACATGCTGATTTCTAGCAGGCTGAAAATAATGTAGAAGCCCTCTTTAGTTTTTAATTTCTCAAGTTTTTTCTTTCTTTTTTTTTTTTTTGAAAAATTAAACTATTTGGAGGTGGGAGAGATGGCTCAGCAGCTTAAAAGCACTTCCTGTTCTTCCAGAGATCCTGAGTTCAGTTCCCAGCAGTCAGTCCTATAGGGAGGCCCCAAGTACTTGAAATTGTAGCTCCAGGGCATCTAACCTTTTCTGGCCTCTGAAGATACCTACTAATACATAACATACATTCTCACAATCACACTGTAGTAGTTTGAATGAGATTAGCCTCCATAGGCTCAGATATTTGAATACCTAGCCCAGGTTTGTAGACCAGTTTTAGGGAGTGTGGATCTGAATGTAATTTGTCAAATTGAGCATCAGACTTTTTATACAGAAGAAACTAGGAAAATTAGGTAACACATCAGCAAGGTACAATGAGATCACCAGATGCTTAATGACTCTTACACAAAACAGAGGAAATGTAAACACGAAGACTGGTAGGAACTGGGCAATAAAACAACTGAGACAAAGTCAGCTCTATCTAAGGTCAGCTATAGTTTTAGAATCTAGGTGTGGGGTCTTTACACTCCCAGGGCAAGGGCATTCACACCCAAGTCATGGTTATAATTAAGGAGTTCTGCTCTAGCTAACCTTCTCATGAATAATGCAATACTCTAAAACCACAGCCCAATCTACTTCCTAAACCATTGTAAATTCCTGTATATGGGAGTGACTTGGCTTTTATTCTAAGTGATAGTGTGGAGAGACTTTCTACTAATAAGTAATGTAGTCTGCCATATGTAACTATAATAAGAATTCTAAACTTACCTTGCTAAGCTTGCCCTGAGATTTCTAACTCTATGTAGTGATAGTAATACCTGATTTATTTCACTATCTCTCTTACAATATTAAAGGCAATTCCGAATGTCACTGAATAGGCAACATTCTTTCTGAATTCCAAGCCCAGGGTTGGCTCAAGGACCACCCAGAGCATTGATGAAGGCTAGGAAGCAAAGCTCAATCTTGCTTAGGTATTTGGCAAGTCATTGCTTGGAGGCACCCATAACAAAACAATACTGAAAGGAAGCACACAGATCCATTCACAAGGACAAAATTGGAGCATAAGTGTTATGGAATGCCACAGATCCAGGAGGATGGGTTTCTTTTGAAACTCTTTGCCTCAGGACTGCTTCCAGGTTTTCAGGCCTGCCAAGCGAGTCACTACTGGAGTGGATGTAGCATGCATCCTCTCTCTACAAGAGCAGCAAGTGTGCCTAATTGCTGAACCATCTCTCCAGTCTTTAGCTAGAGTTGTATTATACCTAACCTGTTTGAATCCATGTGAAATGTTAATAGAGAACTTGTTCTAAATCATGTGTGCTATTTGCATAACATGATTTAGCTATTTGCTGTTAGTGTGTACTAGGGATCTTTTTTTTCTAATTGGAGATAGGGTCTTATGTAGTTTGGGATGGACTTGAATTCATTGTATGAATTGTGTAGCAGAGGAAGACCTTGAACTCTGATCCTCCTGCCTAAGCCAATACTTAGGTTATCTATGTGAAGCACTATACCAGGCTTATAGGGAGCTAGGAAATAAACCTAGAACTTTGTGCATATTAGGTAAGTATCCAACCAACTGCACTGTGTCCCCAGTCCTTGCAGAGGACATCTTATCAGTGCAATTAAGTTCTAAATTGCTTTTAGAATCATCTTTAAAAGCTTTTTACAATGAGATTATGTGTTTGCGATACTATATCCCTAATAATAATACTGATATCTGCACTAAATGTTTTTTGCTACCTATTATATTTATGTTTATAAATATATAAACATTTCACACCTATTCCATCTGGACTGTGGATCTTTTTTTGAGATTTTTGTGCACCTATGTCATCGCACTTTGCTCAGACTCCCTCACCCCATTCATTCCCTTTGCTTTTGCGTCCTCCTGAGTATTCCCATTTCTGCTCTATTTTTTTAAAAGTAAATCTAGATTCTGCATAGGGAGGAAAAAGATGTCTGTTTTATTACATTTAGCATGATCATATCCAGTTCCATCAGTTTTCCTGTCATTTTTCCTGAAACTTTTCAGTGAATTGGCACCTTTCTTTCCTATCTCCTCCAAAAGTAATTATGAACAGCAGCCTTGCCAATGAAGCTCTAGGAACTAATGCTGTTTTTTCACCAAGGCCCAGCTCTGTAGTCCAGGGATTCTCAGGAGCTGTGGAATCACAGAGTTCTTTGGCAGTCTGGTTAGGCCTGTGGACCTTGAGCAGGAAAATATTTTTAAATGTAGAAAGTACATAAGGCTACGTAGTAAACTAATAATATTGGAATACATTGATCAAAGCAAATAACCAAATTTATGACATTATAGCATATGATTCTTTATTCATATATTAATATAGTAGATAGCAAAATATGTTAGTAAGTCTGATGACTACCTCAATGTTAAAAGTAAAAAATATAAATAGTATTTTGAGATACATGCAGTGCTTCCAGAGAGACTTAAAATATTTGTAGTATTTATTAGTGACCACTTAGAAATAATATAGTATATTCTTACCAACATTTATAACTGAAAGCTGATGAATTCAATTAGAGTTTCAGAGGAATAGATTTTTTTTCTATCTTAGCTCATGGATAGTGAATTCTCTCATTTCTATTATCTGAGACAACAGTTTTAGATACCTTTCTTTTCCTGTAACATTATAATTGGCTAGGAGAAATCTTAATCACACCTTTTTGGTGTGGTTTTTATGTGTTTCTTTGGCAGATAACATTTGTGTGTGCACGAGTGTGTGTGTTTGTGTGTGTGTATTTCATTGTTAATCTCTGTATGAAAGCAAGAGTTGTGTTTAGTTTTATTTCCCATTTTCCTCCATACCAGCATGGTGTGCACTGTACATACCATATATACTCCAGTGAACAATATAGGATACTGGAAACCAATAAAGAATCATGTAAGAATAGTAATTATTGGTCTACTGTGTGTTCATGACAAACATATCTGTCAGTATTTATGCACATAAGAAGTAAAAATTAATTTATTTAGTCGTGCTGAGGATTGAACCCCAGGCTTTCTGGGCAAGCACTATACTCTTTGTACCTGTAAAGTTATTTTAAAATAACTTTTTCTATTTTTCTATTCTTAGATCTGTGTACCAAATTCTTATAAAAACCAATAGTGGAGTCATATTAGAATGTAGCTGTGTTCTTACCAATTAGCTTAGCTTAATTAAAAGATGAAGTAGTGATTATTTGTATTACACACTTATGTTGTTGGTGATTCATTTACCCTCCTCCTGTGTAGCACATAGCATTGTTTTGAGGGTTCAGAGGCCTTCAAGCAGATGACAGTCAGTAGGAGAGACAACAGTGAAGCAACTGAGCTGATGATGGGAACAGCATTGGAGATGTGAGTGAGTCACCTTGCCTGGTTGGTTGTTCCTGTCACATGCTGTCCCTTCAGGCCTCCCTGAAATGGTATCTCCTGCCTCCCTTTCTAAGTTAATGTGCTGAAATTCATTTTCCATGTGGGTTGTTTATTTCCCCACTCTGCCCGCAGTAGTTTCCAGCACTGTCAGCAGGCAGTGTTTCTAGGGAATGAATAAAGAGATGATGGGCTACATAGTAAGACCCTGTGCCAATAAACAGCATTTAACAAAACCCATTTGTTCTCTGTCAAAGTTGCATTGGTGAATGTATCTACCAGTAATGGTTTCTCATGCCTACTTCAGTTCTGAGCTTTTAAAAAAAAATTTTTTTTTTATTTTTTGGTTTTTTAAGACAAGGCTTCTCTATGTAGCCCTAGCTATCCTGGAACTTGCTCTGTAGACCAGGCTGACCTCAGACTCTGAGATCCGCCTGCTTTTGTCTCCTAGGTGCTGGGATTAAAGGTGTTTCACCACCACTGGCTGGCAGTTCTGAGCATTATTTTAAAGGAAAAAACAAACAAACAAAATAAATGAATTTGTCAGGGTGTTGGAAAGAAAAGCATTCTAGACAGAATCATAGCATTTCCATGCATGGGAAATCTAACTTCTAACTGCATCTGAGCAAGGCGAGAAAGAAATGAGAAAGTGGGCAGTAGTCATGAGAATTTTTTAGTCTAACATTGAGTTAAGTTCATTTGAGACTGGCTTCAAAATCATGGCAGGCCTCTTACTTCAGCCCCCTGACTGCTGGGATTATAGGTGCGAGTCACAGTTTAAAGATACTTATTTGTTAAGAGATTGTTATGATTCTTTCTAAAAAGAAATTTTAAAACTCTATCCATATGACTCTATAAGCCGAGGTGTAACTGTTCATCGAGTTCTATACAATGAGGGACTTCTTAAATGTGCAGATGCCTTTCAGAGGCAAGAAGGATGGTTCCATGTTAATTGTCTTTAAGAACCTACTGCAAACCCTTGGTAGGTTTCAATGTGTGTGTATTTTGTTTTGGAAACATTTCGCTAGCAAACACTTCCTAATCTGCGCAACATCACAGAATGCAGAGAAGAATGTGAAGTTTTGTGGAGTTAGACTTTGTTGTTCAGACTCAGAAGTCCTTTTCTGGAATAGTCCCAGTGTTGTTAACAGCCAAGTGCTGCACTTGCGGTCTGTTGGAACAGTTGGTGGCACATCCTTCATACGGCTGTTCTTAGAGTGTAGGAGTTAAAAATATGTCCACAGCAGTAATGTCCTGTCTGAACATATGCATCCCACTGTTAGAGAAGTGCATTGAGGCACCTGCCAGTCACTCCTTTTATTTTTATTCTAAGAACTAGAATGAAGGGAGGATTGTGGGAGAGCAGAGGTCTTGGGTGAACATTCTCAGTTATCTGTTACTGTAGTTCTTCGATCTAATAGATGGTGGCAATTTAATGATCTGAAATTCCATATATCCAAGGCAGTATGAGAACTATATAATATGTAATAAATCTGAAGAATCAATGTAGCTCTTCCAAATAATCAAAGTGTGACCTCAGACTCTCTGTAGAGTACTCTAGCCCAGTAGTCACAATTACATTAATTCAGTCCCTTCATGTGAAAGGATCATTTTTATTGCTACTGCCTGAAAAGTGCAAATTGCCTTCGCTCTTGAATGTGGGCTGCTTAGCTTCCTTCTTTTAAACGCATCTCCCACTTAAAGCATTAATGTCACCTATAAATGTGTAGTACAAATTGTCATTGACTTGAAATCTTCAAAGATTTGAGCAATATCATATTACCTTGAGAAACAAGGTATAACCTGTCATTGAAGAACGGTACAGGAGTACTAGGTGTTTTAGTGAACAGCTTTCACAATGATGAGAATGAACAGAGACGAGAATACAATCACAGGTTAGAAAACAGCTCTATATAGTTTACTGAGTTGGCTGAGCTCTCTGAAGTTCCTTTTTCTCCTGAGATTCGCCTTACAGTGAATTCACCTTCTTCCTGATTATTGTTAGGCAAGAAGCTTGTGGGATGGAGAGATTGAGTCAGTGGGTAAAGGTGCTTGTCACCAAGCCTGATGGTCTGAATTCAGTTCCATAGTGGAAGAAGAGAGCCACTGCACTCAGGTCCTACCTCTGTACAGAGAACAGTACTCACACATGTACGCACGTGTGTGGACATGTACATACAATAAATTAAAATGTAATAAGATATTTTGTTCAAGAAAACAATGAAACTTAGAGGACCACATTTGGTACAAACGAGAGCTGTTGCTGTGGGCACTAGACACAGGTTTTCTAACACATTCCTGCCAAAAGACAAGGACTTTTGCTCTATCTGTATAAGGCTAAAATGTGACAGACATTCTACTAA
>LR749505.1:3214118-3318159 GCA_902729485.2 Mus minutoides | reverse complement strand
GTGACAGACATTCTACTAAAATTGAGTAAATAAGTAACTGAGAGAAAATTATTTATTTTATTAAGTTTTTAATAAATTGTAAATTCTCAGTGGGACTTAACAAAATATCGAAAATATTTGGATTTCATTATTTCTTGGCCAAGTGTGTGTATATATATATATATATATATATATATATATATATATACATATATATAATTTTTTCATTTATCCCTTGAAAAACATCTAGATTAATTTCATATTTTGACTATTTTGACTAGTGCTATGATAAATATGGGGGTATTTGTTTTATTACTATAAATATTTCATCCCTTTTGGGTGTATGCTTAGTAGTAGAACTGCTGCGTCATATGGTAGCTCTGTCTAAGTTTTTGGAAACCTCAGTACTGTTTTCCATAATGGCTGCATGGATTCTCGCGCCTAGCAACAGTGTGTAAGTTTCTCTTTCTCTAGGCCCTTGCCTGTATTCGCTCTTTCCTGCCCTTTTGATACCAGCCGTTCTCACTGGGGTGAGGTGATGTTTTGGTTGTGTTTCTCATCTGCATTTCTCTGATGGTTGATGAGAGCGAGTGTCTTGACAGCAGCACGTGTTCAGAATGAAAAGAGGATTCTGCGGATTCAGTCTGCACACTGACTTCATAAGAGAGGATTCAGTAACTTCATGAGGGAGGATTCAGTCTGCACACTGACTTCATGAGGGAGGTCCTTTGTAGAGACAGTTTATTAAAGAACTTCAAGGTCACAGTGCTGAGAAGTGGAAGCAGCATTAGGCTCAGGCTGCTGAGCTGTGAGTCTGTGCTATTCATTCTTATTCCAGCTGCATAGCAATTGTGCTTTGCACTCACGCATTGGATACTATATTAAATATTCCTCTGATTATATATCACTTTGATATTCAGAATCTGGACATTTTACTCTTCAGCATTTTCCGAAAAGGTGATAAGTTAGATGTCAAACCTATAATTATAATTTCCTGGAATGTTGAAGCATGGTAACTGTTGTTTTAATGATGATTGCCCTTGTTATTAAACTTTTATTCACTTTCTCTAGGGTATTTGAATAACAAAATAGCTGTACTTGTCCAAACTCCAAAATATCTGTGTGACTGTGTAAGAGAAAGCAGCTTTGTTCCAGAGCAAGCATTTTTATTTATAGCGACTATAATGTGGCCTGTTTCTTTTTCAGTGTTATAAACTTAATAAAACTGAAACTTAAGCTTTTTTCTTCCTTTTTTGCTTCTTTTTTTCTTTCTTTTTTTTCTTTCTCCCTCCCTGCCTCTTTCTTTCTTTCTTTCTTTCTTTCTTTTTTGTTATTGTTTTACTTTTTTTTCTTTTTTCTTTTTTTTCTAGATATTTTATTTACATTACAAATGTTATCCCCTTTCCTGGTTTCTCCTCCAAAAATTAACCCTATCTCCTCCCCCTCCCCCTGCTCACCAACCCACCCACTCCTCCTTCCTAGCCCTGGCATTCCCCTATACTGGGGCATAGAGCCTTCACAGGACCAAGGGCCTCTCCTCTCGTTGATGACCAACTAGGCCATCCTCTGCTACATATATAGCTAGAGCCACAAGTTCCACCATGTGTTTTCTTTGGTTGGTGGTTTATTCCTTGGGAGCTCTGGCTGTGCTGGCTAGTTCATGCTCTTGTTCCTCCTATGGGGATGCAAATCCATTCAGATCCTTGGTTCCTTTCTCTAGCTCCTCCATTGAGGACCCTGTGCTCTGTCCAGTGGTAGGCTGCGAGCATCCACCTCTGTATTTGTCAGGTACTGGTGGAGCCTCTCAGGAGACAGCTATAACAGGCTTCTGTCAGCAAGCGCTTGTTGGCATCCACAAAAGTGTCTGGGTTTGGTGATTGTATATGGGATGGATCCCCAGGTTGGGTAGTCTCTGGATTGTCATATCTTCAGTTTTTCCAGACAGGGTTTCTCTGTGTATCCTTGGCTGCTCTATAGGCCAGGCTGGCCTCAAACTCATAGAGATCTGCCTGCCTCTGCCTCCTAAATTCTAGGATTAAAGGTATGTACTACCACTGCCAGGTGAAACTTAAGCTTTTTAATAATAAAATACTTATTTACTTTGCTCAGTGATGCAGTAATACTAAGAGTAAAGACAATAGTGAGATCCACTTGGCTCCTGTCTTCATGAGGTTTATGGTTTGATCAGTGCTGATGTTGAGAGCACGGCCTTCCATAGCTGTACTGTGAATCTGAGTAGTAACTGATGGATGTTAGATGTATAGCAGGGTCACCGGGAGAGGAAATGGTCATGCAGGAGGTGGAGGACAACTGATTGACATAGAATCGCCATCTCTAAACTGAAAACCTAAAGTCCAAAATGTTCCAAAACCTAACGTTTTCCAAATACCGACATGTCATTAACAGTGGAAGATTCTATTCCTGACCTTCTGTGATGAGTGACAGTCAAACAGTTATATTTTTAAATATATTATAAATTTACTTTCAGGTGAATATTACATTTAGGCTAAGGCCCTATTCTCAAGATATTTTATGCACTCAAATATTCCAAAAGAAAAATAAAAATCCAAAATATTAAATACTTGTGGCCTCAAGCATTTGTTTTGATAAAGGATATTCAGTTACTATGTATTACTATGTAAATCCACATAGTATTGGGTATAGGTGGATTTAAAAAGGACAAACAGTTCCTATGGCTAAGGCCTGTGGGCTGATGTCATATTGATAGAAGAGTCTGCTCTCATAGGAATGGTATCTGTCTATCAACTATCATTTCAGAGAAAGTGGTATTGCAGTTTGTTTGGGAGGAAACTTTAAAATGCTTTGTTTAATGGGGGTAGTTTAATGGTGAACATTCTAGGAGATTTGAGATGTTAAAAACCAAAGCAATTTTGATCAGGTGTATACAATAAAGTTTTAGAAGGCTTTAAAATAGGATGTAGTTATATATAAAGTATTTGATATTTCCACAATCACAGTTTGGATGGATAAGGGTAAAGCTATAATATTGACTAAAGATTCACTTGCATTGGAGAAAAATCTGGGTATAAAATTTTATGTCAAGTTAAGAAACATTAATAAATCACTTAACATATTGATAAATAATACTGCTATGATGGCTTATGTCTGAGATTATGGATCTTAATTTTTCTATAAACGGTGTCTTGTAATAGAGAACCAAAGCTTTGTCCATGGGCTATTCTTTCAGCTTTTTATTTTAAATTTCCATTCTGGTGGGTGTGGAAAAACCTCCTTGTGTTTTTCTTTCCTTTTTTTTTTAAATGGTGATAAAATATGTATAACAAACTTTGTCTTTTAACTGTCTTAATTTTTACACCTCAGTGGTATTAATTATATTCATGTTTGGTGCCTTATCAGTGTAGTAGATGTCATGTTAGTTTCACATATTCACAATGTTATACAGGTATCATCAAACATTTTTTTTAAAACTCCCAAGACAGTCTCTGTGCTTGTTAAACATCCCCTTAGTAGTCCCCAAGCCCAGGAACCTCTCATTTTTGTCTGTCCCTTTAAATTTTTCTATTCTAAGTATTCCACATAAAGGAGTTTTATACAAAGGTTTGTCTTCCTTCAGTAATTAAGGATATTGAGATCTTTTTCTGAAACATATAAGACCTGATCGCATGCTTACAGCAGCAGCTGTATGCTTTATGTGTGTATTATCTACTCAATAGCATAGGGATTGAAAACAATAATCATATGAGGGAATTGAGTCATTATTTATTGCTATTAAAACCAAAGCCTCCTCACTTTCTCTGACTCTGCTAAGCTGCTGCACATAGAGACACACCACTGAGCTCACTGAAATGCTTTATGCTCTCAGGTATGCGCTGTGCTTATCTTGATAATGTAGAATGGAGATAAAGATGACTGAAGACAGTGGTTCTTCATCTCTTCCCAGACCAGGACTGATTTCATTCCAGAGACTCGTTTCCCCCCAGGAGCTTCTGTGATGTGCTGACAAGGCTCAAGTGAGCTCATTGGTCTGTTTTTGGCACTGCCATTCACAGTAGCCCTACTCTCCGCAGCCCGCCTTAAGCAATAATAAGATTTGTGGGGTTTTTTTCACCCCTGAATGTGCAAAGCATAAACTGAGTTAGGAGACATTTCTGCTTTTGTGAACTCGTTGTTTAGATAAAATCAAAGCCACGAAAGATTGGTCAGACACGTTTTGTGTGGCAGGCAGGCAGGCAGGCAGGCGTTAATGAGATACACCATATGCTCTGTATCCAAATGAGACAGCTGATTGTGTTCGTTCTGTGGATTTTACTATTTTCCATGCCAACTGCCGCTCTAATTTCTCACAAAAGGTACCAGGCAATAAATACAGACAGATCCCCTTATATTCACAGCCCTGGGAAAAGTCACTAAAAGACACTGTGTCATCCTATGTAAGCTGAACTCCTACTTAGAATTCTGGTGGCCAGAACATGTATCTTATTAAAAGAAATAGCAGCAAAAGTCACGTTCTTGCTCTGTGATCTCAAGAAACTTCCGTGTTCTTGGAAGAGAGCCCTCAAATCTAGAAATATCCGTGACTTCAAAGCAGGTTATAAGCAAGAACAGATTGTAGGGCACAGACTGAAGCTGTCTGGGATGCTGCCAGCTGTATCTAATTAGTTACGTTTAGTTAATATGGAAAGTGTGTGTCATCTAACAAAGAAGGTGTGCCAGTTAGTCTAAAGTAGTTGAATTCTTATTCCTCTAGATTATCTGAAAAGGAGCCATAATATAATTTATTTTGGTTATATATTATAGTCTGTATGTCTTAGAGGTTTTGAACCCAGGAGCTAGTGACAATAATTGGAATATGTACTATTTTTAGAAGATTTAAATTTTTATTTTATGTATACAAGTGCTTTGCCTGAATGTATACATGCATTTGTATCATGTGTGTGTGTGTGTCTGGTACCTATGACGTCAGAAGAAAGAATTGGACTCCCTGGAACTGATGTCAAGGATGGTTGTGAGCCATCATGTGAGTGCCTGGAATTGAACCCAGGTCCTATACAAGAACAACAGGTTTCTTAAACTGCTGAATCATCTCTCCAGCCCCCAAACTTTTTGTTTCTGTGTTTCATTTTTTGAGTCAGGACTTCACTGTAGTCCTAGCTAGCCTGGAACTCTCTATGTAGGTCAGGCTGGCCTTGAACTCAAAGACATACACTGTAATATATGCCATTTTAGCAGTTTCAGATGCTAGTTGTTTTCATTTCTGTTCCCATTAAATAGCATTGATGTTCAGATTTTAATTATTGCCTGGCACTGTGGGAAAATGTGCCTATTTCTATGACACAAACTGTCTCCTTGGGTCTCAGTGGACATATCCAACATAGGCTGCTCTCTACAGATTTCTTTTTTTTTTTTGGTTTTTTCGAGACAGGGTTTCTCTGTATAGCCCTGGCTGTCCTGGAACTCACTTGGTAGACCAGGCTGGCCTCGAACTCAGAAATCCGCCTGTCTCTGCCTCCCGAGTGCTGGGATTAAAGGCGTGCGCCACCACGCCCGGCTCTACAGATTTCTTTAGAAGAGCTATATAATAAAATAATTCAGCTCAAAGGATTTTGATGGTTTCCCTGGAGGTTTGACTTGCACACAGTTGCTGTATGATCAACAGCTGTAAAGTCCGTGCTTTCAGAGACTTGTACCTGTGGGCTCTCAGGCAGGCGTGCTGTTTGTCTTGTTTTTCCTGAAGAACAGCATACCTTCCCCCCTCTCCTTTTGATTGACTCCTTGTGATAAGGCAAATATGTTTAGCAAACCTTCCATTCTGCAGACTTTCTGAAACCTAACCCTGTATCACCCGAGACGAAGAAAGGGGCACTCTAAGGACCTGTCCATTCTATTATAGCTTTTACTTTTTTTTTTTTTCGGTTTTTTGAGACAGGGTTTCTCTGTATATAGCCCTGGCTGTCCTGGAACTCACTTTGTACACCAGGCTGGCCTCCAACTCAGAAATCCACCTGCCTCTGCCTCCTGAGTGCTGGGATTAAAGGTGTGCGCCACCACACCCGGCTTACATTTTATTTTTTAAGTTTTAAAATGTTTAAAATTTTTAATTTATTTTGTGTGCATGGTAGTGAGCATATGTGAAGATTGGAGAACAGCTTGAAAGGTGCACTCTCTCCTCTACCATGTGGGTCCCAGAGATTGGCAGCAGAAGGTACTGAAACCCACTGAGTTATCTACACAGCCAGTTCTGGTTCTGTTTTAAATGGTGAGGCCAGTAGTAATACTAGCTCTCTACTGTAAGTGGATTGTCTGAAATAAAGGTTTTAAATACCACGTAGCTATCTTAAAAGTGTATTAGAGTAACCACAGCAGAATGGGGCAAATTTTCACTTACTGCTGTGTTAAAGTCAATGTGTATATGACCCTAAAATGGCTGGCAATTCTTTGCTTCAGTAAAGTCTCAGCACCCAAGATGGAAGCAAATTAAAAAGCTTCAGTAACTTTCTAAAGCTCTCTAAATATATACACTTTAGAACATTCTAGCATCCAGGATAGATTCCCCAGCATATTTATCTACAACAGATCTTAAATATTGAAAACCAACAGAAGTTGATGCATACATTTTTTCTGTAATTATATAAGGACATACTTATTGCTGGTCTGCAAATGGTTCATAAAGACTGCCCAAGACACTGCAGATAACAAATGCTGAGGGATGAGCTACATTTTTTCATGTTTTAAAATGTAATTATATTATTCTAAACTCTAGTGGCTCTTCTCACTCCACAGTTGGAAGGGCCAAGGACAGTTGGTGCCTTTGCAGTTTGGATAACTACTTCTGTCTAAGGGTGGGTCCTGGGTGGGCTGTAGCTCTTGTCCTCGTCTTGCCTAAGTGGACAGAAACGAGGACACAGCCTTTCCTTTGGGAGCACAAATATAAAACTACACACATAAGACCTTCTGTTCAACAGCCACAACCACACCAAGTCAGAAAGAAGGCTCACCCAGAGTGTCCTGAGACTGCTGAGGAGCAAGGACACTAACTTACTGACCTGCTCCCCTCCTCCCCGCCTCCTCTCCCTCCTCCTCCACCTCTTCCTCCTCTCCTCCTGCCAGTGCAGACAGGAGACTGTGGGCCTGGAAAGGACTGGGAAAGCTTTGTGCTGGTCGCCCTTTTCTGACTTCTGCAGAAAGGGCTTTTCACTTTTTAGAGCATCTTTATAAAGAGACACAATTCTTTATTTATTTTTTTATATTTTGGTTTTTTGAGACAGGGTTTCTCTGTGTAGCCCTGGCTGTCCTGGAACTCACTCTGTAGACCAGGCTGACCTCCAACTCAGAAATTTGCCTGCCTCTGCCTCCCGAGTGCTGGGATTAAAGGCGTGCGCCACCACGCCCGGCTGAGACACAATTCTGATATTTTATATTCACCTGCCTGCACCGTACAGTGCCATAGAGATCTGTGTATTCATTATCTCACCCCAAAACCCTCCCTCATGCTCCTCTGCAGGCACTACCTTCCCATCACTCCAACCTACTTCCTGTCTATACACTTGCTTCTCTGAAAATATTATACAGATACAGTGGCATCATGTGTAGTATTTTTGTACCTGTCTTCTCTTATTTAGTCTACTGATTTTTGAGATTCCTCTGCTATGATATATATGTGCAGTTTCTTCCTTATTATAATACATAAATACATAATAGTATTTCAAAACATAAGTACCTGAGTTTGGTTTATCTATTTCCTAACTTTTGAACTTCTTTTTGTTTTGTTCTTCTTTTTGTTACTTGAAAAAAAAATTGAGATCATAATATAATTATATTTTTCCTTCCTTTTTCTCCCTACAAGATCTCCCATGAGAAAACTTGTTTTCTTTCAAATTTTGACCTTTTTTTCATTAATTGTTATTGCATGCATATATATTTAATATAATAATATATAATATATATAATATTTTCAGGAGAGGAATGTGTGTGTGTGTGTGTGTGTATGTGTGTGTATGCTCACCCTAAAACACTCACTCATGCCTTTCCTTTTGGGATCACAAATATATATATATATATATATATATATATATATATGTATGTATGTATAATGGTACATGTATGTTTTCAGGGCTAAGCATTTGGTATGGATAACCAATTGGTATGTTCTTCTCTGGGGAAAACTATTTCTCCGACTCTCAGAATTGCTTAGTTGCTTGTATGAACTTTTTGTTTCAAGTTTTTGACTACAAATAATGGCATTGTACTGGCTAGTTTTGTGTCAACTTGACACAGCTGGAGTTATCACAGAGAAAGGAGCTTCAGTTGGGGAAGTGCCTCCATGAGATCCAGCTATAAGGCATTTTCTCAATTAGTGATCAAGGGAGAAAGGCCCCTTGTGGGTGGTGCCATCTCTGGGCTGGCAGTCTTGGGTTCTATAAGAGATCAGGCTGAGCAAGCCAGGGGAAGCAAGCCAGTAAGGAACATCCCTCCATGGCCTTTGCTTCAGCTCCTGCTTTCTTACCTGCTTGAGTTCCTGTCCTGACTTCCTATGGTGATGAACAGCAATGTGGAAATGTAAGCTGAAAAAACCCTTTCCCCCCAACTGCTTCTTGGTCATAATGTTTGTGCAGGAATAGAAACCCTGACTAAGACAGGCATAAATATTCCCACCCAGATTTTCAGGTCTCTTGGGTAGATGCCTACAAGTAATTGCTGAGTCATATATAAATTTAGCTTCTAAGAAATTATATGTTATCATGATTTTCTTTGTTATTTTTTTTAATTTATTTATGCACTTTATATCCCACTCACTGCCCGCTCCCGGTCACCCCCTTCCCACAATCATGTCCTCCATCCCCCATCTCCCATCTCCCCTTCCTTTCTCCTCTGAGTGGGTGGGGGACCCCTTGGTATACCCCTACTCAAGTCTCTGCAGGGCTAGCCACATCCTCTGTCACTGAAACCAGACAAGGCAGCCCAGCTAGAAGAACATATCTCACAGATAGGCAACAGTTTTTAGGATAGCCCCCATCCAGTTGCTCAGGACCCACATGAAGACCAAGCTGTACATCTGCTACATATGTTCAGGGAGGCCTAGGTCCAGCCTGTATATGCTCCACATTGGTGGTTTAGTCTCTGAGAGCCCCAAGGGTCCAGGTTGGTTGACTCTGTCGGTCTTCCTGTGGAGTTCCTATCCTCTTTGGGGCCTGCAATCCTTCCTATTCTTCCATTAGAGTCCCCAAGCTCCATCCACTGTTGGCTGTGGGTGTCTATATCTGTCTGAGTCAGCTGCTGGGTGGAGACTCTCAGAGGACAACATGCTTCTGTCTGCAAGCAGAACACAGTATCATTAACAGTGCCAGGGATTGGTGCTTGCCCGTGGGATGGGCCTCAAGTTGGGCTGGTTATTGGGTAGCTGTTCCCTCAGTCTCTGCTCCATCCCCCGTGCCTGCATTTCTGTAGACAGGACAACTTTTGGGTAGAAAGTTTTGTGGGTGGGATGAACTTCTTTTTGTTTTGTCTCTATTGTTCTCTGGGGTTCCTGCCTAACTACAGGAGGTGGCCTCTGCAGGCTCCATGACCCTGATGCTATGAGGCACAGCTAAGGTCACCCCCATAGATTCTTGGGAGCCTCCTTTATCCCAGGTCTCAGTCTCATCCTGGAGATGTACCCCCTCACACACACACACCCCTTCCCATTCCTGGCAGTTGCAGATTTGCATTCATTCTCATGGCCATCTGGCCGTTCCCCCTTGTCCCTCCCCACACTTTTTATTTCATGTATAGAACACAAAACATGGGCTCTGCATCTGCTTACTCTCAGTCAAGGGTACAGATAAGCTTCTGGTTTTTTTTTTTTTTTATTATTAGATATTTTCTTAATTTACATTTCAAATGTTATCCCCTTTTCTGGTTTCCCATGTGCCAGGGTTACTCAGGTACTTTGTTTATATCCAGAATTGGAATGATTTGGCTTTAAATACAAAGTAGTCCTGTCATCCTGAAATACTGCAGCTTGAATAATGCTAAATCTTCTGCACTTTAGCATTATCTTTTGGAAGGATCCCAGAACTGGGAGTGACAGAAACTTACTAGCAGATCCCAGCTCTGTCGGCAGTTAGGCTGGCCTTTACTTTGAAATGAGGGGTTGAGGGCTGGGAAAACTTTTTTGTTTTCCTGTGTTGTTCTACCCAGATCACCAGATGGGAGATGGTGCTGTCCACAGTGCAGCAGGCCTTCACCCCTAGTTCATCTTTCTGAAAGTGAAGTAGGCTAAGCTCCCAGATTCTTTCCAGTGCAATCAAGTTGACAAACAAGATTGTCACAGAGACATAGCATTTAAAAGTCATTTGTCATTGTCCTCCTTTAAGACAGATTGAAATAGTAAGTGACATGGATACTTAGTGCAGACTTTTATTGACCCTTAGCAGACTCTCAGCATTCTTGTACCTTCTTCAGGCGGGCACTGGGGGATGGTGGTAATGAATATATGTATGTGTCTAGTAAACTTTAGGGTTTTTTTGTTTTGTTTTTTTTTTACTTTTTTTTATTAGATATTTTCTTAATTTACATTTCAAATGCTATTCCGAAAGTCCCCTCCCCCCTCCCCCCTCCCTGCTCCCCTGCCCACCCACTCCCACTTCTTGGCCCTGGCGTTAGTTTTTTTTTTTAATATGATGACTATTTCCTATTTCTTTTATAAGGAGACACAAAAGGATGTCTCTCATTTTATATTGTGAGATAAAATTTACTATCCCAACTGCTAATGGTGAGATTGATATTCTAGTGCTCCATTTCTAACCTAAGCTTAAGGACTTGAATAAGGGAAGACATTCCTTACACTAGCCAAAAGATAGTCCTCTGCATTGATCTTCTTTCAGGGCTCTCTTTGTGAGACTTTTGAAGCCAGTACTCCTTAGCCAAATCAAAGCAGGCTCTGGCTAAGTCTGGTAAGACTTAGATGATTTTTTTAAAAAAGAGAATAAAGACACGGCAGATATTGCCACATGTTTTACTGGGCCACACCCGGTCTAGACACCAATGGGAGTGAGCACAGGAGAGGAAGGGGGAGGCAGGGAGCCTTTGTTTCTGATGACATAGAAGACTGGGTAGAACTTAGGAACCTGAACAAGGACCAACTTACAAGGAACATCTAGTTCTTTTTCTTCCTCCAGTAGGATTATGTTTCATTTGGAATCTGTGTAGATTCCTGCTTACCTTTTTTATCAATATTAAATTGATCCTGTTATTGATCCCGATGCTAGAATTGTCACTCATTTGCTTTCATTATTGGGAGATAATTTAGTTTTAAACTAATAAGGTATTGTAGCTCTGCTTTGGTTTAGAGATTTTCAAGTATTCTAACCTAATTGATAAGCTATAGATCTCTAAAGTTAAAATAAACTGATCATCCTTTACTTTAGAGTAAATAACGAAGTACTATATAGTCAGCCAATTTCCATTTATGACCAAAACTATGAAAACAGTGCAGGGTGCCTAGACAGTGAGCACTGTGTCTGCAGGGCATCTAGATGGGGGGGCATTGTGTCTGCAGGGCAGCTAGATGGAGGGCACTGTGTCTGCAGGGTGGTCTAGACAGAGGGCACTGGGTCTGCATAGTCTGTAGACATGGAGTGCCCTGGGTCCTTGGTATGGGGAGGGTCACCATGTAGAAGGATGACTCTGTGTGATATACCTTTTCCCATCAGTCTGTTAGTAACTACAGAGAATAAAAAAGAAGGCTCCATTAATATTTAACTTTTTCTTACTTCCTGCAGTCATGTTGCAGAAATATTGTGTGAAAGAGTATATATGCTGGCCTTTTGATGGATGTTATCTGCCTCCTGGTTTAGATCTAGGTGTGAATTTTGTGACTAGCTTTCTTACCATTCAAATAAGGCTTTAGAACTTCCAAAACACAAGAAAATCAAGAAGGAAGACCAACACGTGGATACTTCATTCCTCCCTAGAATAGGGAATAAAATATCCATGGAAGGAGTTGCAGAGACAAGGTTTGGAGCTAAGACGAAAGGATGGACCATCCAGAGACTGCCCCACCCAGGGACCCAACCCATAATCAGCCACCAAACGCAGACACTACTGCATACACCATCAAGATTTTGCTGAAAGGACCCTGATATAGTTGTCTCCTGTGAGGCTTTGTCAGTACCTGGCAAATACAGAAGTGGATGCTCACAGTCATCTCTAGAAAGGAACACAGGGTCCCCAATGTAGGAGCTAGAAAGAATACCCAAGAGCCGAAGGGGTCTGTAATGGAACAACAATATGACCTAATCAGAACCCCCAGAGCTCGTGTCTCTAGCTGAATATGTATTAGAACATGGCCTAGTCGGCCATTATTGGGAAGAGAGGCCCCTTGGTCTAGCAAACTTTATATGCCCCAGTACAGGGGAATGCCAGGGCCAAGAAGTGGGAGTGGGTAGAGGAGCAGGGCTGGGGGAGAGTATAGGAGACTTTTGGGGATAGCACTTGAAATGTAAATGAAGAAAATACCTAATAGAAAGAAAAGAAAAGAAAAGAAAAGAAAAGAAAAGAAAAGAAAAGAAAAGAAAAGAAAAGAAAAGAAAAGAGCACCCGGGCAGTGGTGGTGCACGCCTTTAATCCCAGCACTTGGGAGGCAGAGGCAGGTGGATTTCTGAGTTCAAGACCAGCCTGGTCTACAAAGTGAGTTCCAGGACAGCCAGGGGTACACAGAGAAATCCTGTGTTGAAAAGAAGAAAGAAAGAAAGAAAGAAAGAAAGAAAGAAAGAAAGAAAGAAAGAAAGAAAGAAAGAAAGAAAGAAAGAAAGAAAGAGCAAGCAAGCAGCTTTTCTTAGATTGATAAACAGTTTTTGTTTTGTTCTGTTTTTTTTTTTTCCCAGTAACAATCTGAAGTACACTTGCTCAGACCCTACAGTTCAGTGAGCTCTGGTTCGTAGGGACTCTGGCAGCAAGCATGGTAGAGTGAGTGAAGTGGGGAGACCTTAAGGTAACATGAAAATTCCTTCTCTTGTAGGATTATATCAAAACCACACTAGAAAACTGGTCCTTTCTAAGTTTTCAAAGGGAGAAACTTATTAAATAAGTTACTAAAGAGCTATATGGCAGCACTCATGTTCAACTCTCCTTAGACATCAGTATTCTGCAACAGTTTCTTGATCTTTGGCATTTTTAGGTGTGTGCATATCTGTGGTATCAGTACACATGTGGAGGCCAGAGGGAGTGCTCTCTCACTGAACCTTGGGTTAGGGTGACAACCTTCAAGCCCCGGCAGTCTCCCTGTCTGCCATCCACAGCACCGGAGTCCATGGCTGCAGCGACTCATCTGCTGGCTTCTTGTATAGGTGCCAGGAATCCAAACCCAGATGCTCGTGCTCATGTGGGTAGTGCTCTTATCCACCACGGGACCATCCTCCAGCCTCTCTGTTAGTGTTTGAATGTAACTTGGTTTTAGAACCTCAGAGAATTCAAGGCCTGTTTATGTTTTCTAAGTTGCCCTGCCTCTTTGTAATGAGACATCAGTAGTTAGAAAGGAAGATATATGCAATTAGCTTCATTTATTGCTTCTGGGTCAAGTTAGCAGATGACTAAATGTCAGACACACATAGACTCTCCCTCTCCTCTTTCTCCTTCTCCCTTCTCCCTTCTCTCTTTCTTTCTTCTTTCTCACACACACTCTCTTACTTACACAAACTATCTCTCACACACATAGTTACACTCTCACACAGACTCACACACTCAGATACATACACACGCTCACACTCTTACACTTACTCTTTCCCCCTTTACACACACACTCACACACACACACTGTGCACCTGTACTTTTCTAATCTCATGCCTGAAAACTGACTTTGCACCATCAATCCTTACAACTCAGTACCAACGAGCTCACCCCAGTGCTCTCTCTGTTATACCCCCTGACGGCGCTAAGTCTGGATCTATAACTTACTTGGTAAGTCTCCTTTGTTGTGCCAAATTGCCATTCCTGCTGTCACCCTGAATTGTTTGGCTGTCTTCCCCACCCTGCTGTAAGTCCTCATGCCAGATTGTGCACTCCCATGCATGCTTTCTGCATTCTGCCTGGGCTCCGGCACACCCCTGCCAGACTGCCATTCTGTGCAAACGCTCTTGTCCCACTTGCTGTGCTCCAGCCCAGCACACTGGACCATCTGTCTGCATGTTTCCCTTTCATATCATGGACCCAGCTCCCTTCATCTAGGTAATTCAGACTAAGTATATTGTTCTGTAACCTAACTTTTTAAAACAAACCCATGAAAACAGAGTTTATTTAACTAATTTAAATATTTTATCCCTTTTTTTAAAGCACACCCATGAAAGCAGAGCTCACTATATTCAGGCATTGTAAGAGAGGGTGTCTGTCACCCTGTAGCATTAGCTGCCCTCAAAGTTACTGTGGAGCTCAGTCTATCCTCTAGCTCTCCAGCTTCCTACCTCAGCCTCCCAGGTACTAGGATTGCAGCCATAGGCCATCTCTCCTAGCTTGGTAGTTTTTTTTTTTTTTTGTTTGTTTTTTTCAGGTAGTTCTTTTTCTTAAGTGGCAGGAATATAATGAAAAAACTGTGTTCTCAATAGAATCAAATTCAGTATCAAATTGGCTATCTCTGAGCCGGGCATGGTGGCGCACGCCTTTAATCAGGCAGGCGGATTTCTGAGTTCAAGGCCAGCCTGGTCTACAAAGTGAGTTCCAGGACAACCAGAGCTATACAGAGAAACCCTGTCTCGAAAAACAAAAAACAAAAAAACAAAAAAACAAAAAAATTGGATATCTCTGAACTTTGAGCTGTCTGGTTCAGCTATACTGAATAGCCAGAAAGACAATAAATAGCTCCTTGTAGCTCTGCCTTCCTAACTCTAGAGTTACTACAACACACCAAGATGTGCCTAGAGTTTTTCTTTCTTTGTTTGTTTTTTTTTAAAACCTTGGGTGCTGACAATCAAACTCAGGTCCTTACGCTTTTGTTGCTCATCAACTTTGGAAAAGAGAAATAAGCCAGCTATGTTCAAGGGAACTTGAATGTGAATGGAAAACATTTCTTTCATTTGGCAATTGCCACATGCATCTCTCTTTGCTGACAAAAACAAACAAACAAATAAATAAGAAAGCTAAAGGACACAGGACATCCTTGACACAGAAATCTAAGCAAAGTACATATTCTGTAGCTAATGCAGATGAGGTTCAGCACATCACACTGGAGCATCCATTAGGTAATGGGCAGGAGAGATGGTTCAGTTGACAAAGTACCTTCAATGAAAGTGTGAGAACCTGAGTTTGATTCTCTGCACCCAAGTTTTAAAAAAATAAAGAAATCCAGGCACTGCTTGGTGTATCGTTGTAACTCTAGTGTTGGGAGGCAGAGGTACAAGGAGCCATTATCTTTCCAGCTTTCGGTATAGCTGAGCCAGATAGCTCCAAGTTGAGTTAGAGACCCTGTCTCAAAAAATATGGTAGAGAATGACTGAGAAGTGCATGCAGTTTCTGGTCTGCATTGCATCCACACGCATGCACATAACATATGAGCATGTATAGTCCACATACAAAGGTACTGATTATTTCGTAGCTCTCATTAAAGTCCCTCATTACAGGTTCTTTCAACCAATTTTATGAATATTTTTTGGAATTTCAGTTTCTGTGTTATGTGATTAAGTTGTTTTGAGAATATCTAGGTCTAATCTTTGGCTTTCCAGATTAGAAATAACATACAAACACATACATACACATACAATGAAGTCAAGCTTATGAAATTAGTCAATGTGGATTTTGGCTTAATCATTTATAAATAATCTCTTAAACCATGCCTCAGAAAATTGTTAACACTGAAAAAGGAAATGTGGAAAATGTAGACTTCTGATAGTTTTAGAATACATTTTTAATGAGTTTATGTGTGAGATTTCAGTGTTTTGTTAAGTTCCCATAAGGGTCATGGCACTAGCATTTCTAATGTACAAAATCTTGAGTCTGGTTAAGAAACAAGTCTTGATGAGCCCAGTTAACTGCCTTTTCATTTTTTAAATTTAAATTTAACTTTGTTTCTTAGTGGGAAATATCTTTAAAAATTAAGCCAACCAATAACTCTGTAAGGAGACTTGATGGGAGTCCAAGGAAATGTGGCTTTGAATGGGAAAGAGTAAATTTAAGCATTCTTTAACTTGGCACATTCTGAAGTAGTTTCCACTTATGTTAATGAAACTAAATTACCATATACTTTATAGAGACAACAAACTGCTTCTAAAAGCTAACTTGATATTATGTTAGCCAGTAACAATTTGCTCTTGGAAAGAGAAATAAAATTTTTACTGAGAGGAAGTACAAGAATGTATCAGTTATTTATATCCTGTGTTTATAGACTCACCCTTAGACCCAAGAAGTTACTTGTACTTTTTTTTTTGAGCATGAACTTGCATTTTATAGATTAAATTGTATATTACACTATAAGTGATATTTTTCTAAATCCTCTAAGGACAGTTTTCATTTAGATGGAGTTCTATGGTAATGAGGTCTAGAGAAGGAGAGATGCTGTATTTTTTATATAAGATTAATTTGAAACAGTAGCATTATACTTAAATACATATATATGTATATGTGTATATATCTATGTAATATACACACACATGCACACGGTGAGTTGTAAACTCAGTCTTAGTCATAAATGTTGGTATTACCAGTACCTGATTGGTCTAAAATATATGCTCCTTGAAATAAACACAATTATACTTCACTGACAGCAACAGTGAAAGTCAGACTTTTCAGGGCTCCTATTTTCTGTTTTTTATCTTGGAAACATCACAGTAGAGATTGTGGGTAAGTTTAATAGGCCCATTTAGACCCTGACTGTATGTTGAACACTTCCTTCTTCAGTTAGTGTGCTTGACACCATTCTGTTGAGTTGTGTTAGAAAGTCAAAAGGCTTTTTATGTAGCAGAGCTCCAGTGAGGAGAAGCTGTTACAGGGACCAGTTCTGACTGAAGCCTTTAAAGAGAAAACTGAACTGTGGAGATGTAAAACAAAAATAATCGTTTTTTCTTTTTATCTTTCCCATATATTTCAAATGATGGCATTTACTTCAGGTTATCACTGAGATATTTAACCTTGAGCTAAAGGTTTGTCATGCAAACTTCCATCAGAAATAATTTTATGTATATCCTAAAGCCTTTGGGTCATATAGAAGAAAATGGATAATTAGTGATGTCTGTCTTCTACTTTTCAATGACAGTAGCTAAGGAAATACAGGTATATCTCACTGTCCAAGGAGTTTGGGTAGCAATTCCATATGTTTAAAGGCTTTACAAAAGCTCAAGGATAGATCTTTTGCCAAATTCAGTGGGCTTAGTGTAACTCTAGGTGTAGCTGACAATCTCCACATAGTTTCTGGTAATAAAATATAATTAAGTAACATTTCAATGTTAAATCACGGCTCTCTCCACTCTTCTTCATCCACACTCATTTTAATGAGTTCTGTACTTTGCACAAATCCTCTGCTTGGAGGAAGCTTGTGACATCACAGAGACTTGAGGAGTGTCTTGTCATTTCACTGTTTCTTATTGCAGGCATGCCCTGGAAAATGGCTTGTGATAGGTGAACTGTGTAAGAAAAGACATCAGCAAACTTGGCCCCTCTATCTTAATCTTGGCTCTATCTCTAAGGACATTCCATTACCCTGGCGGGCATGGGGGCTGGTTGGAAAATGCTGCTGACCCATTGTCCTTACCTCAGGCCAGGTGGTGGGGCAGCTTCTGAGGCCTGGACTTGCCCAGTTCTTGGAAACAGAGAAATATTCAAAGTTTGCAATGGAGTTAGTCTAGCCTTCTGACCACTTTGTATTATCTTATTTTTTTTTTTACTAGTTCTTGGGATCAAAAGACACTAAGGTTTCTGGCATGTAGTCCTCCTACAGAACTACATCCTCAGTCCTGCTGTTCCATTTTAAAACCTTAGTGGCTTCCTAACAACAAAGTATTTATTTCTTCTTGGTTACTTTTCTTATTGTTGTGACCAAGTACTTCACAAGAAGCAATGCAAGGCTGGAGGGTTTGTTTAGGCTCAGTTAGAAGAACCACAGCCCATTAAGGCCTGACAGGAGGCCTGACAGAAGGACTGCGAGCTTCCTGTTCATGTGACTGCTACAGTGTGGAAACAGAAAAAGGTGAAGAGTGACATTCCACTGCCTTTCCCATTTCCTTCCTGTGTAGTCAGATCTCAGTCTGGTTAGTTGTGCAGCCCACAGTCAGCGTCATTCTTCTCTCTTCAGTTAAACCTGTCTGGGGATACTCCCAGGCATTTCTGGGAGAGGGATGCCTCGTAGGAGATTCCAACCTCAGTAAGGTGACAATGATGATTAACCATCACACATTTTGTTTTGTGAGATAAGGTTTCCTGTGGCTCACACTGGCCTTGAACTTGCTGTGTAGCTGAGGAGAAACTTGAACACCTGACCCTCCTGCTTCCATTTCCCACTTACAGGCATTTGTTACCAAGCCTGGCTCATCAATTACTTAAACAATTTTAAAAGAATTTCTTTTATGTTTATGACTGCTTTGCTTGTATGTATACCTGTGTGCCACGCACATGCTTGGTACCTGCAAAGGTCAAAAGGGCATTAGATATTCTGGAACTGGAGTTTCAAGTGGGAGTTACCGTTTGTGGTTTGTGCTGGTAACAAAAATCTCTGCTAGAGCAGCATGTGTTCTTAACCACTGAGGCATTTCTCCAGTCCCAAGATTATTTTTAAAGAGAGTTCTGGGAAACAGGGGTGGTGGGATAAATGTTAGGTATGGCTGAATGGTAACATGGTTGCTGGCATGTGTCAAGACCTGGTTTTGATCCTCAACACCACAAAACAAAGAAATGAGACTTCTGCTATCAGTTATTCTGCCTGATAACTCCTATAAGGCCCCTTCATGTCATAAATTTCTTCTCATATCCAGAATAGATACAAATATCTGGTAGGACTGTACATCAGTTTTTTTCTTTCAGAAAATGTCAATGAACCACCAACCACTGGAATAGATTCACACTTTAATCAAGTGACAGCAAAATAGGTTGGCTGCCCTTAGGTCCCTGCTCATTCTTTTTAGCCTTCTCTACAGATGCCTTACTTCCAATTTCTAGCCTTTCACACAGGCAGCCACACTCAGCATAGCTGGTAGGCCTTCACTTTCTTAGCTTCCTCCCTTAGCTTCAGAAAATTTTCTTGTGTTTTGTTTAAATAATAGGGGGAAATACATCTATTCCTTGACATGATTAATTGATACTTGATGCACATGTATATGGATTGGGGTAGCACACTAATATGGATTTAGAGATTGGTGTTGAAAAGGCCCAGTTAGAAAATAATTACAATGACTTTAATCCAACTGTACTTGAATCTACACCAATTTTCTTTTTTTTTTTTTTTGAATTTTAACTTTTTTATTATTATTAGATAATTTCTTCATTTACATTTCAAGTGTTATCCCATAAGTCCCCTATACCCTCCCCCCGCCCTGCTCCCCTACCCACCCACTCCCACTACTTGGCCCTGGCATTCCCTTGTACTGGGGCATATACACATTGTTAGACCAAGGGCCTTTCTTCCCCAATAATGGCCAACTAGGCCATCTTCTAATGCATATGCAGCTAGAGACATGAGCTCTGGGGGTTCTGATTGGTTCATATTGTTGTTCCATCTATAGGGTTACAGACCCCTACAGCTCTTGGGTACTCTCTCTAGCTCCTACATTGGGGACCCTGTGTTCTGCCCTGTAGATGATTGTGAGCATCCACTTCTGTATTTGTCAGGGACTGTCAAAGCCTTACAGGAGACAGCTATATCAGGGTCCTTTCAGCAATATCCTGCTGGCATATGCAGTCGTGTCTGCATTTGGTGGCTGATTATGTGATGGACCACCCGGGTGGGGCACTCTCTGGATGGTCCATCTTTTCATTTTAGCTCCAAACTTCGTCTCTGCACCTCCTTGCATGTATATTTTAATCCCTATTCTAGGGAGGAATGAAGTATCCACGCATTGGTCTTTCTTGATTTTCTTGTGTTTTGGAAATTGTATCTTGGGTATTCTAAGTTTCTGGGCTAATATCCACTTATCAGTGAGTGCATATTAAGTGACTTCTTTTGTGATTGGGTTACCTCACTCAAGATGATATCCTCCAGATACATCCATTTGCTCAAGAATTTCATAAATTCATTGTTTTTTATAGCTGAGTAGTACTCCATTATGTAAATGTACCACATTTTCTGTATCCATTCCTCTGTCGAGGGACATCTGGGTTCTTTCCAGCTTCTGGCTATTATAAATAAGGCTGCTATGAACATAGTGGAGCATGTGTCCTTTTTACCAGTTGGAATATCTTCCAGTAGAGGTATTGCTGGATCTTTCGGTAGTACTATGTCCAGTTTTCTGAGAAACCGCCAGACTGATTTCCAGAGTGGTTGTACCAGCTTGCAATCCCACCAGCAATGAAGGAGTGTTCCTCTTTATCCACATCCTCGCCAGTATCTGCTGTCACCTGAATTTTCGATCTTAGCCATTCTGACTGGTGTGAGGTGGAATCTCAGGGTTGTTTTGATTTGCATTTCTCTGATGATTAAGGATTTCGAACATTTTTTAAGGTGCTTCTCAGCCCTTTGGCATTCTTTAGTTGAGAACTCTTTGTTTAGCTCTGTACCCCACTTTTTTTTTNACAGAAGCTTTGCAATTTTATAAGGTCCCATTTGTCAATTTGTGATCTTACAGCACAGGCCATTGGTGTTCTGTTTAGGAATTTTACCCCTGTGCCCATATCTTCAAGGGTTTTCCCCACTTTCTCCCCTATGAATTTCAGTGTCTCTGGTTTAATGTGGAGGTCTTTGATCCACTTAGACTTGAGCTTTGTACAAGGAGATAGGAATGGATCAATTCGCATTCTTCTACATGTTGACCGCCAGTTGTGCCAGCACCATTTATTGAAAATGCTGTCTTTTTTTCCACTGGATAGTTTTAGCTCCCTTGTCAAAGATAAGGTGACCAAAGGTATGTGGGTTCATTTCTGGGTCTTCAATTCTATTCCATTGTTCTACCTGTCTGTTGTTAGGCCAGTACCATGCAGTTTTTTTTTTTAATCACAATTGCTCTGTAGTACAGATTGAGGTCAGGCATGTACACAAATTTTCTAATGAGCATAGAGTATATCAAAATAGTTTTAAATTGGATTGATTAAAAAATACCATATAGAGTATCCTGATCCTGTGTGAATTTTATGTTAAGACTCTGGGTAGCCAGAATATATACAAAGTCTAGATTTATTGGCTACTACTACCCAACAGTAACTCTTCTACATGACAATGAGAGTGTGGAACAGAACTGTGGTGTCTCTATCTCTAGTTCTTGGTGACTACCGAGATCATAGTCAATAAAAAAACCTTCCTGTATGACATTCCTCACATCCTGTCTCCATGCACTCTGTCCCAAATTCCTTAATGAGTTTGTAAAAGTATGCTATCTTCTAACCCATGATAGCATGGGGTTAGTATTTTTGTTATGACATTCAAGTTTTTCAATGAAAGAATTGTTTCAAATCATTTTTTGTTTATAGTATTTGGCATAGTGCCTTGTAGCCAGGAGGCATCTATTGACATGATGAGCATGGATATGTTCTTCCCCAGTCTGTAAGGAAGAGTGCAATACTGCATTAGGGAGATCTAGAGGCCTGTGTGTAAGCTTCCAGAGTTCTGTCAATTCCGTGTTCACACTTCTTATAGGCAACAGAAAGTCTATAACTACATGATCTCTAGTTGGCCCCTGTAAAAGACATACCCTCAGACTGTATCAATAGTAGCAGGTTGCATGTTATCTTTTAAAAATTAAGACTTTAGTCTATTTATAAGGCTGTTTACAACTGCTAAGTCAGTCTCTAGATCATAAATTCTCAACCTGTAGGTTGAACCCCCACAGAGGTTGCATATCATGTCATATACCAAATATTTATTTACATTATGGTTCATAGCAGTATCAAAATTACAGTTATGAAGTAGCAATGAAAATAATTTTATGGTTGGGGGATCACCACAACATGAGGGGTGGCAGCATGGGGAAGGTTGAGCTCTAGGTTATAAAAATAGATGAAGTTTGAGGACTATTTTTTATGTTTGTTAAAAAAAATGTTGATTTTATTATTTATTTGTATGTATTTTGTGCTTATATGTGAATGGGTATGTGGGTCCTTGTGGAAGCTGGAAGAGGACGTTGGATCACCTGAAACTGGAATAAGAGATCATTGGGAGTTGCCCAAAAGAGGTGCTGAGAACCAGATTCTCATCCTTTGTAACAGCAACAGGCACGTGTAACCACTGGATATATCTCCAGTTCTGTGCACTATTTTGTTGTTGTTGTGGTTGTTGTTGCTGCTGCATATCTTCTTCCTAACTTGAGATAATACATATATATATATATAAAACTCAATAACTAAGGACATGAAAAATCTATGTGGCAGAAGACTGGGAAGAAAAACAAAAGAGGCACAATTATAGTATTTAGATTTGACTTCTTTAAGATTTATTTGTTTATTTATTATTCGTCTGTATGTGTATGTGCTGTTGTGAGTTATGTCCACCCCCACATGTGTACAAGTGCTAAAGGAGGCCAAATGAGGGTGTCAGGACCCCAGGAACTGGAGTTACTAATGACTGTGAGGCAATATGTGGGTGCTGGAAACCAAATCTGGTCCTCTTAACCACTGAGCCATCTCTCTAGCCCCAGCAGATAGATTTTAAATAAACAAAACAAAGCCAAACATAATGATAACTAAAATGGTTAAGTAGCAGTTCGGGGCCAGAGTTTGAACCCAGACTGCCTAGATTTAAATGAGGCCCCTACCTACTAGCTTTATAACCTTGGATAATTTCACTTAGTCTCTCTGTGCCCATTTCTTCGCCTGTACAGTCAGGATGATAATGATGACAAGCTCAAAGAATTAACTCATACAAGACATCTAGCAGTCGGTGCCTGGCACACAGGAGTATTGGCTATGCTTGCTGTGGTGGAATCACGGCTCTCAAGGCAGACAAATGCTAATTTCAGTCTGTTTGCTTTTCTCCTGTATGCGTGCTTTGAAGTTCCCCACTTCACACAAGTAATCTTCATGTTTTGACTCTTCCTCAAATGATTCTTATACTTTCCTTGTAGAACTCAGAAGTCTGCACCCTACCTCATTTAAGGAATTATCTTTAAGCTCTTTAAAAGCAGAGGCTGCCCTTGTCTCACTGAGCAGACAGCCTGGTTGTGTGAGCCTGGCTAGCCCAGTAGCTCTTAGTAACTGTTGTAGGACCTGTGAGGTTTATAGACAGCAGCAGGTCTCTGTGATTTGGGTTCTTGGAATTCCTCTCCTGCCAAACTGATGTCTGTTTACCTTAGAACTCTATGGCCTTGGCTGGGACTTCCTTTCCTCTCCAAATGGATCTGCACCCCTCAAACAGGTATCCTTTCATGGATATGTGACCTGTGCAGCTATGTGGGTCTCCACACTTAGTTTCCTGCTCTATCCTGACATCTTGACTTAGTTTTAACAAATGGCCTAGATTTTTCATTCTACATTGTATTAATAACTGCATAGCCCCTCTCATCTGTGTCCATTGTCCCTATACCTGGAATGCTCATCCTGCCTACTTGGGATTGTCTGGCTTACTCTGAGTTCAGTTCTATTCTCATTCCTGAGAGGAGCAGTCAAAAGGAGAGCCAGATAATATCTCTCCAGTGTCAGTGTTCCCTCAGCAATGTACTAACTTCATAATAGATACGTGTCTATTTTAATTGTAAGATTATTGGATTGGCTAGGCCTACAGCATAATGACAGGCAATGAATGCTGGTGTAAGGAGTGAAAGGCTAGATGATTTGAGTATGTATGTTTTGTTAGTGTGATTGTTTTGTTGTTTTTAAAACAGTGTATGGTTGGCCTAATACTTGTTATGGAGTCCATGGTGGCCTAGAATTCTCAGTGATCCTCCTGCCTCAGCCTCACAGATTCTAAGATTACTGGTGTATACCCCCATAACAAATATGGATGCTTTTTAAAAATAATGATATCGGAATAACTTTTTCTTCCCATGTTAAAAAGCATGTGGTCATTGTTTCTCTCCTCTCATTCTCTAGTTTCAAACATACTTGATTAGCTCACTCGTGATGCCCAGATGCACTGTCTTCTTCTAGGCGAGTTTTAGAACCATGTCTGATTAATCTACTTCATGGAATCAAGCCAGTGCCATCCAACATAGATTCAAATTTAATGCAATATAGTCCAATTTGTAATCTTAATTTCTATAACTTGATAGTCATTCTTTTATTCTCCAAACACTATACTGAAATTTCTTTTTTTATTTTATTTATTTTTTATATACATTGGTGTTGTGTCTACATGTATATCTGTATGAAGGTGTCAGACCCAATGGAACAGGAGCTACCATGTTGTGAGCTGCCATGTGGGTGCTGGGAATTGAACCCAGATTCTCTGGAAGAACAGCCAGTGCTCTTAACCACTGAGCCCTCTCCAGCCCCTATACTTAAATTTCTAAATAATAAATTTCTAACCCAGAAGTCCTTTAAAGATGGAATTTTACTTGAGAGGTTAGAGTAGATTTTGAGTACTTCTTCTAGAATAGAAATCAAAGCTTTCAACTTAACTTATTACTGCTTCTTAATTTTTGTAAAGTGAAAAAGAATTAGAATTTTAATAATTTAGCTCCAGATTGAGGATATAACCAATATAGTCACAGAATTTTTATTGCTTAATTTAAAAGCTGACTAAATGGCTTCTTCCTCTCTTGGAAGTGCAAAGAATCCAAGAAAGAGACTTAAAAAACAATAAAAATTCCACAGCATCTATTGCCTTCTGGGAGTAATGAAAAAAAAAAAAAACCTAGCATTATTTATATAAATTAGTACAATGTGGAGTAGAAACAGAAAGAAAGAAGAGTAAGAAATAATACACAAAGAAGGGCGTTCTCAAGGAACATTCCGGCCACAGAAGCTGCTCCATCTGAGAACTGACAGATTCCAGTACCGCGAGGTAAATCACCCTTGCTTTAAGCTGTAAATCTTCTGGCTCATTTATGCTCTCAATGCAGTTTTTTCTTTTTTTCCCAGAAGGTTGTGATAGAAAGAAAATATATTGATCCGGCTTGCCTCCTCTAAGACTGTATGGAATTTTAAGCAAGTTTCTCCCAGAATTAAATTCCTTGCTTACCCATGTCAGAGACTATTTGACCTTCTTTTTTCTAGCTTGCCTAGAAAAACCAGTGTGAAGGTGTTCATATGATTTTTTATGCTATATATTGACAAGGATCTGAGGTTCATTATCTTTTGGTCAGGAATTAAAATAGCTATATGCCCATCCTTGAGTAGTTGTTAGTTGCATATAGATACACACACACACACACACACGTTTTTTTAAAAGAATAAAATAGGGCTGGAGAGATGGCTCAGCAGTTAGAGCAGTGGCTGCTCTTCCAGAGGTCCTGAGTTCAGTTCCCAGCAACCACATGGTGCCTCACAACCATCTAATGGTTGGAATCTGATGCCCTCTTCTGTCTGATATCTTCTTTGGTCATGCAGATATACATCTAAATAGAGCACTCATATACATAAATAAGTAAATAAACCTTTAAAAAAAGAATAAAATATGCAGTATAGCTAGAGCAGGAATTGTTTGTCCCTCAACTCTTTGATAACATATTCTTGTCTGTAAAAAATTAATTTTACCCATACTTTCAGTGTATGTATTCATTTCATAATAAATTATACTCCTCTACTATAATAAAATAGGCACTGATATAGCTATGTTTAAAATATGGGATTAAAAACATCACAGGACAAATTGTCATGATCACTTTTTGTTCTTTGCAAAATATGACATGAAGAAAATATAGATCAGAATTCAATGGATCTCCAGACCCTTGCTATGTATTTTTGCTAAGTACAGTGGAAAGTCACTAAAAAGTTTTAGGGAACACAATACCTTATTTGCTTGTGAAAATATTTCTAGAAGAGTGCTAAGACACCAAGACTAGTTTGGAAGTTATGCAGTAGTGTTGATGAGAGAAACAAGCTGTTGAACCAGGGCTCTGCCAATGAGGCTTAAAGGGAGAAGCAAGCATAGGCTCTCACATATTTGAGTACTAGTGAAGGAGCAAGTCAAGGACACTTCTGGGTGACTACATGAGCTTCCAGATAGAAGATGAACAGTAGAAAAAAGCATGCTTGAGAGTAGGGTGGGGAGTGAGTACAGGTTTAAAGTTTCTCATATGGGAACCACCCAAGTGATTTTTAGCCTTTGGATATGTGGTTAAGTACAGTGGAAGTTCTAAACCAGTGGTTTAGGTAGGGTTATGATTGATGTGATGAAACACATGGGCCAAATCAAGTTGGGGAGGAAAGGGTTTATTTGGCTTACACTTCCACATCACTGTTCATTACTGAGGGAAGTCAGGAAAGGAATTCAAGCAGGGTAGGAACCTCGAGGCAGATGATGATGCAGAGAGCATGAAAGGGTGCTGATATTGGCTTTCTCATCATGGCTTGCTCAGCCTGCCTTCTTATAGAATCCATGAACTAGCCCAGGAATGGCATGACCCACAATGGGCTGGGCCCTCCCCCATTAGTGACCAATTAAGAGAAGAGCAGTGGCTGCTCTTCCAGAGGTCCTGAGTTCAGTTCCCAGCAACCACATGGTGCCTCACAACCATCTAATGGATGGTCCTACACTCTAATGGAGGAATTTTCTCAACAGAGGTTCCCTCATTACAAATGACTCTACTTTTTGTCAAGTTGACTTAAAATTAGCCTGCATTAAATAAATCTGAACATTTTCAACATTCAGATAATACAGAAATTCCTTTACTTCCAGAATTGTTTATTGATAAGGAAGTTTTATAATAGAAGTGCTAAGGAATTCAACAAAAATAGTTTGTTAAATCTAAGATGACAGAAAAAAAAGATTAGAAATGGACAGGTAAGCAGATCTTATAAATGTACATCTCCTAAAGCTGCTGTAGTCTCAGGACCAGACTGCTGATATTTAAACAGGGCAAAGAAAATGGAAATCAATATTTCAGGAGCTCTCAGACACAGAAAGTATGCTACATTCTGTGAAGAACAATATACGCTGCAACGTGGCTCACATAAATTAATCAACAATGGGTCCAGGTATCTGTCATGGGTGTGTGTATCTTTAGGCATGAGTAATTAAGAAGACACGTCAGAAGAGACGGAAGCAAGGCCAGCACCATAGGTTGTTATGAATTGACGGGGAGGACACTTAACAGGTTGGTTGCTGCAGCCTTGTGAGTTAGAGTTAGTAGAAATGAGTACATTCCTTTTCTCTGCCCTCTTACATTATTGTGATCCGCAAGAATTAGAAGTTGTCTCATAGTCTTTTATAGGCTCTGATGGTTTGTTAATTTTATTTCTTAATCTTGTAGATAAAATATCAGGGATTAATGTCCCCTTTCTCTTATTGTTAAAAGCATAAAGAGTCAAAGTAGTTTGTGTTGCTGTCTAATATGAAGGTGACCAAGGTGAACCCATAGGACAAGATCTCTTCTTGTACACTTCTTGGCTCCTGTCCATCTTCTCTCTGGTCCTTTAATTTACAAACTGCTGAAAACTGACTGTTATAACTCTGGTAACCACTGACCCATTTAGTATCCAGATTGATAAATTCTTGCAGAAGTGACTAAGACCCTATATTAGAAACCTTCTCAGGTACCTCAAAATATATTTTATGTCTGTTCTCTTCATCCAGTGATTGATATTTGAAATGGAATAGTTTATTGATCCTAGAACCCAGAACATTTGCTTTAAAAAATACTAACCTGCGTCTGTGGTGGCTTGAGTGAGAATGGCCCACATAAACAACTCTGAAAGGATTAGAACAACAGTTCTCAACCTGTGGATCATGACCCATTTGGGGGTTGAATGACTCTTTCACAGGGTTCACATATCAAATATCCTTCATATTAGATATTTACATCATTACTCATTTAGAAAAATTACTTATGAAGTTGCAATAAAAATAATTTTATGGTTAAAGGACATGACCACATGAGTAACTGTATTAAAGGGCCACAGCATTAGGAAGGTAGAGAACCACTAGATTAGAAGGATTAAGAGGTGTGACTTTGTTGGAAGAACTGTATCCACTGGGGATGAACTTTAATGGCCCAGTGAGTCTCTCTGCTCTGCTGTGACTCAGCATATGGCTTCCAGCTACTGTTCTAGTGCCATTGTACTAGCATGCCCCTGCCATGCTCCTAGTCGTGATAGACGTGTCCTCTGACACTGTAAACAAGCCCCTAGTTAAATCCTTTTTTCATATGAGCTGCCTTTGTCATTGTGTCTCTTTATGAGCCATAGGACAGTGACTAAGAAAGGGCCCTGTCAGCTTTTTAACTTACTAAGCAGGGATTAATATCACCATCTTTTACATACATTAATAATTTTAAATTATTTTAATATTGGGGAGTACTTTGGCTTGAACTTAGGCCTTCATTCCTTCTAGGCTAGCACTCTGCTATTGAGATATACTGGTTTTTGTTTGTTTTGAGACAGTGTCTCACTAAGTTGTTTAGGCAGGCTTTGAACTGTCTCTGTAGCCCAGGCATGTCTTGGACATGTAACTTAGGCCTGTGCCACCAAGTCTGGTTTGATATGTTTTTTTAAAAATGTCTTTCAATTATAAAAGAAGAAATAGATTTCTCAATATGTTCTGTAAATAGCTTTTTACAAATTATTGGTGCAATGCCACTTTTAAAAACAATTTACTTATTTTTCTTTTATTTATGTGAATACTTTACATACATGTATGTGTTTTCATCACGCGCATTGCTTGGTACCTGTAGAGACAAGGAGAAGGCATCAGATCCCCTGGAAATGGACTTAGATGGTTATAAGCTACCATGTGGATTCTAGGAACTGAACTCAGGTCTTCTGCAAGAACAGCAAGTGCTCTCAATCTCTGAAGCATCTCTGCACCCCTCAATGTTCCTTTTGAGTGCAGGAGAAATGGTATCTTCTCATTAAACAAGGAAGTGTACCCCAAACAAGCATAGTGAGAATCCTCCTCACTGAGGTACTTCTCCCTCACTACCTTTCACAGGCCAAATTTCCTCTTGCTGACCTCATATCTGTTGATCATCTGTTGATGTGTGGTAACTAGACCTTCTGTCCAGTCCTTAAGCCTCCCAAGTCGCCCTGTCTTCTGTTGTAGAGGGAGAAGAACACAGGAGGGCTGATGAGGACTCCTGTGTGCCCATTTCTGACTGTTTACTGGCTATCTGCACAGCCTGCCGTGTGCTGCCTCTTCTCATTGTTCTCACGTGTCAATTCTGAATCACTTGCCTTAGAGTCCTGAAGAGGCTTAAATGCTGGCATTTCTAAGTTACCACTCTAAAGCTGTTAGGAAAAAAAAGTTTTGACCTGAAATAATTCCATACATTTTTAACACCAGTTACTGCTGACCAAAAACAAAAGAACAGGTGGCTAGCATGGTGGTTTAGCATTTAAAGGCACTTTTGATCCCACTTGGTGGAAGGAAGGAAACAAACAAACAAACAATTCCTGCAAGTTTTCCTTTCATCTTAGACATGCATCATCCTTCCATCTCTCTCTCAAAATGAATCAGGAAAATAAAAATAACTTTTAAAAGCAGAAGGAAAAAGCAGGATATGGTCACATTCATGTGTAATCCCAGATAATCGGGTAAAGGCCATCGTTGGTCACAGTAAGTTTGAATACAGCCTGGAGTACATAGTGAGCCCTTATCTCTAACAAAGGAAAGCAGACACCAGAATGCCATACTGAAAACCTTGCAGGCATCCTTTATTTATTGGCAGGTTAGCTAAGTAATTTGCAGTGCAGATCCCATGTTGATCGTAGACCACTCAAACCTGCCAGCCCCAGTTTGAAAATACCATGTTTGTTGCAGTGAGAAGAGAGTATTGCTGACATTCATAAGTGAGATTGATAGAGCAGGGGATGCCTGGGAGTTGGGTGGAATGTGCACAAAGCTCATCCTACCTGCATGTAGGCCAGAGATAGAGTGCTTGCCTAGCATGGGCAAGACCACGCATCCTGTCCTCAGTATCCGCAGGTGTGAACAAAAGATCATGCCATTTACACCGTATACACGGGGCTGAAAGTCTCCAGGTGTATTTGATCATGTGTTGCTTCTTTTTCTCTGTTAATAGTTTCCTTTTAAGTTTATATAACAGATGCATTTTGTTATTTAAGAATTCTGTTGTTGGGGCTGGAAAGAGTACTGGTTGCTCTTCCAGCAGACCCATGTTGGATTGTCAGAATCAACATAGAAGTTCACAGCTATAACTCCAGTTCCAGAAGCTCCAAGGCCCCTTGAGGAGTTGAGGGCACCAGGCACATACGTGATACACAGATATACATGCAGGCAAAACACTCACACACAAAATTAAAATAAATAAAATAAAATAAAATAAAAAGAATTTGGTTGTCCAATTAGTAACTAGCTCAGATTTAAGATGTGATGTTGGGAAGCACTTGAACTCCTAAACATGCAAAGATTTATTGCATTTGTTAATAGGAAAATTTAACTAAATTATAAGACAAATACATATTTTAAAATTTTCAACTATGCGATGTGTGTGTTAATGTGCATACTACCATCCTGATGTGGACGTCAGAGTCAGTCTTTCATGGGGCATCTGGGATTTGAACTTAGGTTTCCAGGGTTATATAGCACTTTTACCCACTGGGCTATCTCACTGGCTTAAAAAATATTTAATTAAAAATAATATATGTCAAATTTAGGCCACCTAATGACTCAGAAATTTGGGCTACTGAATGACCTAGTGGGTAAAGGTGTTTGCCACCAAGGCTGACAACTTGAGTTTGATCCCTGGGACCCACACATGGTAAAAAGAAAAAAACCAGCTCCCACATGTTGTCCTCTGTCCCACAAACACTGTGGGACACATGTGCAGGCACACACACAATAAATAAACTGTAATATAATTTATAAGAGCCATAATACATGCGAAATTCAAATATTAATAAGTATTCAAAATAGATAATAAAGCAAAAAGGCAAAGTAAGGTGATATCTTTCATTAGTTAATTCAAGACCATTACAGCAAGTTCATTTGCAATGAATAGAATACAATTTTAGACAAACTGACCACACCTAAAAATGAGAAGTCCACTCTTTCTGATGTCCCGCTTGTGCTGTGGGTCCCCAAACCCATGCTTGTGCGTGTGGAGCTCACAGGCAGACCTTCCATGCCTCATCTGTTAGGTTAGTGTTTTTGAGAGAGCGTCTCTCACTAAACTGGAGCTCGATGATTGGCTAGACAGGCTGCCTTAACAAGTCTCCAGGATCCTGTCTCCACTTCCCAGTACTGGGATGGTTGCCACCACACCTGGATTTTATTTCTTTGTTATTCTTCTTAAGTAAGTGTTGGTCATACAGGCTCAAGTCCCATGCTTATGCAACAAGCACTTTACCCACTGAGTCATCTGTACAGCCTCAAGAAATGCACTCTTTAAAAGAGAAAGAGAGGGGCTGGAGAGCAAGGGAACCTGAGTGTACACATTAAACAGTCCTAATCTGGAATGCTCCAGAATTTGAAGCATTTTCAGTACTGCATAGCAGAAGTAGAAAATTCCATACCTGATTTCATTTGGGAGGTCTCAGTCAAAACACAAACTCAGGGTGTGTGTGGAGAAAGTGTGGAGCCAGGGTGTGTGCGGAGAGAGTGTGGAGCCAGGGTGTGTGCGGAGAGAGTGTGGAGCCAGGGTGTGTGTGGAGAGAGTGTGGAGCCAGGGTGTGTGCAGAGAGAGTGTGGAGCCAGGGTGTATATGGAACCCTACACATGCACTATAACTGTTTAAATCACCTTCTACTTAGTATATAAGGTGTATATGGAACATAATGAATTCAGTGGTTATGCTTGGATCGCGTCTCCAAGGTACTTTACATATTTGCAAATATCCAGATTTCAAAATCCAAAGCATTCTCTGCCTTCAAATTTCCTGTAAGGAACACACAAGTTGTAATCTTTTGCAATCTTCCTCTCCAGTACCTCTGACTGAGGCTGGCATTACTCATGTGGAGAAAAAAGTAAGACAGCTAGGTAATGACTGTTCTCTAATGCTTCTCCACTAGCTCCATGCTACTCCCCTCTGTCTTAAATTTATTAGACTCTTTTCTTTATTATTTCTTGATTACAACAGAATGTGACGTACTCTTATCAGTAAGTGGCAGGTGAGGGTATTAGTATCAGCAGTGGAGTTAATAAAGGTTACTAGGTGGCTTCGAATTAATAGCCACTAGGCAGCAGCACCTGGGAAATACATGAAAAGACCCATTTTAATTTAGTGTAGTGTCCTTCAAAATTATTGGTCATCATATCATTTTAGAGCACTGTTTCTCAACTTGTGGGTTGTGATCCCCACAATGGGTCACATATCAGATATCCTGCATATCAGATATTTACACTATGATTGATAACAGTAGCAAAGTTACACTTATGAAGTAGCAATGAAATAATGTTCTGGTTGGGGTCACCACAACACAAGGAACTGTTTTAAAGGATTGCAGCATTAGGAAGGTTGAGAACCACTACTTTAGAGGGTGTGAAAGACGTTTAAAAATGGAAGGCAATGAAACCATAATGAAAATGCCTGCGAACATTGCTCAGTTTTTTAGGAAGACCTGGATAGAACTTCTGAAATACCACAGCCAGTAGAATGAGTGATGTGAAAGAGAAAGCCCAAAGGACCACAAGAATTTGCACTTAGGCTGGAGCCACCTGACCTTTAGCTGTCATTTACTCTGTCCAGATTCCTATCCTGGCATTTGTAACATGTGGTCTAACGGTTTACAGTTTTATAATGGCACTCTTTCAGTCAGCTTTATGAAGAGGAGGGGTGGGTTCTATTTTCTCAATTTTTAAGTAACATGCCCAGAAATGGACTTAATTCTGGAACATTCATACAATTATGCCATTCTTGATTTTAGCAAACATATAAAGATTCTACTGACTTCTGTTGGTAAACATTTAATGGTACAGTTAATAGCACTTATTACTTATATATATATATTTTTAGTTCGCTCTTAATACCATAGTAAATCACTATAAATTAAACAATTAAAAGAACATGTGTGTTACAGATCTGTAGGTTGGAAGAAAACATTGGTCTCACTGAGGGTGTTCTCAGGACTGTGTTCCTTTAGGGACATCCATTTCCTTGCTTTTTTCAAGCATGTAAAGGCTCCTCTCATTCCTTTACTTGGGGAATTCTGCTTCCCAAAGCTAGCAGCAACAGCAGTAGATTAGCTCTATGGCAATAGTCACATCTCAGTGAAGTCGGAAGAATTCTCTTTTAATGATTCATGTAATTACACAGGGCCTACCCAGTGATCTAAAATATTTCCATTTCAGAGTCCTTAGGCTTAGTCACATTTGAAAATCTATTTGCACTGGACTGTAAAACAACATATTTACAGGTTCTAGAATGAGCCTGCAGGCAGTTTTGAGTAGCTATTTTTCTACTTCGACCTCTGTTTCCAGGTTGATTGCTTTCTTATAAAATAAATCTATTTTGAAGTTGATTACGAGGAAAAGCAGTAAGTAAAATGTGTATGAAAGTGGAAAAAGAAGAGGGGAAGTGTTAGCCTCAGCCATACTAGGAAGCATTTCACCTGTGAGGCAGCCACTATCCACACGTGGGAGTCCAGAACAGGCCAGGGGGATTGTTTGGCTGCATCCAGAACTTGGCCACATTTCTTCAGCTTCATCATCCTTACAAAAGGTTGATCAGTGTGGCCAGACAGTCTGCAAAGTTCCCTCCAGCTCTGTTTAACTACTGTGTGAATGGATATTTCTTACGTCAGTCTCCGAGTCAGGCCCAGTACTATGAGACATGTCTTTAACATGGATAACTCAAAACATTGGTTCTGTCTAAAGATGCTGTCCTTCCCGAGTGCAGCTGTCCCCCAGCATATCAGCTCTTACTGCCTGTCTACACAGTTGTTGCCATATCCCTGCCAGAGCTGGAATCCAGTTTTATTTTCCTGTTTGTTTAATTAAAATTCTTAAAATAAAATTTGAGGTCTTGATAGGCAAAGCCCTATACCTCAGAACTCTATCTCCAGCCTTTTCAGAGTGACATTTTGAAATAATGGACGCTTGTTGTCAGCTGTACACATTCTCTGAATTCAGCCAAACAGGAAGTTCTGGAAAGGTAGACAAGTGTTCAGCTGGTGAAGCCACACACTCAACCATCCAGTCCCAAAAGGAGTGCTAGTTTTTTATAAATTCTTCAAGTGAGGACCTCCATTAAATTGATTTTACTTAAGGGAATAAACATATGGTTGAGACAAAAAGATTCTTTCAATTTTAATAATATTTAGTTGACTTTTTGTTCTTTTAATGAAAACTACATACTGAAGAGGTTTTCTTTAATTCCTTTCTTCAATAAGAAAATTTGCAAATTTCCATAATCCATTCCTTAAAACAACATACTTGTATTTATTCCTGAAGTGTAACGTGAGAATGCGAAGACTCCATTTGCTTGATTACCTCACATATTCCAAGAGCTTCGAAAGAGCCCTGCTCACTCTTACCATTCGTGTCTACCCCCTTCGCATTGCGCCAATTACAGGTGGATGTTTGCTATCGCCCGCAGCACAAGATAAATAAGCTTGGAAGGTTTCCTAGCAACACATTGCTCTGGGAACCTGTTCTCTTTCCCTAAAGAAAATGAAGCCAAACATGTTAGTGTCTCAGCCAGATGGGGGAAGGAGTCACTTCCTAAGGGTGTTTAGTACATTTTTAAACACACATATAACATATTGAAGTGTTAAATGCCTTTTGATTTTTTTTCCACATTGAAATAAAACTCTTCATATAAGCAGTAAGCTTGAGTTTTCTATGTCAAATACATGTTAATAGCTTGAAGGTTTTTCAATGAATAAGCTTGGTATAAGTTATTGATTAATGGATCCACTGTAGAACTATATATAAAATGCATTCACATGGGGCTGATACTTCATCTGGTCCCTGGTGGCATGGTAGTCCAGCTGCAAAACATGAAAGACTTCTGATCCACTGTGGGTGCTGCTGGAGTCGACTCCCTTTCAGAGTTCCCTCGGTTAACTGCCGAAAACTGGACTTTTTCCTGCTTTCTCATAGCTCAGGGCAGTCTTAGCACCAGAGAGGTGCGACTTGACCTCAAGAATCTGTTCTCACTCTTCTGAATGAATGATTAATATATAGAACACTGAAAGGAAACTGTGTTGGGAGGGACACCATCAAAATTAAGAAGAAATGCTTTGCTGTCACAGGCAGATGGCACTTTGCTTTCTGTCCAGTCTTGTTGGTCACAGTGTGCTAGGGAAAGTCACTGTTGTTGGACTAATCCAGTGTTAGTGAGTCTCATGACAAGGGTGAGCAGTGGCTTTGCAGGTGTTCAGTCACACCCTGGAGAATGTCCTTCTTTGATTGACTGGAAGGTTTTTCCCCATGAGCCAGGCGAAAGTTCTCATAATGTGGTTATTGAATAGTTTGCTCTGTGTATCAGATTTCGACCATGTTTGTGAAAATTCCCAGTTGTGGTTAAAAGCAATTCACTGCAGTATATCACAGTGCTCTTGCTAGTGAACACCAGCGTAGTCAGAAAGAAAGAACAATGTGTGCTATCTGTTTACTTAACAAGCCTTCTGGCCTGATTGCAGAAAATTGACATTATCCTCACCTCAGAAAAGCCTATTTTCATGTGAGTTCTTTTTGGCCCTTCTTGTTTTGTTTTGTTTTGTTTTGTTTTTTGAGAAAGGGTTTCTCTTTATAGCCCTGGCTGTCCTGGTACTTACTTTGTAGACCAGGGTAGCCTCGAACTCAGAAATCCACCTGCTTCTGCCTCCCGAGTGCTAGGATTAAAGGCGTGCACCACCATGCCCAGCCTAGCCCTTCTATTTTCTAAACATTGTGTAGTGAACTTAACAGGAAGCAATCTGAGAGGCTTAGGATGAGCCCAAGCCTTCCATAAGCATGGTGTCTGCAAAGCAGATAGACTTATTTTCCTTGCTTTGACTGATTCCTCAAGAAGACAACAACATAGCATGTTTATAGTCTTTAAAACAATCCCTAATAAACTTTTCTTCAAGTTTCCTTAAGATCTAGAATTAGGGAATTATGTTTGAAAGAATTATATAGGGCTTAGATATAAGTCACTGATGGAATACTTCCTAGCACATGTAAGGCTCTGGGTTTGATCTTCAGCACTACTGAAAAAAAAATTAGATAATTTTTATTATACAATGATGAAAATAGACTTGATCTATTACATGGAACATAATAGAGTCTATATACATTAATCTTTACTGAGTGAGTTTTTATTAAGCATTTCTACTGACCAAGCAGTGTTTTAGATACATTATATGATGCATCATTTAATTCTAACAGTCTTTACCAGGTAGGGATTTATACGTGAATGAACTATGCCAGGCAACCAAGTGTCTAGTTGTTGAAATATTACAATTCACAGATAGTTCAACACTGGCTTCTTTACTGACAAATTCTGTAAGCCATATCCTATGTTGATTCTTAGAATTCTAATATTGAAAGGTTATGATCATCAGAGAAGTATAAGCAACTATCTTTTTTGTTTTATTTTATGTAGGCTCTCACTCTCTAGCCCTGGCTAGCTTACAACCTGTTCTAGGCTGTTCTCAGACTCACAGAGTTCCACCTGCCTCTGCCTCCTGACTGTGCCACCACATACAGTTAAGCAGCTGTCTTTTGAAGATGACATAATTTTAGCAGAAAATAGATGAATTTAATTTTACTGTTTTATTTGGTATAATCATCTCACATCTTCAGGTTTCAGCATCAGACTTTGTAGTCTTTTTATTTTATGATATTATTACTCAATTTTTAAAATTTTATAAAAAATTTGTTTCTCGGTATGATAGAATAAATTATATGTAACAATATCGAAAATTAATAATATTAACTTTATTCACAGAATGTTGTAACATCAGCAGTATGGTAGAACAGTGATGAACTGTGACTACTTTTTATCATTGGGACAGAGTCACACACATTTGCTTATGTACTGACCATAGCACCTTGTATCACAGTGGAGTTGAATATTTCTAACCTCAGCTACACAGTTAACAAAGCCTACAATGTGGACTTCCCTGGCCTTTACAGGAAAAGCCTTCGAGACTCTATTCTAGAATCTGGATTTTACTCTTACCTTTGAGTTGGAAATGCTGCTTTAGAATACAAGAAACAAGCCGGGCGGTGGTGGCGCACGCCTTTAATCCCAGCACTCGGGAGGCAGAGGCAGGCGGATTTCTGAGTTCGAGACCAGTCTGGTCTACAAAGTGAGTTCCAGGACAGCCAGGGCTGTACAGAGAAACCCTGTCTCAAAAAAACAAACAAACAACAACAACAACAACAAAAAACAAGAAACATAATTGGGAGACACTTTAAACAAAGTGTTTGTGTCGTTTTTTTCTTTTAAACAAAATAAGGTTCTTATCTAATGTGCTTTTTTCTAAACACTGCAGGTACCAACCAAAAAGCTGAAGAAATATGAAAAAGAATATCAGGCAATGCGGGAGAATCAGCTGCAGCAGGAGGACCCAATGGATAGATACAAGGTATGGGGCACGGTTGATACTTAGCAGGGCAAAAAGGACTAAATAAGCAGTTGTGGTGAGTTCAGCTGCTTCTGTTCAACTCTGAACTCCTCAGACATGGCAAGCTGACTGTGTGTGTGTCTTGGTTTTCAAATGAGTCAATCGAAAGTCAAGTATTCAACTATAATATTTCTTTTCTTTCAGTTTGTATATTTATAGGTAACTCCAGCTGTTGAATTTATACTGGGAATCTTCATGAGAAGCTGAAAGAAAGGGAAAAAGAAAGTGGCTTTCTGCTTTCAAAATTGAGAAAAATAAACCAGAAAATGACAAAAGTACTGTTTTAGCAGTGCGCGTTCACTTCCACAGAGACTTTTAGATGGGACTGTTCCAAGACTCTCGAGAGGATATTGCAAACTTGTCCCTGACTATAGCACACGTTTAAAATTCCAATTTAGAAGAAAAAAATAAAAACCAAAAGGTGTATCAAGCACAGCAATGTGTTTGTTGCAAATTTGATTTCCACAAACAAATCATGGATAATAGTGACATTTGCATGCAGTTTGAGAATCAAAATTATCGCATTCATAGCTTCATTAGTTCAGGTATTTTTAAAAATTGTCTCTTTGCAAAGTTAAATGCTTTCGGTGGTCGTGGCAGCACTGGCTGTGGCGTGTGTGCTGGGAAACAGTGATCTGCAATTCACTTTTCCCCTTCTGAAATGTTATTGTTTCCTTTCACCTGTTTTAATTCTTGAGACTCATACAGACAGGTCAGAGTCCATTCTCGCTACATTAATATCCAACCGGTTCCAAAATATCCTTCCAGGAAAGTATTATGGTGTCATTCTTAATGGAGCCACCCACACCGGGATGGCTTTTACTTCCATAACCAGAGTTGCCTCTGTGGTTGGAGAGGCATATGTTGGCAGTGATTATACTGTGCATCTGAATTTTATTGCTTTGTAGAATAGCAAGGACTGCTCATGGTCACAAAGGAGCATGGTGGACAGGATCTGAGGGTTTCATAGCAAACTTGAGTTAAAGTCCTGGCTCTCTGGAAAAGGCAACAGGATTTGGAATGTAGATGAGGATTTTGGTCCATATGTTACTTATTGGTCAGCATTTTGAGTTGCCACTGAACCTTTCCTTGATTGTAGAATACATGGGCATATATTATTTTGTGATGGGTTAGTGTGAGCTTGAAGGCTGTCCTATGTTAAGTACTTTGTTTAATAAATGGTTATTGGTTTTTAAAGTCCACTGCTACAAATCATTTAAGCATGACTCGACTAAAACCGCCCTGCTTGCCTCTGGCTCTCCAGTACCTCACAGACCATGTTCATATTTCTCAGAACTATTTCTACCCTATGATCTTATCATCAATCATATATTTCTTCCCTTTCTTTAGAGCCTGCTAGAGAAATGAAAACACCTCCACATACGGTTATGATCAATGACTATTACCAGATTGTTGCTCATAGAGAAGGTTTGATGCCTATCTACTAGTTATCTTCTCAGTCAGTTTTAATGGCAGACCTATGATATAGAAAGATTCAAAGTTTGTTCATCCTAATTTTCAGAATGCTCCCATCATTATAAATAAAGTGCTTTAAAAATAAAAAAGAAGGAAACGCTTGCCCAAACTTACATAATTACATAGACAGAAACTGAGCAGAGTTTCTGTGACACTCGGTGTGATGGGAGCATGTGACACTCGGTGGGATGGGATAGGAGCATCCTTCATGTCCAGGAGCTTAAAACCAGGAGCAGAGTGAGACCCCATCTCAAACAAAAGCTAAAACAGTGACCAGTGTCTCCTGGAGCCCAGAGAAGCTGTACTGCACCTGCACTGTAACTGTCTTGTGTCCATTTTCTGTTAAAGCAGACATGTATAAACATCACTTATAAACTAGAACATTATTTGTACAGTTTTCACTGAGATAAAATCAAACTTTTAAAACTAGGTGTTTTAAGTCCTACTGTGGTAGGGCTTGGCTTTGTTTGGTGTGGGGTTTCACTTTGACAGGGTCTTGCTCCGTACTCAGGCTGATCTTCATCCAGACCTGTGCCACCATTCCCATGCTGCAGTAGTTTCTATCTGCACATGTCACACGCCCTTTATCACTATTTTTGTATTATTATAGTTTTCTAATATATTCTGTAATTAATATTTCTGTAACTGTTTTATAATGTGTGGGTTCCAGCGATCTACTTGGCAAACTCACAGTCTTCAAGTTATAATTACATTTCATGGTAATAATTGCCAACATGATTCAGGCCATGAGCAGATTTTTTTGATCCTTTAGATATAGGAAAATCTGGTGTAAGACGTAAATGAAGGTCTGGAGAGATGGCTCTGTCTGGTGAAGGCATGTGTTTCCAAACTGATGACCTGACTTCAATTTTCTAGACCCATAAGTGGAAGGAAAAAGCCCTGACCTTTATAGTCACACTGTGGCATATGTGTGTCCACACATCACACACAAATATGTGACAGCTGGCTGTGGTGGCACACGTCTTTAATCTTAGCACTCAGGCAGGGGCAGGTGGATCTAAGTTCTGTCTACAGAGTGAGTTCCAGAACAGCTAAGGCTACTCAGAGAAAGAAGATCTTGAAGACACTAAAAGCTCACACCTGTTCAGTAACAATTCCTTCTTCACCATTGGCACCTATATCGCATAAATGGTCATGTCAAGCCCAGATTGCCATATGGCAAGAGTGTTGGGAAGACTGAGTATTTAAAAACAAAAACCCAGAGATGTCATACAATAAGCTGTTCCAATTTGGTGCTATTATTTCTCCCACATCTGATAATATTGAAGAAGGGCAATTGCAGAAAAGTACAGATTGGCACGGAAGAGCTAGGCATATATAGGTTACTCTGCTCTCAACAGTTGTACTTTTTGCTGGATAAATCTAAACAAGTGGCCTAGGGGTATACCTCAGAGGTAAGGCATGGCCTAGTATGTATGGGATCCTAGGTTCAGTGCACAGGAGCACACAACTTCATGCCCTCTCCTCTGACCATGCTCTCTGAGCCCACTGCATTGTCATTTTATATTGCTAGACTCACTTACATGCAACAGTTCAGTCTCAAACCAGGATAAAGAGAAGAAATGGTGTTGGTATAAATTTCAGTTTTAAAATTCTATGCATGGTGAAATGTTTAGCAATTGGGTAGTGGCGATGGCTATACAGTTTCATGTAACTGAATTGAATACTAAAGTATGACTTTGTCAGACATGGTGATAAATAGCTGTAATGCTAGCACACAAGAGGCTGAGGGACAAGGGCGAAGTGTTTGAAGCCAGCTTGAGCTACATATTGAGACCATGACTCAACAATCCCTCTTCAAAATCACATGATTTAATGGCATGTGAGTTACATCAAAACAAGACAAATGTTCAAGAATATTGGCTTCTAGACCACCCTCTTTTCTTTCTTTCTCTCTCTTTCTTTCTTTCTTTCTTTCTTTCTTTCTTTCTTTCTTTCTTTCTCTCTCTCTCTCTCTCTCTCTCTCTCTTTCTCTCTCTCTCTTTTCCTTCCTTCCTTCCCCCCTCTCTCTTTCTTTCTTTCTCTCTCTTTTCTTTTTTAGTTTTGTTTGTGTGTGTGCTTGTGTGCACACACACATGTATTTGCAGATGCATGCACAAGTGTGTGCAAATGGGCATGGAGGCACAAATGTCAACGTCTGGTATCTTCCTCAGTTACTCTCTACCTTGGTTTTGGAGGTAGAGCCCGGAGCTCACTAATTTTGCTGGTTGTGAGCTCCCCCACAGCCGCTCTGTTGCTGTTGGTTGTTTGTGTCCTCTAATGTAGGTGCCGGAGACTTAAACTCAGGCCTTGAGGTTTGCAAGGCAAGCACTCTACCAGCTGAGCCATCTCTCCAGCCCTACTTTATTTTCAGTGAGATAATGTCTCCCATATCATAGGCTGGGCTTGAACTCACTGTGTAGTTGAAGATTATTATGTCAGACTTCTGAACCTCTTGCCTCTACTTCCTGAGTGCTGAGACTACAGACTACACCATGTCCAGTTTATACGATGCTGGGAACTGAACTTAGAATCCAGGGATTCTTGCGTGCTAGGTAAGCACTCTGCCATCTGAGCTGTCTCCCCATCCTCCCATCATTTCTTTTGTGAGCCACAAGTAACTTGTATCAAAATACAGTACTCATGTAGAAGTCATATCTGTGCAAATTTTGTCAAAATTCAAGCTTTTGATTATTAATTTTCAGGTAGAATAATTGGAGTCCTCCTCTCCCCCCTCGCCCCCATACACATACACACTGCCTACACTGCCTAATCCAGCATCAAATTTATATTGAGATTCAGATAACCCTCAAACAACTACTTATAGCCTTTAGTGGAGTCTCTTTCTGCTTAATTCCAGAAGATTCCAAAAGAGAAAGAAGAAACCTTCTGGAAAATGAGTATTCAGTATTATTTTTCAACCTTTTTTATCTTCCTCCTTAACCTGATCAAATGTATGGAATATTTGTTTTTTTATCTGATTTTTGGTTTGTAAATTTGAGTTCAAATGGGGTGAAATATGAGCTACAGATGTGGTTAATGATGCCCCGAAATATACATTTGTGAATAGGTATATCTGTGTTATATCACTTCATATATCAGTGAGCAAACCCATCAAAGTGTATAACAACGTTAGGGATCAATATTCTTTTCATACACTGACTACGTGGATTGCTTTCAGTGTGGGGAAAGAGCGTCAGTGGTCCAGTCAGCTGGTGAAGCGTCTAGAGAACTGCAGCCGTCATCTACCTTTAGAGAAGGATACACTCTTTCTCTTGTTTAATTAAGAGATGCTGATGCTAATGTGAGTCGGGCCTTCAAAAACATAAGTAATTAATTAAATTCAGTGAATTTCCCAAAGCAGAGTAAAAGCTACCTGCTCTGTAGGGGAAGATCCTGGGAAGACTGTAGAATGCTTAAACTGTGTTGGGCTTAAGATGTGCATAGTATCATAAATATGTAATTTAGAACTTAACTATCTAGTCGTGGTCAATATGGTTAAATGTAGAATGTTTAACTGCCTTTGTGAGCTTAATTAGGTATAGTAAATTTTTTAAAGCCAAAACATAAGTTGAATCAGTAAGTCAGTGGTGAAAGGCTTGCCTAGCAGGAAGCCCCTGAATTTGGTCCCCAGCACCACTGAACCAATCTGTATTAGTTAGGGTTCTCTAGAGTCACAGAACTTACGGAGTAAAGGAATTTATTGATGACTTACAGTCTGCAGCCCAATTCCCAACAATGGTTCAGTAGTAGCTGTGAATGGAAGTCCAAGGATCTAGCAGTTACTCAGTCCCACACGGTGAACAGGCGAAGGAGCGAGTGCTAGTCTCCCTTCTTCCAGTGTCCTTACATAGTCTCCAGCAGAAGGTGTAACCCAGATTAAAGGTGTGTGCCATCACACCTTTAATCCCAGATGATCTCGAGCTCAGGATCTCTGTCTTAATCTCACACCTTTAATCCATAGCCGGTATGCTATCAAGATCTCCATACCAAGATCCAGATCAGAGACTTCTATTTCCAAGCCTCCAGGTTAGGGTCACTGGTGAGCCTTCCAATTCTGGATTGTAGTTCATTGCAAATATAGTCAAGTTGACAACCAGAGATAGCCACTACACAATCCAAATCTGAACAGAATATAATTCATATAGAAATGATTCTTCTGGGCTGGAGAGATGGCTCAGAGGTTAAGCACACTGCTTTCTTCTCCAGTGGTCTTGAGTTAAATTCCCAGCAATCCCATGGTGGCTCATGACTATCTATAATGAGCTCTGGCTCCCTCTTCTGGCCTGCAGGTATACATGCAGGTAGAACACTATGTACACAAATAAGTAAATATTTAAAAAGCAAAAACAAACAAAACCCTAGGGATCCAATATTTCTAAATGACGTAACTTTATGGGGAAAAAACAAGGAAGGAATGATTCTTCTAATGAGTTCTGTAACCATACTAAGTTTTTCTTTCTTACCTGAGAAAGAGAAGGAGGTAGCTTTCATTTTGTTTTTTACATTAGTGTGTTGGGCTTTTCCTTACTCATGGATGTCAAAGACGTAAATTTACTGTGGAAAAATGTTGTTCTGCCATTGAAAATAAGTATCAGTATCTGTGCTATTTCTTCCTTACCACAGAGACTGGTGTTGGCTTTGCAAATGAGATATAACAGACATGAATGAAGATGGTTTCTGTTAGTCAGCAATAAACAGAATTTCTTTATCATGTTAAATGGCAGAAGGTCCTGAATTCTTCCCAGCCTGGAAACACTTCCCTGTCACTGTACCTGCTGAAAAGAGTGGCTAAGGAGTCTGCCAGTGACTCCGTTACTTCACTTGTGCAGCTCCTGAAAGTGCGAATACAAGGGAACTTTTGAGTCTGTTTATCCTTGATTTCCCCAATCTTCCAGTGTTTTTCTTAGGAAGTTTTTATTCCTGTTATTGTTGAGAAAAACAGTATGATGATAATGTTTCTATATCATCTGTAACTATTCACTTTTTGGTTTTTTATTTTGTTTTGGAAGAAAACATGGTCTCACATTAACACAGGGTGACCTGGAAATCTGTGCACTAGAATAGAAAGCCACAGTAGTTTGTGGATGATTGGTGTTTTGTGTTTTTGTTTGCTCATGACTGCTTCTGCACAGGGACTGTCATTTTAGCATGGAAATGTGGTCTTTGGTGCTGAAATGTTTAATCTCCTTTGCTAAAATATCACCTAAGGTTGCTGGCGTTTTGTTTTTAGTATATAAAGAAATGCAGTGTGTTTTGCTACCTGTAGTTACTTTGTTTTTTGTTTGATAGTTTAAATGTCTAAATTTCCATAAGAAAGATGAATTGAATGTGATGTGAAAGGAAGAAAGCATCGTGTGGTTCAATATCCAGAACTTTCTCTCAACTCTTCATTTATAGGTGAAATCAATATCTAAGCACTTCATCTGTAGCCATTTATCTTTGTAGATCAAAAAAACTGTCTTCTGAAAATCTAAGGATGATGATGAACTCTTTAAAAGAAGCAACCAGAAGACTGTGCAAATGTGGGTGTTTTGTTGCTGATAAAATTATGTTGGGTCTCTGAGAGAAATGTTTTCTCCTGACCCTTAAATATTTTTAGAAGCATGTGCCAAGAACTCACCATAGCAGCAGGAAACACGCCCAAAACTTTGTGTGAGGTTTACGGAGCTACTGCCTCTGCGTCACTTTTTCCCTGAAAGATGAGTTCATTTTCTTCTCCTTGCCAGTTAGCATGTCTCTGGCTTCTCCTCGACATCCTTTAGATGGCTTCACCAAAACTTCAGCCTCCAGAAACAAACAGGAACCAAGGATAGTTTTCCATTTGCTTTCCCCTGCTTAGCAATTTCAGAAACCAATTATCTGCAAGGCTCTGACACTGTCCTATGAGGAAGCCCCCTGCCCCCAGCATTAACACAAAATCAACAAGTCATCTGTAGTTGCTAATGTTTCCACACACGGCGTTTTCATTTTCATAAGTCATGCAAACTGCAAATAGCAGTGTGGGAAGGGAGGAGTTTTCAAGCCTGAGTCTTCTGCGTTGAGACTTGCCCACTGGCTGCCTCAAGTATACTCTTCCATTGAATGTTTGCAGTCACGGAGAGAACTTCACTGTGTGACATTCTGGACAAACAGCGGAGTATTAGCAAGTGTCTGTTTCTGTTACTGCTGTTCCTAAATGTATTAGTAGGTGTGCAATCTCACTGGCTATTCCTTTTTTTTTCAATTGTCTTTGTACCTATGGTTGAAAACAGTAGTTGGTCTTTGACCTTTGAGGAGGTAAGTTGGTTTTCTTTGATCTGTGTATGTCTGTATTCATGTCTGTCTCTGAAAAAAAATACAGTATCATCCTCCTAAGAGTTAGTAAGCAGACTTACCCCGCTCTGCAAGCCCCGTGTAAGGACGGAGGGAGAGGCTGAGGAAAGTTGTGTGTTTTTGTTCAAATGGTATCAGCTCTGAGAGAAGGTGTGGGTTTCAGAAGTGTGATGGGAGGTTATGTAACCTGTGCCTCCCGGAATCCTTTCTGATATCTAAGAGGAGCCATCTGCCTGATTTGTTTCCAGGCTCTGGGATGTTGGCACTTCTGCCTTCACTAACATCCACCATGTGGGTATCTCTACTGGCTAAACCAGAGGACTCCATAAACTCGGTAAACCTCACCTTCTGCCCCTTAGACAGAAGCTTGGTTTGAAATGAAGCAAGCCTATCAAACCTAACTCTGTCCCCCCCCACCCCCACCCCCACCCCCAGTAATGTGAAGGAAAACTTTTTTTTTTTTTAATATCAAAGTGGTCAGTTCTGAAAATAGTTTTGGCTCCTCGGGGAAGCCTGGAAAAGACACCTAAGCATGATAATGTGTTTTAATCCTTGGGCAAGTTCATCACGGGAGACCTCAGCCTCAGCAGCAGAGGCTCACAAGATACCTCATTGCCCAGGATTGCCCACTGGAGGATGATACTGCATTTTTGACCCCATAGCTTGCTTTCCCCTGTCTGTGAGTGCAGAGCAGACATCTGACACTTCTCACTGCTTGCTTTGCAGACACCAAACTGGAGCTGCTTGCTAAAGCAAAAGCCAGTAGGCATGCCTCATGGGTCAGTCTGCTCGTTAGGGACTCTCAAATACTTAGGTCTTCACAGAGCCCTCCTAGTTTTTACCCTTTAGCTGTGCATCTATGATAAAGGGTGGGAAGTCTTCTATCAGAATTTCAGCTGTGCACACTCACAGTTTGCTTCTGTAATACGTAATCCATCCGACCTGTGCTTCTAATCTAGAGTGAAGTTGCTCCCTGGTAATCCTTTTAAATACTTGAATAAGTAACTTTCCCATGGACATCATATGACTACCTGTGGGTTAACTCAGTTCTACGCACAGCAGGAACCTGAAAAACTGGTAGCACTTTAATATGGTGTAAATAATAGTTGAGGAAGCATTTTGTAGCTTTGAATTCTATGAGCACAGACTCAGTAGAAGCAGCAACCCAGGAACCGGGTGGCAGAGGAGCCTTGTCTTGGCCTCTCGGAGGGATTTATCAAGAAATGAGAAAAATCTCTTCCCCGCCCAAGCAGTCTGCCTTGTGAAGTATGTGATGTTGAAATCGTGCTGGCTTACTGTTGTTTCCTGGCAAGGAGACCATTGATGGAAGAGGTTTCTGAAATGTGTTTTTTAAAGAGTCTAAGTTTTCTGCTGCAAGCCCATGAGTTGTTTCTATGGAGAAGTAATAGATGTCTCACAAATACAAACTCTCCAGCCCCTGGTAGAAATTGGGTTTCATCAGCGAAGGCTCAGTCTCCGGAGGCTTTATTTCTATATATTACCCATGAACTTCAGTGGGAGGTTAGAGCTGTGGGAACCTATGTCCTAGACTTTCAACAAATACAAGTTGTCCTACCAATCTAGGAAGCACTGTCTTTTCAGGAACACATAGGACAAAGAAGATTTTCTCAGATGTAATGTTGTGCATTGGTCACTAGAAAAGGTCCAGTGTGTTTTGTATAGAAAATGACCTTGTTGAATAGTAGACTTAAATCTTTTTTCTTTCTTTCCTTCTTACTTTCTTTTTCACTTCTGTACATTTTAGTGTTTCATCCCTTCTAGTAGAATTGAAATTCTGAATTGAAGGGGTTTAACAAAAGTTTTTAAAAATCCTGTTGTAACTGTACTATATTCATTGTGGAAAACCAGAGAACATTTTAAGAAGAGAAAGATAATGTCAAATTAAACCCACTGCCTACAGCTAATATCTGTTGTTCATATTGTTATACAAATGGGATTTTCTAGCTATTATTAAAATTTTCCTCTAATATATATATATATTAATATATGGAATCCTATCATGAATTTTCTTAAAAGTATTTGGGTAATTTGGAATTTTAACTTTTGTCTATTAGTAGGTCTATTTTCAAGAAGTTTTTTTTTTATATCCCTCAGCTGTCTCAGTCCATTTTCAGAGTGTAGGATTCCCTTTAACTTCTCTGCTGACCTTCCCTGCTTATGGGTCCTTGGGTTCCATGGAAGCCTCAGGCCTTGCTCTTACTTAGAACTGCTTTATAGACTTTCTGTAGAAATGGAGATGACAGTGGGTTCTTAGAGATTTCTTTCCCTCTGAAACTAACACCAGGCTGTTCTGCAGCAGATAATCCCCACCTCTCATATGCACTGACACACCATCTTCCAGAACATTTATTTGTCTTGTGTGTTTTTGCCAGTGCTTTGCCTGGGTTTACCACCCTTTTAGAAAACACTGTCAGGAGTGTAGATCTAAAACAAAATAGAGCTTGTTATACTGAAGCCCATCCTATCAGCCAGCCCCTTTTGGGGTCTCCTGCACATCTGGTAGTGTGCAATAGAAAGCAGTAAACCACTGCTCTGTAAGTAGGCACACATACTCAGTTCACAATGGCTAGTAAAGAGCACCTGGATTCATTCATCTTAACTTTTAATCTTTTTTTGAGAGTTCAGAGCATGTGGGGGTGGGAGGTGGGGACCACTACTGTATTTTACCCAGAATCTTTTTTTCCAAATTTTTTATTAGATATTTTCTTCATTTACATTTCAAATGCTATCCTGAAAATTCCCTCTACCCTCCCCGCCCCCACCCTGCTCCCCTACTCACCCACTCCCACTTCTTGGCCCTGGCATTCCCCTGTATTGGGGCATATAAAGTTTGAAATACCAAGGGGCCTCTCTTCCCAATGATGGCCGATTAGGCCATCTCCAGAATCTTTTAATCTGAAGTTTGAATAAAACAGTATAAACATTTAGAGAATACATTTCAGGGCCCATTGCGCTCAGTCACACAAAAACATATTTACAGAAGTAAATATATCTTAAAGAATAAGATAATCAGCTGGCAGCTGAATTACCAATTCACATGCCTTCTTTCTTCTTTTTGAACCCTATATAATTTGATTTTAGGTTTAGTGTTTTTAAACAGCTTCAATTAATTTGGTCCCTCATCAATTTTAAGAAAAAAATTACCAGCATCCTCCCCACTGTGTCTTGTAGACTGTTTCTCTAGAGTTCAAACTCTGCATGTTTCAAACAAGAATTGTTGGCGTCTGTGTTCTAGGTCTATGTGAAAACCTCCTGTAACTGGGAGCACATCTGGAAATTCTGCTCTTTGTGGCGCGTCTTACCTAACGAAGTTCTGTCTGGAGGGTCTAGGGGATGTTTGTTAAGCTTCACTGGCAGAGAACTGCATCTGCACCGCTGGCTAAACTCACTGTTGTTTCCCAGACAGCAGCTGCTTCCTGTGCCACTGCGCCCGCCCTTCTACACCTCTGAGAGTTCACTTGTTGTTGCTTGTTTCTCCCCTGCCACTTTCTACCCCTACCTGCGGGCACTAATGTGGACTTCTGGCTCTCGCTCTTTTTCTTCAGAGGGAGAACCGAAGATTACAGGAGGCCAGCATGAGGTTGGAACAAGAAAATGATGACCTTGCCCATGAACTAGTGACAAGCAAAATTGCTCTGCGGAATGACTTGGATCAGGTAAGTTTGTTCTTCACTGTATAGAAATGATACTGCAACAGCTTCTTCGGGGGCTGAGATGCTAACTCTGTTCATTTCTCTTGGTTTATTTGTTCTATTTTGTGTTTTGTTTTGAGCTGAGTTCTCACTATGTAGTTCTGGCTGTCCTGGAACTCACTATGTAGACCAGGCTGTCCTAGAAGTCCCAGAGATCTACCTGCCTCTTACAAATGCTGGAGTTGAAGGCCTACCCTATTTCCCCCTGTGCTTTCTCACACAATGCGCTGCTGGATAGACACTGGGTGGGTGGCAGGTGGGAGGGGACAGCTTGTGCTAATTACAGACTGGAAAATGCAAGTCTCAGAGAAAGGTTTGGATCAGTTCCAAACAATTTGTGTGACATACTTTTTTAAATCTTTTGTCAGTACTTTTCCTACACCAAGAGCTGCCAGCATAATTACCTAAAAATATTAGTCAGCAAGAGCATACTAATGCCATGTTAACATTTGGAGGCACCTTCCTGTTACAGTGATAGTTCTCATCTGTGACATGTAGAACTGTGTATAAAGAGCATAGATCAAGTGTAGGACCAGGTAGTTTTTAGGTATATAGCTTTAATCCTAGCAATCAAGAGGCTGAGTCAGGAAGATTGGGAGTCCAGCCTCACAGTTACCCTGAGCTACCTAAGAGCCTATCTCATTAAACAAAACAAGCCAACAGAAGGCACTGTTGAACTAAAGTGCTAAAGCCAGACTACCCTGGGTTGAGTCTGACTGCTCTACCCTGGGCAGCTCTTTATCAGTCTCTAGGTATAAAAACTACCTCCTGGAGATGATGTAGGAATTCAGAAAGCCCTTCAGTTCTGTGCCAGCTGGTTTTGGGTCAACTTGACACAAGCCGGAGTCATTTAGGAAGAGGGGACCTCAGTTAAGAAAATGCCTAGCACAAATTGACTGGGGCCAAGCGTATTTCACATTTTCTTGATGGATGTGTGTGTGTGGTGCTGGGGAGGGTACAGCTCATTGTGGATGGTACCACATCCTGGGCAGGTATTCCTGAGTTGTATAAAGAAAGCAGGCTTAGCAAGTCAGGATATAGAAGCCCTTCCCTAATAGCTCCTGGCCTGACTTTCCTCAGTGATGGACAGCTACCTGAAAGTGTAAACAGAAGTAAACCCGTTCCTCCCTGAGCTTTATTTGGTCACTGTGTTTTTATCACAGCTCTAATAACCTAAGACAAGTAGGGTGTGTTCATTACCTGGTAGCTGTCTCCAGGAAACCTTCTGCTTGTTTGGCTTCCCTTGTTCCTCACAACAGTGCTGACAGTCTCTGGACTTCCTGTTTTCTTTTGCAAGCATTTTCAGAGATGAGTACTAGGATGGAAGTGGTTGTGTACAGTTTTTAATTTCCACTGCAGTCTGCTTCCTAAAGAGAAAATGTTCATAATAGATTGGCCAAGGTCAGAAAACCCGAGATGAGTCTCAGACAGTAAATCATTGATGCCTGTGGGCTGACTGAGTTTTGATAGGATTTAAATACAAATTCATTGATAATGTCATCAGCTTAAAATTGAGGGATGGCTTAAAATGGGCTCTGCTATGACTTTTTCGTTTCCCAATTTAAACAACTAATTATGTGACTCGGAGCTTTTAATTTCATTTTAATGTGTTTTTAAGATTGTACCTGGTATTTGAGGAGGCCAAAGGAGGGAGTTGGATCCTCTGAAACTATAGTTATGGACCTTTGTGGGCTGCCATGTGGGTGCTGGGAATGAACGTGGATCCTCTGCAAAAGCAGTATGTCTTCCCAATACAGCTCTCCCAGCCAAAACTCAAAAGTTTTTAAATGGGAGATAAGACTTAAATACTATAGAGAATAATAATAATAGGGCAGGATGAAGCTGTGGGAACCAACATTAAATCGGATTTTTTTTTCTGCCAAGGGCTAGAGATTGAACTCCAGAACTCAGGCCGTGCTAGGCAATTACTTTACCACAGAACCACATCCCCAACCCCTAAATTGATTTTGAAAATGAAAACAAACAAACAAACAAAACCAAATCAGGCTGCTTGGAGCACAGGGGATAGAAGGTAGAAAAGGAAGCCCGTTTAGTCCCTTTCAGCTATAGATTCCATTCATCCTGGTCCAGTGGCAGTTGATAGAAGTCATAAAAGAAGCCTGTAGCAAAGAGCAGGAGCTGCGGAGGTCCCCATTCAGTCAGGGCCAGTCCAGCCTGGTCGCAGGCAAGCAAGGCAACATGGAAAGTCTCTAGTCCATACTCACTTTCCAGGTGCGTGGATCCCTGGTTCTACCACTTGGGTCATTGTTCCCTATTAATTGTCTTAAGATGGTGAGCTAAGAAGAAAGTGAACATGATGTGGTCATTTGTATTAAGCCTAGAAAATGTTTAAGCAAATAGGTTTCTAGTGATTGCTCTCTGCATGCTAAGTAAGCAATATGCATAATGACTTACACATATTATCTTCTTTAATATTACTGATAAGCCCATGAAGCAAATGCTTCTTAATGTATCCAGTAGTAGGGACATTCATTTCAAACCTCTGAGATTTCACCATGCCTGATCACTCACTGTAAAAGCAAAAGCCGTCCTACTTTACCCACTAGTCACCATAGCAAGAATAATCAGACATCTACACAAGTGAGTCTCTGTTTCTGAAACAAAGATCACCAGTTTAGTAATAACAAGAATGTGCTCTGACTAAACAAACGGCTAGGAAATCCTTTCCTCTGTCCCTCAGTCTGCTGGAGCTGCTGGAGCCTCTTTCTTGAGCTCCTTTTGGCATCTTTTCTTTCTCTGCCTGGCCATGAACCTCTCTGTGTTTTGCCTCCTATGTCTGTGTATGCTTGCAGTGGCTGCCATTGCTTTTTCAGAGATAGAATAGAGAACGGTCGGGAACCTAGTCCTCGGTACATGAACTCACCCGGCAGGACACCAGGTGCCCCTGGTTACCTAGAGGGCCTCAGTTTTATCCCTCAGTCAGACTCTGAGGCCATTAGTTCAGACTGTTCACCAGCTTCCCTGTTGTGGAAAGCTGTCCTTTGGCCCGCTCTGCCACAGCTTGCTGTGAGGGTGCCTCTTTCCCAATTCTCCAGTCTCTTTGTTGGTGTTTTATTTTATTTTTTAAATGAATTTTGGTACAAAGTAAGTTCACTATTTTCCCCTCAAAACCAGACATCTTTCTAAAATTTTATTTTTATTTTATTTCTTGAGATAAGGTTTCTTCATGGAGCCCTGGCTGTCACTTTGTAGCTCAAGCTGGCCTCAGAGACACACCTGCCTCTGCCTGCCGGTTGCTGGGCTTAACTGTGTGTGCCGCCATGCCCACCCAGCCTTGTTGGGGTTGTAACTGCACACTCTTCACCCTGGGCCTCAGTCTTTTTAAAGTGTTCTCACTCGCTGGACCCACTGGGGTTAGACTTCAAGTTTTGTCTCCGTGTCTAGAAAACCCCATACATACCTTTAATCTTGTACAGTGGTTATTTCTGCTTGTCACAAATTCAACTTTTGAGGCAAGGATTATTTCAGAAGTGAGAAAACTGCCATACTCCAATGTGGAAAGTTATTCTTTAAAAGCAGAAATTTGATTTAAAAATGAACATGAAAGTTTGTTTACTACAATGCTACTTGTAAGAAATAAGATATAGAAGTGATGTAATGCCCAGCATTAGAGGAGAGTAATAGTTGCTGTAGGATATCTGATCACATTGTGAACCCCAGGCTTGTGAACCGGAAAAGCTGAGGCTCAGCCCAGCACACACCTTTAACCCAAGAGCATACTGTAAACAAGAGCTAAGTAAAGTCAACTATAGGTCAAGAGGCAGAGCAAGCAACCATTTGAAAGGGAGTGACCATAAGAAAACCTAGGAGAGAGAAAGGAGAGTCTCTCAGTTGAAGTGTATTTAAGGCAACAGGAATAAAGAGAAGGAGCTTTTTCCTTCTGGGACGTTTGTGGAATAGGAAGGTCAGCTGGGTGCTTTCTCTGCCTCTCTGAGCTAGCAGGCTTTCAGCCCAGCATGTGGCTCCTGAGTCTTCATTAGTAAAATCTAATGGCTGGGATTTAAAAAAAAAACAAAAAACAAAAAACCAGATAATATGTCTGTAAAATATGTCTTTGGAATAATTTTTTTAGATAACAAGGCTAGAAAAACAATATGCATTCTATATAAGAACACATGACTTTATAAACAAAGGAATATTATTTCAAAAGTCATTTTACCTACAAAGAATCCCTTTTGTGGATTAGTCTGTAATTGTTGCTATTATGGGTTTTCCAGAAAGAAACTGGTTATTGAGAACCTCGGTACTTAACGTGGATACTATATCCATTCTTTTAGAAAGGATTCTAGGAGCCAGAGAGGTGGCTCAGTATTTAGTGTTTGCTGTGCAAGCCTGAGAACCTGAGTTCAAATCCCCAGTATACATTGCAAAAGCCAAGGATGATAGTCTGAACCCAGCACTGGGGGAAAGGAGACAGGCAGGTCAGTGGAATTTCTCAGGCATTCTTCCTAGCCAAATTGGTGAGCTCTAAGGAAGACACAAGGCATTAACTAACCTTTGGCCTACACACACACACACACACACACACACACACACACACACACACACACAGCCCTTTATTTACTTCCTGTTTGCTATCTCTATGCCTCCCTCCGCCTTTTAAAAAATGATATCCTAGAACCTTTATTTCATTGCTATTATATAGAAAAAAGAATAAAAGCTATTAATTTCATGCATACCTCCTAACTTCTGATTTCCCAGTTTCTGCCTCTAAGGAGGTTTTTTTCTTGTCACACAGCCTTTGGCTTGCTGGTCTTCAAGGAAATGCATTGCTTGGGAGTTAACAGACTGGCTTTGCCTGCTCCTCGTGTTTGCCCAGGACCTTTGCTTTCAGTATATCAGAATCCATTAATCAAAGCAGCAAGCATTAACTCTTACGTGGTTGTATGTGAGGCTGTATGTAAAGTAAGACTGAGAAGGTACTTTGTCAGAATAAGTGTTCCCTTGTCTTTGTTGCTATAGTGCAGGCATCCTCAATGCCCTGGGCAGCAAAGGCACTTCAGCTTTTATCTTGGAGAGAGGACTCTTTTCATGACTCACCCTTAGACTCCTTATTAGAGAAGGATCCTCAGCAATCAGAAATGATCAAAGAAACATCTTCATTTCAGTGTTTCTGGGCCCTCCCCATCCGTCCCTGATCTCAGGGAACAAGAAAGAAAAGATAAAATTAGTATTTTCCCATGGAGGCTATGTTTGAGTTCTTTCTGACGATAGCCCAGAAGCTGCAGATCTGAGAGGTACATTGTTTTGTTTTGTTCTAAGTCAAACAATTGGCTGGTTGGATTCTATCAGAAATCATTTGTGTAAGATCCTCATTCCTGTTCACTCAAGCCTTTGATCGGGTTACTGGTAGATCTGTGATTAAGCAGGTCTTGTAGTCCCTATTTCTGTCACAGAAGCCAACTGTGATCTGAACTTCAAATAGCAATAAGCATTATGACTGAAGACTTGATGTTCTATTCAGACTATTAGATTATGATGAAGGTTTTATGATTTGGGTTCAAAGGCGGAATTTAAGTAAACCTGATGCTTGTTGAGCATTATAGACAATGCCAGCTTGAACAAAATATAGAACTGTTGGCTATACAAAAATCCAGAAACCTCTCTTGTTGGTTTGTTTGTTTGTTTTTCCAGACAGAGTTTCTCTGTGTAGCTCTTTAGACTCTGCCTGCCTTCACACTACACCTCCCCCCCCATCCCCAGCACTAGGCTTAAAGGCATGCACCACTACCTCCCAGCTGCAGAAACCTATTTTTACAGGAGGCAGGGCATTCAAAACCTGGTCCTATTTTGTTGGACAGGAGAATAGCTTCTGCTTCACTGTTGAACATAAAGAGATTCTTGGAATAAAGTCTCTTAGAAAACTGTGGGACTCTTTACATGCAGGGCTCACAAGCTCTGTGTATGTTGGACACTTTATCAATAAATTCAGCCTCACAATGACTACTGAGTAGAAAACGTGCGCATAACAATGATAGAGTCTTCGGCATAGCTATAGCTTCCAAAACCAGAAAATGACTGGATATGCTACCAGATTCAATCAAGAAGCTTCCCACTAAAGTCTGCATAGCAATAACATTGTATTCATAGAATAATATTTATGTTGACTAAAGGCTAAGTTGTGTCTCTTAAAGACATTAGATCTTTAGAACATTTATTTCAGAGTTTATACTGTGCATATTGGGATTATTCTCTTTTAAATTGTAAAATTTTCTGTGCTGTGACAAGAAGCTGTTGCTATCATTTTTTTTTAATTGGCAGAACTCAGTATTCTCAGGTAGAGCTGGAGCCAGTGGGAGGCATATTTGGTTAGTGTTTAAGAACTTAAGCATGGTTGGTTCTTCTGACACACTGTGCTGTGTCCTCCCATCAGGGACTTTGAGGAGGGTCTCTTGCTTGGTGAGTCACCTCCGTTATCTGGATAGCAGCTCTTAGGATTTAGTTTTGAGCTTCTGAGTTTTAGACTGCTTGACTAATAGTTTTTGCAAATTGGATTTTAGGGTCCACCTCTAATTTTAGCAAGCCCATCTGCTCTTCTGATCTTTCCCCTAATGTTTAAAATCTTCTTTACATTTATGCATTGGTTTATGTTGCATATTTCACAGCCTGCATTTGGAGGTGAGTGCTCTCTGTTTGCCATGTGAGTTCCCAGACTGGGACTTGAGTTGTCAGGCTTGGTGGCCAGTGTCTTTACCTACTAAGTCATTCATTGCTGCCCTCCCACCTAATACTGAATGCATCAGAATGAAATGAAGAGTTTGTTCTGCTGCTTCCACCTGCTGACTGCTGGCATTGCTGGCATGCTGCCCCGTTCATGTGGTGATAGACTGAATGAAGGCCTTGCAGACACACGCACTGTTTAATGAGCCCCCCCAGCACCCCCCACCTGCTGCTGAGTCTTTAAGATGCCTAAGGAACGTTTTCACCTTAAGTATCCAACAGTCCTGACTGCTCTAGAGACAGTTCTTGCCTCTAAAACAGGGCAGCAGGATCTGGAAGGCAGTGAGAATAAGAAGCTGGGATGCAGTTCTCTGCCAGTTCCCAGCAGCCTGTGCTGGCCCTGCCACCTAGTCACACAGGGAAGATGGTAAAACACAAACAGAAACTGCCTGGCTAACATGCATGATAACTTGGATAGTGTTTGGCTACTTTCAGGTATAGCTGCCTATCCTCTGCCTCAGGGTCTTCTGTGCTAAGCCCATCCTGTGGCCCTCCGCCACCTCCTCTGCAAGCAGTCTACTTCCTCAGTGCCTTAGAAAGGCACATCCATCCATCCATTCACTAACCACTTAAGAGATATTCCTGTTCCTAGGGTGGCTGTGGTGTCAGGGACACAGTTAAAAGCAAAAGAAATATGATTTCTCCTGGTGTTTAAAGCATGGTGGTGAGACATGTAAGTCCCACACACAACTCACCACAGTGCCTGCAGCGGAATGGAGGGAAAAACAGCAGAGCAGTTTGGATGGAGTGAGTGAGGCTGCCTTGTTCTCTGTTCACTGGGATGTGAATGTCAGGCTGGAACCAGAGTACAGAAGAGACAAGGCTAGCTACATTAAGTATACACAGGGGCACTTTAGTTAATTTTGGTTCTGTATCCAAGTTAACAAGAAGGTTCTCTCTCTTCTGAAGCACAGTATTGGCTGCTTAGATTTCTGGTACAGACTTCAGCTTTTCTTAGCCTCTCACGTAGATATTTTTAAAGATTTATTTATTTATTTTACGTGAGTACACTATAGCTGTCTTCAGACATACCAGAAGAGGACATCGGATCCCATTACAGATGGTTGTGAGCCACCATGTAGTTGCTGGTTATTAAACTCAGGACCTCTGAAAGAGCCATCAGTGCTCTTGACTGCTGAGCCATCTCTCCAGCCCTCTCTTGTAGATTCTTTGTCTTAATTTCTTCTTACTCTGCTCACATATGAGTGTCCTTGTAGGCCAGTGTACCACAGCTGGTTTTCAAAATTTGCTGCCCTAATATTGTCTTGTCTCTGTCCTTCCCATGTGTTTCTAACCTGAGGCTTCTGTTAGAGGACGGTTCTCCCTACTCAACAGGTCCATCTATTCAGAGTATGTGCTCTTGTCACATGTAAAAAATGTGCCAGAAGTGTTTAGAAAGAACACAGACTTGAATATCATTCAAATCCAAATCATGCTTGTTATGTGAGATATTTAGCCCCAGATCTCTCCAAACCTCAGTGTTATTAGCTATAAGTTATTGTTCTGTAAAGATTAGGGCTAATGTGAATCAAATGGCTGCATAAAATTGGCTGAAAAAAGCTCCCTTGAAGGTGAGCTGGAGGAGAATAGGATGGCCTGAAGTCCTCACTTGTGATCCCCTCCTTATGGCTGCCGTGCTTTCCTGATTGCAGGCAGAAGACAAGGCTGATGTGCTGAATAAGGAGCTCCTCTTCACCAAGCAGAGGTTGGTGGAGACTGAGGAAGAGAAGAGGAAGCAAGAGGAGGAGACCGCCCAGGTAAGACCCAGGCAGGCTTCTCTGTGTGTAAATACACTGGCAGAAAGTTGGTTAATATTGTGAATGAATGAGAGAGAGAGAGAGAGAGAGAGAGAAATGATCCTGCTACCCCCCAAATCAAGGGGAATGTTAAGCAGTAATTCTGGCTTTTGAACATCTTTTAGGAGTTTGGCTTCACGGAAATGTCTAGCAGGAATGTTGAGCTTTTTCTAGATTTAGTGACTTTGAATTGTGATCCAAGAGCCTTGCTGAATCTGGAAATTGTCTGCCATATCTGCAAAATCATGATATCTTTTGAAGCTGCAGTGAATGCTGTGGAACTGGAGGCCTACAGTGATCTCTGTGTGACACTGACAGGAGCTGTGGCCTCCATCTGTAGCTTCAGTTTTCTGCGTCACACTATACTGCTGGAGAGGACATCTCCTGCTTAGCCCAGAACTGACTTCCAGAGGGAGAAGTCCTCTGAAATCATGAGTGAGTTTCCTCCTGAGCAAAATTTAGTAATGCTAAATATAAACTGAATTTATTCTCAAGAATTTCAAACGCCTTCATCCAAACAGCCAGAGAAAAGTGTCAGTGAAATTACACATGGAGAGGTGTGTCATTAGCACCTTTCAAGGTCTATAAAGAAAAGTTGTGGTTTTTTTCCATTGAAATATGCTAAAAAGATGATTCTTCATGTCAGCATCTCAAATTATGAATAGGAAGAATTTATCTTTTTTGTTTTTTCAGAAAGATTGTTTTATCTTTATGTGTATGTGTGTGTGTTTGTGGGTGTATGTCAGTTATATGTGTGTACCCACAGAGGCCAGAGGAGGATGTTGGATCTCTTAGAGCTAGAGTTACATACAGTTGTGAGCCTCCCGACCTGAGTGCTAGGAACTAAACTCAGGTTCTCTACAGAAACATTATGCTTTTAACCGCTGAGCCGTTTCTTCAGCCCTAGTAATTCATCTTTTTATTCTGTGTTCGTTGAAAGACTAACCAAAGCTGCATTGTTTGCTTACATTCCTGTACCCTCGTACCCGCACCTTTCATCACCTAACCCTCCTCTAACCTAGGATTTTATAGCTGCTGGCAAAACAACAACGTGGCTGCAAATAGAATATTTGTAGTTTAGCATTTCACCCATGGAAACAAATAGCCTGGGCGGTGCCACTCTTTTCCTTTTGTCTGGCTCCTTGAACCTTCAGTCCTGTGCAAGGAGGTCTCTTACCTTCCATTCCTTCCTGACCCTGCAGTAGCAGTGGCCATGGGACTGTAGACAGGAAGACCAAAGTATCGTGTTAACAGTAGCACACTTAGAACACAATATCACCCTAGTATTTTGTTGTAGACTTACAATAATGCCATCTTCTGAACTGACACCCAGCAGTACATTTATCAAGCACTTGGAAAGCAGAAGCACATTTATTATAGGGCCCCTTGTATGTCCTCCACTTTATAGAAAAGAAAGCCTTCTTCATCTCCGTAAGTGGTAGGCTTTAAACTATAAAGATCAAGAAGACTTGAATATAGATATTTATGGAAATTGATTAACATTTTGATTGAAGGTCTAGAGACATGGCTCAGCAGAAAGAGCACTTGCTGCTCTTACAGAGGACCAGAGTTCCCAGCATCCAAGGGAGATTTACAACCAGCTGCAACTCTAGGTCTAAGGAAGCCAACACCCTCTTCTCACCTTTGCTGGCACACATGCATGCATACCCACATACACAAAATTTAAAAATCATAAAAAATACCAAGTTTGACTGGCCTGATTTTTTTTTTTTTTTTTAGCTAAAAGAAGTCTTCAGGAAACAGTTAGAAAAGGCAGAAAATGAGATAAAGAAGACGACAGCTATCATTGCTGAGTATAAACAGGTAATGTGACACTGTGGTCTTTTAACTTTTTTCTATAAAAGCAATTACTTTTACTTATGGCATTTTGTTTGTTTATTGTTTCCAGAGATGATTTCTAGATTTATGGAGGCCAGAGTCTTACTTACTCTCTGCTTTGGAGTAGGCAGTAGATGGTTTTGCTGGCTGATAACTTAAGACACTTAGTTGACCAGCACACACTGTTGGGGTATTTTAGTGTTGTGCAGCTCCTATGGGATTGGAAACAGTCCCATGGAGACTCTTTTCTAGTAGGTCACTCTGATAACATTGCCTCTTTGCAGAACTTAGAAACGATATTGAATGGGCAGTGGCTAGGGGAGAATGTTTTGATCAGCTCTCATGGTCTCCCAAGGCTGGTTATGTAGACTTTCCCACTGCAAACCAGTACTGGCCAAAAATTGTGGACTTTAGAATGCTTCTTTACTAGAGAGCTGTCTGCACCTGAAGGTGTTCCTAGCCCCATCATCAGGGTGGTCCTAGAAAGCCTTCCCTCCAGTCCTGCTCTGTCTTCATGTCCTTCTTGTTGGTAGCTGGACATGGCAAGGACCCCTCATCCTAAGAAAACTTTGAGTGGAATACTTGTTTATGTTCTAGGCTTTCAGAATTTACAGTGCTATGTGTGATGTTCTGATCAGAGGATTTCCTTGGAATATCAAGATCAACGTATAAACGACATTGACATCTCATATGTGCATTTTTATAAAGTGTTTTTATGCATCAAAGTGAAATGTTTTTTTAAAAAATTGGTTACATGCAGAAAAATATAAAACAAACCTCCCTTAATTATACTAACTAGCGATAAGGATTGTATTGTGTATACATCATTATATAAACAAATACTATATAAATAAATATTTAAAAGGGATAAATTGTGTAATTTCTATTATTTTTTAGGAGGATCTTAGTCCATTTATACATTAGGAACATCTTTTCATAACTATCTCAGGGTTGAGGCTGTAGATACATGGTAATAAATGTATAAATGAGACACAGATAAATATACACATATTTACATAAACATGCATACACATGTTTTGGATTGGTTGGTTGGTTGGTTGGTTGGTTAGTTTTGCTAGAAGGGGCAAAACTAATTCTGAGATTTTTGTGAGGTAATTAGATGGAAATCATCTCAGAGAACATGAAGACTGTGAGCCCTGTAACCTGTCATTACATGCAAATACATTTTAATTGACACATTTTGCTACAGGTGGCCAGTGTATTCCAGGTCTATAGCCACACTGGGCTTTGAACTCAGGTCCTTGATGCTTGCTTGCCAGTCCCTACTAAGGGCTTAACATCTCTGCAGCCCTTAATTTCTTTGATATATTAACTACAAGTTTTTAAAAATTTTTTGGAGGGGCTAGAGAGAAGGCTCATCAGTTAGAAATATTTGTTGCTCTTACAAAAGAACTGGGTTCATTTGCCGGTGCCCACCTGGTGGCTCACAGACATCTGTAACTCCAGTTCTCTGGGATCCAATGCTTTTTTTCTGTGTGTGAGTTCTGTTGACACCAGGCACACATGTGGCATGTACACATACATACTCAGGCAAATGCCCACATACATAAAATAAATAAATCTAGATGGGTTATACATGTTATGAGTCCAGTGTATACATTGAAATTTGACATCTCTTACTTTTCATTCATGTTTCTATTTTGTTTCATATGTTTTAAGATTTATTTTCATTCATTTTTGTAAAAGAAAAGATTCTTATTTCAGACAACAGATTTAAACATTCTATTTTTTAAATATTTTCACCCCAGAAAGCATTTCTTTTGACTTGTTCTCAGTACTTACCAACACCAATCAATCATTAAAAGGATTTTTATTAAATGTGTGTTTCCTACTGGCCAGGTGCTGTTCAGTTGTACACCCTGCACACCTGTTGCACTCATTTGATGGCTGTAGCCTAGCACTGTTCAGTCATGAAGGAACTGAAACATTTTATTCACTATGATACTTAAGGAAACTTTTATGATTGAAAAGAGATATTCTATGGCCCAGCGGGAATTGTTGCTAGTTTATAATTCTCTGCACTGAATTCATAGTATAATACCCTGTATGAAGTAGTTCTCAATAGAGATTTAATAGGTGGTTCCACAGGGAAACTCTGAATTCATTATGCTAGCCACCGAAAGCCTGTGACAGCAAGAGCCCACTTCTATGCTGAATGTCTCTCCTGATTAGGTCAGGCTTCACACACGGAGCTTGTCCGCCTTCTGCTCACTTCAGAAATGACTATTTGAAGTGTTGCTCACTTGCAAAAACATCTCCTAGGATCAGACATGCTAGTGGGCTTTGTGAATTGATAAACAGTTAAGTCACAATTCATTCTGTTTCCTAGTAAAGAAACTCTGCTCTGTCTTTAGATATGTTCTCAGTTAAGTACCAGGCTGGAGAAACAGCAAGCAGCCAGCAAGGAGGAGCTAGAAGCAGTAAAGGTAAGATGTGTGATGTAATGTAATGTAAGGTGTGATGTCATTTCTTCCAAAGCCATCCTCAGAGACCCCTCTCCACATTTTGTGTAATACACTCAGACACGAGGGTGAGTCTTAGTCCTCTTTCCTGCCCCAGGCATGTCTTTCCTGATATTTATGCTCCTATAGATAACATGGGACTTCAGAGGCAAGGTAGTAAGAAAGGAGAGACTATATGAGCCCTAAGTCCTGTGTCTTCTTGGGTGGTGAGAACCCACTCAAGAAGTTCAGCACCTCACATCTGACTATTGACCAAATAGACTGGCTTCCATTTGGGTTCTGCAGGATTATCCTGACAGTCTCTTGAACAGCAAGCACTACTGAAAAAACACTTGATTCAGCAAACAATTTTAATTTTCATTATAAAATATAACATAGTAAAATATAATAAGAAAAAACAAAAACTGTCACAGTGGAGTTGGACAAGACAAACAGAAGGAAAAGAACCCAAGAGAAAGCATGAGAATTAGAAACCCACTCATTCTCAGACTCATGAATCCCATAAAAGCACTGAACTGGAAGTCAGTTTTTAATGTTTTTCGAGGAAAGGTATACCAACTATTTTTATGCTGCCCCCTGGTGGGTAAAACTCCTTATGTCATTTCTTTATTTCAGAAAAGGATAGCTTGTTTCTTAGAAATAAGAGAAATGGGAACAGTGAATATGATCACAACAGGCTATATGGGCTCCTGAAGGACTAATAAAGATAGCAAATGCATTGCTATTCTCAATAATATCAATATACAATATATTCCTTTTTTAAATTTTTGTAAAATTTATTTTTGTATCCATCTTTTAAATGTAGAAGTGTTCTGTCTGCATGTATACCTAAATGCCAGAAGAGGACATCAGATCCCTTCATAGATGGACCTCTGGAAGAGCAGCTGATATTCTTAACTGCTGAGCCATCTCACCAGCCCACAATAAATTCTTATGAATACCAATACAGTGTTAGTTTGCCAGATAGCTTTCTATTTGAACATATTCAGGTTCACATATGAGTGTATCCTAGCCAGATTAGGATTTAATGGGGTTGAAAATTTAACTTCTCTAATCCAAAGTTTTTCTTCAAAGTAGGACGTTGCCTGTGTCATAATTTTAGAGAGTAAATACGGTAAGTATTTAGATTAATTTGAGGGATGATATAGCAGGAACCAATCCCTACATTTTAAGTGGGTTTTTCTCACTTCATGTTATAAAACATTAATTGAGGTTCTTAGAAAGCTTGTGGGCTGGGCAGTGGTGGCGCACGCCTTTAATCCCAGCACTTGAGAACTTTAGGGACTAATGTATGATGTATAGAATTTAGTTAGAGAGGAGGATTTAAAAGAATATTCTAGAAAAGCAGTGTGAGTGAAGACACGGAGTCAACATGTTAGCTATTCATTAGAGGAGACAGATGTTATTAGAGTAAGTGGCAACTAGTAATGGAGAAAAACAAGAAGGTAAGATTAGCAACTGAGGGCCTGGAGAGATGGCTCAAAGGTTAAGAGACTGACTGCTCATCTAAGGGACCTGGATTCAGTTCCCTGTACCTGTATCAAAGCTCACACTTGTCTGTAACTTCAGTTCCAGGGGATCTGACACCTTCCCCCAGATGCACATGCAGGTAAAGCACCAATGCATAAAAATTTTTTAAAAAATGCTTTTAAAATTAGCTAATGAAAGTTGATAGCATCCTAAAAGAGAAAGGTGAACTTGCACAAGGAAGAGTGACTAGCTTTTATTAGTACCTGTTTTATGCACTAATCTGTGCTGTCCTAAGGCTTTATGTGCCTTTGCCCTTGTAGCCCTACAGCTACCCTAGGAAACAGACAGAATTGCATCTACCAGTGCCTGAAAGGAAGCCCCAAATGGATGGCTCAATGGTTGAATTACAATGCTGGTAAGCAGCAGAAATAGGATTTGAACCCAGAGTCAGACTCTAATCCATACTCTTGGTCATTAGCCTCCCATGCTGCTTCTGTATCTCATATGGTATGATGTGCCAGACTGGTTCTTTAGTGTCTATAGTGCTGTGATGTCTCCAGTCCATCCACTATACCGTAATCACAACAAACATGCCCATATACAAATTTTAAGTCAGCACCCTGTGTGTGTTTTACTTCCAAGTACATATAATCAACCCAAAAGAACACTGGCTTAAACACAAAAGGGATTATTGGTCATTATTGAACCATGTCTGCATTATCCTAGCAATATATAACACTATTGCCTTAAAAAGGTGCTCCTCTTCTCCGCTCTACCCCAAGGGCTTCCATCCTCAGGGTCATGTAAGAAATACTTGTTAACTGAAGCTTATTCTACCATTCCTGCATTCCAAGGCAGAACTTTTGGCCAGTGAGGATGCAAGGCTTTAACAGCCTTGTTCTAGCAGAATTGGCTCTTTCTAGCCAGCCTGAGAAGTTTTCTGAAATGCATTTCTGCTTATATATCAGAACTTAATTCATAGTTGTACTTAACTACAAAGGAGTCTAAGAAATATCACCATTGATATGGACATGCTGCCAGCTCAAATAAAATCAGGGTTCTACTACGAAAAGGTAGATATTGGGTGGGAATTACCATTATCTGCCACACTTTACCTTACCTACCAGACTGAAGCTCCACAGAGTGGCTCTTGAGCATATAGCATGGGCCTGGTCGAATGAACACGTCATGGTATATAAGGACTTCGGCCACGGAGAACCCTGCCATGCCACTTAAACTTTGCCCATTTCATAATCCTGGAGTTCTATGAAGGTGTGTCTTCCTATGACATCCATCTGGTCTTTCATTTTGTTCAACTTACCCTTATTTAATATCAAGTAGCCCTCTCCCCATCTTGAGACAGTTAAAATAGGCTGGAGAGGTTGCTTACTTATTTGTATCATTTACAATGCAATAAAAAGTCAGTATGCATCATTTAGGCATCAAATATTCAGTCAACAATACTAGAATGGCATATAGTGTGTTTTATTTTGTGCCAGAGTTGGATTAATTATTGCCATAGGTTAAGTAAGAGATTGAAAATGTAGTGGTTTTTTTCAGAGTGTCCAGTGAATATTACTCAACATCCATGTGAAGAGTAGCTGTATTAGTCTGGGTTCTTTAGAGTCACAGAACTTATGGGTAATCTCTATATAGTAAGGGAGTTTGTTGATGACTTACAGTCTGTAGTCCTACTCCCCAACAATGGTCAGCATCAGCTATGAATGGAACTCTAAGGATCCAGCGGTTGCTTAGTCACAAAAGGCAAGCAGGTGAAAAAGAGAGTGTCTTTCTTCTTCCAATGTCCTTAAGTAGGTCTCCAGCAGATGATGTGGCCCAGATTAAAGGTGTGTACCACCACGCCTGGATCTGGGACTTGCTTTGTCCCAGGTGACCTTGAACTCAGAGATCTCCTTGCCTTAGTCTCCTGGGATTCATAGCTATTATGCCTCAAGATCTCCATGCCACGATCTAGGTCAGAAACTTGTATCTCTCAGCCTGAATATGAGAATCACAGGTAAGCCTTCTAATTCTGGATTGTAGTTCATTCCAGATATAGTCAAGTTGACAACCAGGAATAGTTACTATAGTAGCTTTTGGAGAAAATGAGAGACAAGCTGGATGGGATTGAAAAGGTGAAACTTGAAGACTTGGGCCTGAATGAGAAGTACTTGAATATGTCAAATCAAGACTGTAGTGATCAACTGAACATAGGCTGATGGAGTAGCTAATGACGACATGGCATCGAAATTAACAGACCTAACTGGTGGAGTCACCCAGAAATGTGGTGAAGTTACTTTATGGACATGTGAAATAACTGTGGTTATCATTATAGGCACATTGAACTTCTTTAACAGTAGGGCATTAGAATAAGAAGTATATATTTTATCTCTAATTAAGTTTTGAGTATTTTAATGAAGCAAGAGCAGTGCTATCTTAAAAAACTTTGCTTATTTGGTATGGCATGCATGCCCAGCAATGGGAGCATGTAGTTATGTTACTTTTATTTCCTTAAACTAGTGCTTCTCAGCTCCTAATGCTAGGGACCTTTAATACAGTTTCTCGTGTTGTAGTGACCGTCAGCCATAAAATTAGCTTTGTTGCTACTTCATAACTGTAATTTTGCTACTGTTATGAATCATAATGTAAATATCTGTGTTTTAAAATGGTCTTAAGTGACCCCTGTTAAAGGGTCATTCAATCTCCAATGTGATCTCCATCTACAGATTGAGAACTGCTACTTTAAACAATGATATTTATCTTTGCTTAAAGCAGAACAAAAGGGTTTAAATAAGGAATACCTGTTCTGGGATTAGGTGGGTTTGTGCTGACTGTAACCATTTGGTGATCACAAATCAAACAATGCCTTCAGCAATAGTATGTTTGAAAGCAATGTGCCATCGTTAAAATCATGTATTATTTTGGTAAGTTGTTTACCCTATACAATACCGTTTAATGTTGGGTGTCTCTTTTGTGTGTTTCAGGGTAAGATGATGGCATGCAAACACTGCAGTGACATCTTCAGCAAGGAAGGAGCTTTAAAGCCAGTGGCCATAAACAGAGAGGACCAGGGACTTGAAGCAGATGATGAAAAGGACTCACTTCAGAAGCAGCTGAGGGAGATGGAGCTGGAACTGGCCCAGACTAAGCTGCAGCTGGTGGAGGCCAAGTGCAAGATCCAGGTGGGTCACTGATGAACCAGGTGCAAGATCCAGGTGGGTCACTGATAAACCAAGTGCAAGATCCAGGTGGGTCACTGATAAACCAAGTGCAATATCCAGGTGGGTCACTGATGAACCAGGTGCAAGATCCAGGTGGGTCACTGATAAACCAAGTGCAAGATCCAGGTGGGTCATCTCATAAACCGTCACAAGAACACAGACAGACAAACAACCCTGTGCTACTCTAGAGAAATTACACAGGCATGTACAATAGATCTGAAAATCTCACATTATTGACAGTAAGTCGTGAAAAGTTGTATTTTTAAACAATTCTAATATATAGTTTCTACATAAAGTAAATTTGATTTGTAAGATGGCATACTTAATTTGATATAATAATTATATTTTGGCTGAATATTTTATATTATGGGACAAGAGTTATTCTTAATGCTATTTAGAGTTGATTCATACTTTAATTTTGTAACTGTGAATTCTGAGAATGCCACTTCACATTAATACATAGTACCAAAATGCAAGTATGTTCTGGATCATTTCAGAAACTATAGATTCTGTCCTAATTTCAAGACAAAATTAATTCCATGGCTTAATTTTAATGAAACTTGCCAGCAACTCAAACAACTGATTTATTTTTGTAATTTTTGTTTGTTTTTTGAGACAGGGTTTCTCTGTGTAGCCCTAGCTGTCCCAGAACTCACTCCATAGATGGGCTGGCCTTGAACTCAGAAATTCGCCTGCCTCTGCCTCCCAAGTGCTGGGATTAAAGGCGTGCGCCACCACCGCCCAGCTATTTTTGTAATTTTTTAAGATTTATTTTTATTTTTGTGTTTGGTTATTTTGCCTACATTCATGTCTGAACACCACATGTTTACAGTACCTATGGAGGACAGAAAAGGGCATTGGATCCACTGGAAATGGAATTACAGGTGGGTGCTGGGAATTGAACCCAGGGCCTCTGGAAGAGTTGCCAGTGCTCTTACTGAGCCTTCTCACCAGCCCCCAATTTTTTGAATTTTTTTGAAAGCAGTCTAAGACTCTATAATTCAAATATATATCACTTTATACATGCTGAGAAATGATGGAAAACAGTAACATATTTCCTATAAATAAAACTATGCTGCTATATAAGAGCAGAAATGTTTGTATGTACAATAAAAATACTGTAACACATTAACATACACAAGTCCAAAATCTGAGCCAAAGTGTATTTGAAGTCTCATTTGTTGGTGCTATGTGGCCTGATGGCCTGTCCAGTGCAACATGCAGTTTGTGTTTAGAACCAGGGCTGAAGTGAAGTCACAAGATAGATATGGGTAAGTACAGACAAACACCTCAGATTCACTACACCTTTGGTTTTGAGTTAGTTTTTTAGCATTGCCAAATTTTGTCATGACCTTTCCTACCTTCTATATTGAGTTATGTGACCCAACATGTTGGAGGAGTCTCAACCTATACTTTAAAAAGCTGATCTTACACAGGATCAGGGCATCTCCTTTAATCTAAGCACTAGGAAATGGATCTCTGAAAGTTTGAAGCCAGCCTGGGCTATGCAGCGAAACCCTGTCCTTTAAAAAGAATCTGGGCTCCAAATTACTGTCCTTGGTTAGAGTCATGATGTTCCTGCATGTGGTACATTTTGTATCCCTAATACATCCTGGACCATCACAGCTTATAGCATGTACCCATAGACACAAACATAATTTAAGTGGATTTTTAATAATTAAAGTTATGTTTTATGAGAACTTACTAGTATGCTTTTTGTTTGTTTACCCTTCATTTGGTCACTTGGGTTGGCAGATCTGAAAATGATGGACCAGGCCCTCAGTTGTTTTCACCTTCACAAAAGGCTCATCTCTCTCCTGCCTTTGGAGCTGTTTTGGGTCTCAGCTGATTTTTACCAAATTCCTTTCTCCATTCTCTCCATATTGGATGATAGCAATTAGAAAAATGAGTCAGTTGTCTTGGTGGACTGATCTGTTGCTTTTTACCAGTAACCCCTGCACCCCACACCCACACCCATGCTGCATCAGGGATCCTCAGTACTATGTCTTGTCAGGAACCTGAATGTTCTCGGGGCAGAATTTGAATTGGAACTCATTTGTACTCATTTATTTGTGGTTTTAACCATGTAGTCTCCAGTTGCATCCTAAACTTAAATGTAGACCTAAATAGCAAGGAGATGGGGAAATAAAATGTGGTTCATTTCTCTATTCATAGAAAGCACAGATTCTCATTTTCACCAGTAACTGTTTTAGCTCTCCACTTTTCTCTTCCATTAGGAAGCCAACTAAATGTCTCCTGGGCTTTGAGGGAGGGCTGGCTGCAGAGGCCTGGTGAATTTAAACAGCATCTCTTAATTTCCTCTGGCATTTATATAACCTGTGATCTTCTTCCACTAGGAACTTGAGCATCAGAGAGGAGCGCTTATGAATGAAATACAAGCTGCAAAAAACTCTTGGTTTAGTAAAACCCTGAACTCTATCAAAACAGCCACAGGCACTCAGCCACTACAGCCACCACAGGCTCCCCAGCCACCCAAGGAGAACACATAGTTCCAGCCTCAGCCAAGCCCAAGAGCACAATGTTCAAAACATCAGAAACCAAGAATTTTTCCTGTTGTCCCTTTGAAGAAACTAAAGGAGACCAGAAAGCAAGTTAGACTCTTTTCAGTAGCTCTGTCTTTCATGTATGACATTTTGCAGGGGGATGTTATTTAAACTGACCTGGTTTATGTTGAATATCTATTTCCCAGCTTCTTCATGGAAAACCACATTCAGCTCCATCATATTACACATTATTTTATATGCCTGAAATTTAGTTGGGAATGAGTAATCTAGAACTAAATGCTTTTGTTTAGAATTAACTTTTCATAATAATTTTTATCTTACATAAAAATGAAGACATGTTATCCCAAGGTTGAAATGGTAAAATCTTTGTCACAGAAGTCTTTTTTTAAAGGGAAACTAAACCTCTTTAACGTTCCAGGATTATTCATATAAAGCACACTGTGGGGCTGCACATGATCACTGACAGGTTTCACACTGAAAGTGACTTCCAGGGTAGTGCTACTCTTGTCCAAGAAAAGAACAGACCAGGGTTGACTTGAAAGTTTCCATCCAACTATTTTGAGTTGGCTACATTTGGAAATGGAGGGCCAATAGCTGTGGAGTAGATGGGCTACTGCACTCTAGGTAAATAAAGACTTTAAATAAATGTGCAAAAAATCATTTGGCTCTGGTGTTCTAGCAGTTCCTTTTAAAGACTCCACATGGGGTTTGTTCTCCTGATGTGCCTACACATCATCACAGAGGTGACCTGTGGCAAATGTAACCTCAAAGATGGATATGCTAAGCTGCAGACTTAGGGTTCCTTCTCTGGAGAAGTCTACAAATGCCCATGTTCAAGCATTGGACTTGAAATGAAACAGTGATTAGGCAGTGGGTAATGATAAACTTGTTAAGGCCAACACCCAGGTTCTGTGCTTTATTAAAGAAGTTGAGGAGATCTTCCCTGTTGGGCAACTTTCTTAACTTATTCCTTAACTCCCAAATGGTATGTCACACCTGAATAAAGAGAAACAAGTACATTTTTCACATTTTGGATTGACTAAACCTTTATAGAAATTCTTAACTCATGGATTGGAAGGGTAGCTGTTAAAAAAATGGTGCAAATATCTTTTTCAATTATATTTGACATGTCTGTATAAATAGCCCTTGTAAGAAATTCTTTGGAAAGAACAAAACTAATTTTTCCATTTTCTGAGCTACTATGGAAGTCTCTGATCCCTTTATAGCAACCAAACAACTGTCAGTCATGTACAGTAACATTTGTCTATATTCATCTTTAGCTTCATTGTTATTCATACTGTTTCCAAAGTATCTTCAAGTATGGAGTGCCACCATGGTTCTCCTCTGTGCCATATATTGTAGTAACCCACTCTGAGAGAGACCTTTCAACCCCTGCCTTCATGTTGCTCATGACCAATCCTTCCTCTAAGATCATTTCTGAGTTCTAGTAAGTGGAATTTCTTTATTCTCTAGATATCTCTATTATCTACAGGCCATAAAACTGATGTTGTTTTTGATATATCACACTTACCATACAATGATTTCCATATTGAAATTTGTTTTTCTATGACAGCTTTCATCAGAAGATTCATTTCTTCTTACCAAAAGGGCAATAACCCAGCACTCCTGATATCTTTGTTGACTTTAACATTCCCTACAGAGTCAGAGTAGTTTAGATAAGCTATTTTTTTCCTGTAAAATATAATGTCTAGAACATTAAATAATCTGTCAATCATTTAGTGCAGCGACTTAGCTTTATTGGTACTGTGTGTTTTGAGACCAGGAAGCCTGGACACATCACTTTTTCAAATGGCCAGCTAAATTAAGGTGCATTTTTGTGGACTTCTAAATACCATCCACAGATCTTTTTAACTTCTGAAAATAAATACATTCCATAGAATACCTAAGTTGCAAATTTTCCATAAGTGGTAAATGAGAGAAACAGAATGGCTCTAGATCAAGTCTTTATCTGTTCAAGCCACTTTCTTTTTTCTCTTTAAGCAAAATCACCAGGAACATATGCTTTAAGAGTTAAATATATCTTTTGAGTTTTCATCTAACTCTTCCAAAAGACATAATGGCAATACATAATCTTTTCTGTTCTCCAGTATCATATAATACTGGGGCATGTATATTGGTATCATATCTAAGCTGCCCAGCATTACACTGTCTTTGAGTTAATATCAGAAGTAAAGAAAAGCTTGTCACTATTTTACCACAGCAGTGTCCAACCACATGTTTCTCACCATTGCTTGAGAACTCCAGAATGCCAACATAAAGCAACTAGCTCATCTCACTTTCACTTACTATTTTATGTATTTGATAATTGAAACTTTTTTTCTTGAGACAGGTTCTACTATGTAGTCTAGGCTAGCCTTGAACTTAGAACCTTCCTACCTCAGCCTTCTAAGTGCTGAGATTATAGACAGGCATCACAACAACTAAAATGATTCTTTTGAATTCCTTGTATAAGAGATTAACCAGCCAAGTGTCCCAAGATATTTTCAAAGATGGTAGTTTCTTTCATCCTTCCCTAAGAGTTACATGATAGTAAACACTCCTGAAATGCTTCCACTTGCAGCATCTAAGAGGTGATCAATCCTTCCTCTTTTTGTTGAGTTCTGTAGAATACAATGAATATTCAACCCATTGGCTTTTATAACTTGGAGGTCTCTTTGAGTATATTCTTGAAAGCTGAAAGATACTAAGCTGGATTTGGAGTGCATATGTTTAGCACACATCCTGAGCCAAGTCACAGTTTGGGTTGTTTTTAGTACTTGTAATTTAATGCAAATAAATCTTGGTTCACTACACTTCAGTATGAGTGCCTATCAGAAACAGTAATGGGAAAGCCACATAGGCCACAACCTATCTTTTCATATAGTGTCTGTCTTCCTCTCACTGACTATTAAGTAATTTCTTCTTTTTGGTCTTCTTGAATTCACCCGGTAAAGTTGAGAAGACCCCTTTGTACTGATGATAAGAGTTTAGTATTTGTTTTATTTCATATATTTTGAAAATGTTCACTTTTCCCTACAATGTATATTTATTTGTCTTCAACCCTTGCTCCAGCTATTGAATTGGGTAATTAGTGGTTTTAACAAAAGTGAGAAAACTGAAACAATATACAGGTAAGAGGGCACAGCAGATAAAAGAGCTTTAAAGTAGTCACCTAGGTCAAGTATCAGTGTTGGTGACAGCACTGTATACCCACAATCCCAACACTCAGGAGGCTGAGGGACAGTCATGCCTGTGAGCTCCAGGCCAGCTTGGGCTACCCAGTGAGTTCCAAGCTAGCTAGGATTACATAGCAAGGCCCTATTTAAAAAAAAACAGTAACAAAAAAAAAAATCAAATGTGTGGCTAACATCAGACTAAGTAAGCTCTCTTCTGCTCTCACTGAAACCGTCTTTACTAATGAACTCACCAGCCCTGTGCATCAAACACAAAGGTGATTGCTTGTGCTTTAGGACTCCTTTAAGTGGACAGAGAGATCACTTTTAAAGGACCTAGTTTTACCTTCTAAGAAAAACACTTAGAAAGATGATTGTATTACATAACTTATTCTTTATAATACTCTACAATAGATTATTCTCTTGCTTTAATATCTAGCAAATGAGATAATGAACAATTCTGTTGTATGGTTTGAATAGTTAGGGATGAGTGTGGATGTGTGCACTGTGTATGTGTGTGTGGTAAAATCTTATAGAGTATATGATTCTTTTGTTTACCTACATACCATGCAACCAAATACACATTAGATTTTGAGACATAATGTTCAAAACTGGAATCCCAGATAGCATCTCTGTGGCCAGTTTTCAATGCCCATGCATAAAACTCTTGTATAGTCTTTGTGCTGGGGGTCACATTCAACACATTCTTCTTTTCTCATGGTGACTTATATGTAATACATGCAAGGCACTTTACATTACCCATTTCCTTACTATTAAAGCTCTGCAAACATGAGGACTCTCATATAGACTATACCTCAACAGGTGATGCTGATCTTGAATTATAAGAAGAAAAAGTAGATGCTTATAGAATTTTAGTGATTACAGTCAGCTGTCATGAGCATCAGTCTCAATTTCCTCTTTTAAAAACAAAACAAAATGAACTACAGCTTAAACTTACCTCCAACAAAACATATCACTTGCTATAGAAATATCTCCATCAATATGTCCCCCTCATTGTGCCCTCATCTCTGGTTTATCATTTACAGTATTTGAAAAACATTTAAGAAAAATAAATCATTGAGAAGAAAATGAACATTACTTTTTATTGACAATTAACACAAGATTCCTTTCACTAACTTATAACTTTGTATAACTATATTACATATGGAAAATAATCAAAGAAACTGATTTGTGAATATAAGTGCATCAAAAGACTATTGTCATAAAAGCACAAGAATAAAGATGGAGATGATCTCAGAACCCAAGATGTCCCAATAGCCTCCTGCATTGGTTTTACTATTCTTGGCATTTTGAATAATGCATGTATTCTTTGCTTAAATTAGGGAATGGGTTTTTGTCAGCCCCATTTCTTTCTTTCCAAGTCCTGCCTGTCCCCTTAACTGAGGAGGTAATAAAAATCCTATGCCATTTTTATGAAATATGATTTTCCTCAGCATCTACAATAAAAAACACGTTAGAATAAAGGAGTTGACTAGTCTGGAAAATGCTAATTGACCATAAAATCAACATTAGCCATCATCCTCTTCCTCTATGAACACTGACCAATTACTTGTTTCCATAATGACATGTATTATGTATAGTACACTCTATTAATGTAAATGTCATGCTTGTTAAGAAAGTGCAATTTATTGTACATTGTCCCAACAAATGTTTACTTTTATAATTGTTATGAACTTGTATTGGATTGGTATCTTGTTTAGATGTGTGAATGAAACCTTGTGAATAAACAGATGTGAGCAAGAAGGTAACAAGGTGGCTGTTTTGTGAGCCAGTGACATTTTCAATGCTTTGTGTTGCCCTTTGGTCCCATTAAACAGTAATAAACATTTGTTTTAAAGTGCATGTGTCTAATTTTTTTCAAGTTGACTTTATTTTGAGTCTACTTACTGATGTTAGTGAACTTAGAAAGAAATCATACATAGAAGTATGCTCCAGGATGCACACAGCAAAATGATAACCAGTATAGTACCAGTGCTAATAGTCTATTAAAGACAGTAAGTTCCTTGATTACAAGTTAAACAAATCACCTTGAGATAGTTTAATAACCTTTAAAGGCAATGGATTCAGATAAAATAGGAACATCTATAGCATGGTGCCCTAAGGCCAAACAGACCTGAGGGGGTACTGAGACCTAAGCAAGTAGCTCCAAAAGTAACTTTTGTTTTGCGTTCCAAGTAATGTTCATCTGATGCTTTTTTTTTTTTTCCTCCAACAGCATGCTTTCTAGCTTCTACATGCACATCCATCAGATTTTCACATCCTTTGACTAGTCAGCAGATTTGGACTAGGCCATTCCAGCATCCCAAACCTAGATTCATTAAAAACATATGATTTGGCCCATCCTGGGTCAGATGGCTACTGCTTACTTTGTATATACAAAAAAAGAGGGTGATGCCACATTATTTACATGGAATTATGTGCAGAGACTCAAGGTTTGAGTTATATGGGGTATGAGAAACAATCTGATATGTATAAGTTGTAGTGTTATTGTTAGCATTTTTATCTCAGGACACAAGGGGGTTTTGTTTGGTCTTCCTGACTTCCAAATCTAGTGTATCCATTCACTCAGAATAGTGATGGGGTAAAAGGTTTTATCTTCTTTTGTTTTGAGACACAGTCTTATTCTAACTGTTGTGGTTTGAATAGGAATAGCCCCCATAGGCTCAAAGATATGAATGCTTGGTCCATAGGGAGTGGCACTATTAGGAGGTGTGGCCTTGTTGGAGGAAGTGTGTTGGAGTCCGACCCACAGTCCCCCACATAACCTGGGTTCCCTGGGAGGCAGACTGGGGATCGTTAGGACTAGCTGGGAGAGAAAAAATAAAGCACTGAGTCAGTTCTCTGGTCAAAACATGTCTGCATCTTTACTGAAAAGATCTCTCTGTCAAATCTCGAGGGAATACCTTGCCCCTCCCCCATCAGTTCTGCGCAGGCGTCTGGAATGTGGCAGGGGAAGTCCAAAGCATTGTGGAATGTCCCTGCTGGAAGCAGGGTCCCTGATGAGGCAGCAGCCTCTGGAGAAGACAGGTGTAGATTAGCACAACAATGGAAACCAGCCTTGGCTGGAGAACCACAATGTATGTGGCTTCCTGTGGCATGTCCTCAGAGACATCAGGTCTGAGCTCCCAGCCTTGAGCTGGCATGGGGGGAAGGGAGACCACATCTCCCCCTTATTTATATAATAAAAATAAGCGGGACTGAGTCATAAATTCCATTTATGCTCCATCATCCTGCCTGGAAGTTATGGTGGCTGTCGACCGCGCCATGTCTTAGGATCTCAGACCCTCCTGAACTATCCAGTTCTGTCTTTGAGAATGTATGCAGCTGTTTATGAATATTTTTCACAAACATGGCTCTGTGGCATAATATTAATAAGCCATGGCTCTTGGCATATATCTCTGTCTTAGAATAGTATAGCTCGAGGCCTGGTTGCCCGTCATAGGCTTGTCCGGTCCTCATCGCACACCTAGCTCCCAATTCAAACCAAAACCACAAATAAATAAATAAATATATATATATATATATATATATATATATATATATATATATATAATTCCAAGGTCTCTAATGTTCTCTATCCCATAAGGTTAAAAAGCTTAAAGCAAGGCAGCTTAGCCTTTCCAATCTGGGACAAGTTAAAAGTATATACCTGTTACCATAGCCAGGGCATTCAGCGAACTCACATATCAGCCTGTTACAGGATTCATTTCAGCAGTTGTCAGCTTCTGCAGCATTCTGTGAAGAGAATCTAACCACTCCCTCTTTTCCAGATTAGACAAAAGTAAGATTTTTGCCTTTGGTGGCCTTGGGGGGGGGGGGCTGTCTGCCCCTGCTTTGATTTTTAAAATTTAAAAGCCAATAATTTTTCATCTTTGAGATTTATTAAAATTCTCTGTAACATGGGCAACAGTAGATTGCTTAACTATTAAAGCTAGCTCCAATATCTGTATAAGTCTTATTAGGAATGCCAAGCACACAAAATTTTTTAACATAGGCAATAACACTTTTAGTTGTTTCTCTTAAAGAGTAATTAGTAACTGGAATGCTTGAAAAGTTTTAAGTTACATGTGCATATTTTATTTATTAATTAGAAATAAAGGTATCCAATTGCAGCAATTGATTAAGTATACGTCCTCAAGAATTGATATCATTATGTGAAAACAAGCTGAGGGCACTAAGAACAGATTTTTACAACTTAACACGCACATTCTGTAAAAATATTAAAGCATTATCTTAAGCCATCACTATTTGATGATGTAAAGAATGAGATTATCTGGCCAATTATTCTTCTATAAGGCCTATAATCTGCCTGGGAATATAAATTTAGCATGGCATTACTTTAAGAGGTTTAATCCAGGCAATCTAGAGCAAATTCTTAAATATCTAAAGACAGTCTTTTTAAAAGAACAGCATTTATTCTTATGACTCGTACATGCTTAAACAATTGCAAATTTGAAAATTAATAATATCTGAGGGTCAAATAATCTTAAACAATTGTAAGCTCTGATATATATATATATATATATATATATATATTGACTGTTAATATACAGATTAAAGTTTGATTATTATTTAACCTTTTAAAACACCATCTGCAGCACACAATTTAATTATCTGTGCTGAAGTAGGAGGAAACTCAAAAGAATAAAACATATGATCCAATTCATATATATACTTTTCTCCCATAAAAGGGCTGTTTTTAAATACAGAAAATGGGATGAATGCATGCATAACTTTATAGAAGACAAAAAGGCACACACCAAATAATTTTTAACTTATCTTTAGGAAAATGACTATCAACTCTATTTAAAATGATGGCATGTAATAAGCCGAATATTAATATTCTGCAATAACCAATTTAATTGCTGTTTGGAATAAGGAACAGACACCTTGTCAGGTTTTTAAGACACAATTTCTGTTACAATTTTTCTAAAATATAAGTATTTACTTTATAATTCTAAATTAGCACTACAGCCTTAATAGGAAGTTCAAACTTTACTTTGAGGTAAAGGAGGATGATCTTACATTAATGTTTTCTCTTGCCAAAGAATTGCTGTGGGCACATTCAATAACCATACGTAAAATAAGTAGCTAGTATTTAACAACCATAGATTATAATTGATAACAATTCAAAAAGGCTTTCTTTATTTTCTGTAAAGTCTTTTGTACTTTACCAATTAACTTGTGTCTTTCCAGTTAACACCCAAAAAAGGTTTGAGTCATCTTAAGACTCTGAGGTCTTAGTCAAATAAAATCTCCTAGAAGCTTTTGAAAATAAGATTTTAAAGTGAATCAATTTTTCTTTCTCAGACTTTCTGTACCACAGTTTTCCAGTATAATTAATTAAAACCCTAAATATTGCTTCTGAATATTTTCTTTAGGAACAGGGACTTGAGCCCTGGACTCTCAGGTTAAAAGTCTGATGCTCTACTAATTGAGCTATCCGGGCTCCTTTTTGGAGTAATTATTGCTCTCCAGAACTTTAAAGCTCATTGTGTAAGCGCAAAAATTTTGAATAAACTGCCCTTTAGAGGCATAAGCTAACAAAAAATCTTTCACTTAGGAGGCAGCATACACTGAAAGATTCAAACTCTCAGATTCTTCTTCTTGAAGCAAAACAATAAAAAATTTCTTACATAATGTAAGGCTATTAGCCATACCTAATAATAACCAAGAGCAAAGGAAAAAAACAAACTTTTTAATCTATAATAACCTTTTAAAAATAGGCAAGCCAGCTTGGAATGCTTTTATAAATCTTATAGCACCTTGTAATGAGCAGCACCTGGGTAGGTCTGAGACTCACAGTTCAACTAAGAGGAATTTCTCTGGAGACAGGGAGGGTGCAGGGAGGGGGTGAGGTCTCTAAGAATTCATGGCGAGACTGCAGAATTTCAGGAGTGGGGGTTGAGCTCTAACTCAGCTCTTGTGGCTGAAAAGGATTTTTAATCATATTCAGGGCAGGAATCATACTAGATGATTCTGGTTCTGCGTCCACTTGACGAACCAGTCTCTCAGGCAGCCATCGCGCTCCGTCATCTTCTTGTGAAAATATGCAGACAGCACCTCTTCCCCAAATTATCACAGGGTCTGGACTGCTCCATTTATTAGTTAATGGGTCCTGCCATTTAGCATAAGAGCTAGAAGTAACTGGATGCCAGTGGCGATCTGCTGCAGACTGACCCTTAGCATCAGTTTGCAAGAAGTTTAAAGCAAATAAAACAAAAGCAAGATGCGCTTTTGGTGACTTTGGGGGGTAAAGCCGGCCCTATTTTGTGTTTTTGTTGTTGTTGTTGTTGTTGTTGTTTTTGTTTTTGTTTTTTGTTTTTTTTGAGACAGGGTTTCTCTGTATAGCCCTGGCTGTCCTGGAACTCACTTTGTAGACCAGGCTGGCCTCGAACTCAGAAATCCGCCTGCCTCTGCCTCCCGAGTGCTGGGATTAAAGGCATGCGCCACCACGCCCGGACCCCCTGTTTTGTTTTTAAAAGCCATTTTTTCAGGGTGTGANGGAGGCTAAGTTACAGGTGATTTCAATAATGAATAACCAGAAGCGATAAGACAAATGGGCAGTGAGATGCGCAGGTGATTTTGATAAAATCCTTGCAATTGCCATCCATAGTCAGGAAAAAGGAAAGTCAGCACCTCCTCCACCTTGATGCAGAGCTGAAAGAGGGCAGCATTGTAGAAAGTAGAGGAAAGGTTGCAATCTGTGTTTTTATACCATTGATACTTGTTCAGGAATCATTCATGCAACCCCTTTGCCTGGTGAGAAGGCTCGCAATGTCATTGGACATTGCTTAGAAGCTTGGGCTGCCTGGGGAAAGCCTCAGCAGCTCAAAACTGACAATGGACCAGCTTATTTTTCTGCAAACAAATGGCTCATAGCACTGTAAAGGAGTACTTACAGAAACAAAAAGGGGGAATAGGCCAAGGCCGTACCCCCAAAGAAATTTTCTGAATTTGGATGTACATGGCCAATCAGCGGCTGACAGGCATAATGCGGGGCATGCACCCCCTCTAGAACAAGTTAAATGGAAAGACATCTTAACGGGTCTGTGGTGAGGACCTGATCCCGTGATGACATGGGCACGAGGTGCTATTTGTATTTTCCCACAGGACCAACAAGATCCGGTGTGGGTGCCTGAACGGCTGGTGAAGAAGGTGAAGAACGAAGACGGCCCCGGTGACCCTGAGTGGATTGTTAAGCTTGACGAGACTGCGACCCTATAATCAAGAAATTGTCAGGGCAGAATCTACAAGCAGTGCCCCATCTGGGAACTGGGTGGGCAAAAGGAGCTTTAGCCTTAGGCCTGGTCCTGGTCTCTATCGGTTGCCTGTGGTGTCTCTGCAAAATGACCCAGGTTCATAGAAAAAGATCTTACTATGCTGACTGATGCCACTATTGCCATGGAGGATAGCCAGTCCCCCCAAGTTTGGCTTGCTGCAATTAAGCAGTGATGTTTGCCTTGTGAGTGTGCTTTCTCCTATTTCGCTACAATTGCTGAGGTCCCAACAGTTAAGGCTCAGGCAGGCTGTCGCCTAAAACAGAGGCCATGCTGACAGGGGATACCAGCTTACCCTGGGCCTTAGTAGGCTTATGCTGCGTGAGTACTCAGTGACGGGCTTGATGGCCTGGCCTAGAAATAATCTGACCTAAAGCATAATGATTTGGAGAGCTGGTTGCCACTCGTTCACATGAAATAAAAAAGGGATAGATGTAGGGAGCCATTCAACCGCTCCTTAAAGACCGCACAGACCTTCTCAGTTGTACTGGCATAAACAACTCTTAATTGGCATTAGGCAGTGTAGGCTGTTGTTTGATCTAGGCAGCTCAAGACCACCTGGGGTAGAGTCACGAGGCAGCTCGGTGATTGGCCAGGACAGGGTATAAATAGGCTGCTCGCGGTGGGGCCATNTGTAGGGAGCCATTCAACCGCTCCTTAAAGACCGCACAGACCTTCTCAGTTGTACTGGCATAAACAACTCTTAATTGGCATTAGGCAGTGTAGGCTGTTGTTTGATCTAGGCAGCTCAAGACCACCTGGGGTAGAGTCACGAGGCAGCTCGGTGATTGGCCAGGACAGGGTATAAATAGGCTGCTCGCGGTGGGGCCATTTGCCATCATGCTCTGCTAAGCTGTAAGTGCATCAAGTTCCTGAGTAAACCGTTGGGGAAGAAACCTGTTTGTCTTGTATCTTATTCCCGCTGGACGGGGACGGCACACGACATCTGTTGATGCAATCATTTCCTGCAGCTAAAGGTCCAGGAAGACCAGAATGAGCTCTTATATGGCCTATATAGAATGGATGTTTTCGAGCAAGAATGTGGCTCTACAATTGTGAAAACAGTGATCCTGCTAGCATATTAAATTTAAAAGTACCATAAGTCTCCAATAAGGGGATTGATTGTGCAACATATAAACCATCAGTAAAAATATTAAAAGCATCATTTACAGACCGAAAGACATTTAGTACTGCTGTCAGCTTTGCTAACTGAGCTGAGAGGCCAGGAGTCTCTATGACCACCTGCTCATCCTTTATAAGATATATCCAGCTCGTCCTTTAGAGGGACCATCTGTAAAGATTAAAAGAGCATTATTCAAGGGCTAAAAAGAAGTCACATTAGGAAATATCACCTCATGTACATTTAAATTTTTATCAACCTATCTTGAGGATAATGGTTATCTATAGTCCCTATAAATCCTATCTGAGCAAGTAACAAGTCTGTGTTGTGTTGTTTTAGCCAAGCATCCTGTTCTACACTGTAAGGTTGAATAATAGTATCTGGCTCCCTGCCAAAATAAGTTAGTGCCTGCTTCCTTCCAAGTGTGATTACCTGCGCTACTGCCTCATAATATGTCAGGATATTACGTTTAGGAGAAATCCGCAAATGAACCCACATAAGCAGAGCCTTTTGCCATAACAATCCTGTGAGCATATGGGTTGTATTAAAAATTAACAGATGTAAAGGCAAGGAGTAGTCTAATAAGTGACAAGCTGTTCTTCAATAGCTCTTTCTACTAGTTGTAAAGCCAATAATCCTTCTGAGGTTAGGGATCTAGGAGAAGTAGGATCAGAACTTCCTTTAAGAATATCAAGCCAGGTGGTGGTGGCACATGCCTTTAACCCCAGCACTTGGGAGGCAGAGGCAGGTAGATTTCTGAGTTCAAGGCCAGCCTGGTCTACGAAGTGAGTTCTAGGACAGTCAGAGCTACACAGAGAAACCTTGTCTCAACCCCCCCCCCCAAAAAATAATATCAAATAAAGGTTTCAACTCCCCTGTAGTAAGCTTTAAATAGGGGCAAAGCCAATTAATATCACCTAACAATTTTTGAAAGTTATATAAAGTTCTTAAGTTGTTCCTGCGAATAACTACCTTTTGGGGAATAACAGCTTGATCAGTAAGTCTAAAGCCCAAGTAGTTATAAGGGTTATGTGGGGGATCGCAGGTCGGACCCCAACAGTTGGCGCATGCATGGCAGAATAAATCTGAGGGAATGCCGACTTGTGCGTGGAGCTCTGAGAGAAAGGACGAACAAGGATCCATAGGAGTATGTCACTAGGGGTTGGCTCTGAGGTTTCAAAAGCCCAATCCAGGCCCAGTGACTAACTCTTCCAGTTGCCCAAAGACCTGGATTCAGAACTCTCAGTGAATTCTCCAGAATCAAGTTTGCCTGCCTGCTGCCATGCTCTCTAACATGATAACAATAGACTTAAACCTGTGAGAACATAAGCAAGTCCCCAGTTAAATGTTTTCCTTTGTAAGAGTTGCTGTGGTCATGGTGTCTCTTCATAGCAAACAGAACACTAAGACAGTAATCAAGCTGGCCTCAAGCTCACAGCAATCCTGTTTCAGGGTTGAAACTGTAGATGTGAATCACCATGCCTAAGAAGACTTGCTTCTATATGGTATACATAGGGACTTTGTAGACAGGTAACGAAACCAAATTGGGTTTGTTTTGTTGACACTCTTAAGATGTGAAACTTGAACTATTAAAAATGCTTCCTAAAGAAGTTGGGGTTGGAGAAATAGCTTAGACATGAGAGAACTCTATTCTGAGAGTTTAAAAACTAAAAGCTACTAAATCCTTAAAACTGGATATGAAACAAAAAATGTAAATTAAAGAAGAGTTTTTATTTGGCTCATAATTTCAGGTTACAGTCATGTGGTCATGAGTTTTTGCTACACCGCTTTGAGCTCCCATGCCGTGACATTCTTCCAGCCACCTGCCTAGGAACTCTCTGGATCCATGAATGAAACACACACACACACACACACACACACACACACACACACACACACGCTTATATTTTAAATGCCTTGGCTACTCAAAGGCTGGGGATTTCTAATCTTCTACCTGCTACCCAAGGCCCAATGGGGGAAGTAGCCAGTGGCTACTTACCTGAAATCTCACAAGGCTGGTTGGCTTTCTCTCCTGCAGCTCCTGCACCCCATCCTTCTCCCTCAAGTCAAGGCAATTCTCTCCCCTGCATCCTAGCCCTAAGAGCTCTAAGGGTCCCACCCTGTGCCCAGCCATTGTCCATTGGTATCTTTATTGATGGATCAAAAACCAATTGGGGACAAGGACCTTTAGTGTTTGGACACACAGATTTCTTATTTAATCAAAGCATTTGTACCAGTCTCCAACACAGTCCCATCATTCAGGGAAGCCATGGTGGCTTTCTTGTATGGGGGAGAGATGAGCAACTCCCAATTAAGTAAACTTTCCTAACAGGAAAAAGGCTAATAAGCTTTAGGTAGCAAAAAGGTATAAAGAACAGCAGAGTGACAAGGTGAGCACAGCATGAGACTGGTGTGAGTGAAATGGACTAGTCAGCTGTGTAGTCTTTGATAATTGAACTTGGTTCACCTATATTCCCTAGTTGTTCAACTAAGCATTGCCATGAAGTCATAATTAAACTTTATGTAGGAGAGAGCTTGAACAATCAAGGTAGGCATAGTTCTACCCATTGTAATGTCTTGAAAACAAGACAGGCTGATCCTTGCATAAGAATTAAGTTCCAACTAGTTCATGTTCTCTTTTTGGGGGGAGGGAGGAAAAGGAGGTATCCAAGAAAGGATTTCTCTATGTAGGACAGCTGACTGTCCTGAAACTCACTCTGTAGACCAGGCTGGCCTACAGATCTGCCTGTCTTTCACGTGCTGGGATTAAAAGCATGCACCTCCATGCCTGGCTTTAGCTCATGTTCTTCCTAGCCTCTTGTGGCTAAACCATGGGGCAGTCTACCTATGATATCCCAATCTATTCTCCCTGTCCTACAGGCTTTGGATTTGCTTAGCCAATTTCTTTTTCTTTCTTTCTTTTTTTTTTGGTTTTTTGAGACAGGGTTTCTCTGGATAGCCCTGGCTGTCCTGGAACTCACTTTGTACGCCAGGCTGGCCTCGAACTCAGAAATCTGCTTGCCTCTGCCTCCCCAGTGCTGGGATTAAAGGCATGCGCCACCACGCCCGGCTGCTTAGCCAATTTCTAATGTGTACTTACTCTCTTATTCTCTCCTAGTTCACTCCTTTTAACTAATGAATAGACATGATCTATGTGATGACTTTGAGAGCAAGCATTCTAGGCAGTAGAAAAAGCAAATTATAGACTTGTGAGGTAAAAAAAAAACTACACTAAACAGTATGCTCATGAAACAACAGAAATGCCATTGTTTAAACCAGGGAGAAAGTAGAGGTGAGAGCAGGTAACAGTAAAGGGTATGAGAAGTGTTTTTGAGTTTCTACACATTTTAAAGATGAAGTCAGCTGGACTTGCTATATAGGTACATATTGCACATGATGTATGGCCTAAGATTGAAGATTCAATGTGACTCTTGGGCTTAAGTAAGTAAGATGATTAGGTGATGCTTCCATGGAGTACACTGAAGTACTTGTTCCTATTCCAGTCCTCATTTCTGTTTATTGTTTGCATACTTTAAAAATTGAAATATAAAATATATACGTTCATTCATTTCACTAACTTATAGGATCTTGCAGCTTTGTGCTACTGAGCCCAAATGATCTTCGTATATTTCCATTAGCCCACCAGTAACATGACAGTGCAACATAGTATAGAGGTTCCTCCATCTTGCATTCTTGCTGAGGTCAATTTAGGTTTAATTAGAATTTGATCATCTTGATGGAGAATCCCATAGATTACCCAACTCTGTTCTAGAAATCTAAGGTCAAAATGCCCCAACTAACTTAGCTTCTGGTAAACCAGCTGCTTGTGTAAACCTTCCCTTCCAGCTAACACCACTTAGCTTTTGTTAAAATGCTAGCTTGCACAAAACTTTACCCTTGCAACTGCTGAGCTACCATGACATGTTTTTTTTGTCTCCCTTACTAGAAACACTCAGAGCTACACTAGGGTCCTAAATACCCAAGTGTAGGCCCAGCTGGACTAAAGACTTTCAATTGGTTATAAACTGCATCAGAGTAGTCATCTCTGGTGGGATCTCCACAAATAGTAACTAACACTTGTCACCTTGGAAAGCTCCCTCATAGGCCTTAGGTATAAACTACCAAACCACACAAATGCTGAATTTACAGCTCATACCACTGTAACCTATACCCAAATCAAATAACAATATTGTTATGCCAAATAACAATATTGTTATAAACTGCCTAAGGGCCAGCTTATAACTTTCTACAGTCCTAGGAGATGGTGCCAAGTCAAAGGTGCTAGAAGCAGGATGTCTCCAGAAGCCCAATACCCACTTAAAAGCCAGTGTTCCTCTCTTAACAAATTCGTTTTTTGTTTGTAAGTGGGCTTCTTTGGGGATGCTACTTTGTTCTCTCCCAACACCGGTCTCCTCTCTTAATGAGAGACAGTCCTTTGTCCCTCCAAAACAAATAGCCCTTCACTCTCTACCTTGCTCCTTTCTGCTTCTTCCTTGGCCTCTATCTGTTGTTCGTCCTACTAGAGCAAATAAATCTTTGTGTTGAGAATTTGGACTTGGGGTGTCTTGTGCCAAAACTAGTCTCTATATAATTAACCATTTTTGCTACTTAGGTCTCTTGTTTGAGTCAGCCTCTCTTGGTCTGAGGTGAGGCTGACTCCATGAAAGGCTTCGAGTTGGCAGTTTGGGACTGGGTAAGTCCAGTCCGCAGAAGCAGCCCCACCACCTGGCCTGAGGCAAGGACAATGGGTCAGCACCAGTTTCCAGACTTCTTCAGCAACAGTTTTTAGTCTCCATGCCCCAGTAATGGAATGACGCTAGAGATGGGGTAAGATAGAGCTCATCCCCTAGGGGATAAATGGAATCCCCTAATGTGTTTTTTTTTTTAAGATTTATTTTATTTATTATATGTAAATACACTGTAGCTGTCTTCAGACACTCCAGAAGAGGGTGCCAGATCTCGTTACGGATGGTTGTGAGCCACCATGTGGATGCTGGGATTTGAACTTATCACCTTCGGAAGAGCAGTCGAGTGCTCTTACCCGCTGAGCCATCTCACCAGCCCCTTATAGGATTTTCTTTTCTTTTTTTTTTTTTTTTTTTTGGTTTTTTGAGACAGGGTTTCTCTGTATAGCCCTGGCTGTCCTGGAACTCACTCTGTAGACCAGGCTGGCCTCGAACTCAGAAATCAGGACTGTATTAGCCATCCTGGCTGGAATTGAAAGTAGAAAAAAAATCTGAACAGCCGGGTGTGGTGGCGTATGCCTTTAATCCCAGCACTCGGGAGGCAGAGGCAGGCGGATTTCTGAGTTCGAGGCCAGCCTGGTCTACAAAGTGAGTTCCAGGACAGCCAGGGCTATACAGAGAAACCCTGTCTCGAAAAACCAAAAAAAAAAAAAAAAAAAAAAAAAAAAAGAAAGAAAACCCTAATGTGTTTTAAATCAGGCCTTTGAGCTCACTTGGTTGCCTCTCCACTTTTGGTAATGGGAAACTCCAGCGCGCTGGACTTCTGCAGAGTTAAACACTCTTTGCGTTTACATACTGTTTGAAACTAGGGTATCATTCTTAGACAATCATGGACTCTTACAGGTTCGAGGCACCTCTCTTGTTTTTATGTCGTATTTAGTCTACCATTCATCTTCTTCCTGGACCCTTCCCTCTGCCTGTCTCCTTATAGCTACAATAAAAATCTTTTGCATACTTAAAAGTAGCCATGTCCTCCTCCTTTTTATTTCACCTTTTCATCCAAATACTCAAACTTCAAAGGGTGGCACCTTTCTGTCACTCTAGAAAAGGATTGTTTTCATTTTTATCACTATAGGCCATGGGCTGGTAGATTGAGACTTTATTTAAATTGTAACTATACATCCCTGTCTGACTTGCTATTTTGTGCAAGTTTGTGTGAGAAATTCATACATGTTGCATGCCTTAATGTCTTGATGTTACATTAATATAAAGTGTAGTATAGCAGCCTTTTCCCTGACTTGCTGATGCTAATAGCTCCCCTAGGCATCTGTAAGCTGACAGCAGCTTGCTTTACCTCCCAATAGGTACTGCTTGTTTTCTGTCTCGGTTCACTGTGTGTTATGGACGTCTCTATGCTGTCGGAATTAAAATAAAAATAATTTGAAAAGCGGTTTTCCGCTGGGGGTTGACTAATCCAGGCTGCTGCAACCGGAAGTCCTAAGGATTCCTCCACATTTTACGTGATAATTCACTCCACAAACCCTGCTGAAAATACAAAATAGTTGAATCGCTAGTAAAGAGCGAAGGCAGTGGAAAATCTTGTACCAAGAGCTCATAAAGGCAAGGGAGAATGGAAAGTTCGGCCACTTGAAACCACCAGGGCGCCCTAGGAGTCTGTCAGGTAGCCCACGAGATGGCGCCACGTCAACGGTGCTGGACACAGGACCCCCTCCAGAAACCCAAGACCCACTTAAAGCCATTGTTCTACTCAGGAGCCTTCCTCCCTTAACAAAGCCGTCCTTTTCGGATCGTAATTGTGCTACTTTGGGGGAGCTCCTTTGTTCTCTCCCGATACCTCAGAGCTGCCGAAGACAAAATGGCGGCCTGGCAACCCCCGCATCCCATCGGCGGAAGCAGCCCTTCTCGAGACACTTCCTATCGGGTCCCCAAACCTTTGAAGGTTAGTTCCGGGGCTAGGTCAGGCCGCAGTTGCGAGTTGCGACTGCGCAGCCCGGTTCTGCCGGCGCGGAATGACGTTTCAGTCGCTGGAGCGGAAGGAAGAGGCTTGACGCTTCGTGAGCATTCGATCGCTCGCGAGAATTGAGAGTCGCTAGGCGACCGGCCGGGGGAGCGGGACTAGACTCGGAGGGGCGGAGCTGGGCAGGGCCTTGGAGGCGCTGGCGGCGGAGCCTCGCGAAGGTTCCAGAGCCGTCTCGTGCGGAGGGCGGGCCGCTGTGTCGCGCGGGGTCGGTGGAGCTCGCTGTCGGCGTTGCGACGCTCGTCGTGGGTGGCGTGTTCGGCTTTTCCTGTCTGCTTTCGTGCACCGCTGTAGCTCCGGCCTCGGGTCTGACGCGCCACGGCATGGCTTCCGCTTTGGAGGAGGTAGGGGTCGGCCTGGACCCACCGGCTCGGCGCCGCCAGGCGGCGGCTGCTTTCCCGGGGCTGATAGCCTCGGCTCTGCCCCTGTCGCGGGCCCGCGGCCTCCACGCCGCCACCTGCCTGGGCCCGAGCGTCCCGGCAGCGGCTGGGGTCGGGGGTGTGTCTGGAACACAATTTTTGGCGCGGTTCGTGGTAGGCTCGCGGGTGGCGGTCCCCTCTCCATTGCCTGAGGTCTTTTCGGCTCCCGCTTCCCGGCCGGGTAACAGAAACCTTAAAGCTCATTGCAAAAGCTATAGGCTCCGGGCCGGGGACCATGGGACGGAACTCCCATGCCCGCACGACTAGTCATGGTCACCGCTTTCATCCCATAGGTGGTTATACATTTAAACGCCCTGGACAGTGCAGCAGTGCCAGTGGCGGACCTGCAGGCCTTACACAAGCTCTCTACCATTCTTTTACACCCCCAGTGTTTATGTATAAAAGCAATGTTTTAAAAAGTTACTGGAAATTGAGCTGTAGGTACGACTAGGAAATTGCCTGGCGTGTGTTTTTAGATTTGTAAAAAGTGAACGTGAATGACTTGACTTTTTGGATCCTCAAGGTTTCCTCACTCAGCTACAAAGCAAGAGTAATTGAGTTGCCGGGTTTTGGCCAATATAGGTTTTATGTGATTGATATATTGTGTTCACAGAAACATTGGCTATCTGTTAAGATTTGCTTTTCGGAAATTTCCCCCTCACATTGAAAACATGGGCTTTAAACATAAAAATTGGGAAGTTAAAGTATTAATCCTGGGTATCTTGCAGCAAGTAAGATAGGCAGACACCACATGCTCACTGGGAGAGTGGAGAATGGCTTATCAGTTGTACACACAGGTAGGTAGTTCAGCATTAATTGTCTCCAAAAGAAGGAACTTCAGACTTGGAGCTATGCATATAGGGGCATGTTTTTCTTTTGAGATAAAAGTCACCTTATTCAATCATATTAAGATGTGTAATTCAACTTTTTCTGTCGGACAACCATCAGTGTTATCTAGCTGCAGACTATTTTTGTTTCCTTAAATAGAAATCCATAGTAGGTGCTCCATCTAGTTGGGCTGGAGCCTAAGTTTTTGTAATTCAATCTTCGTATCCGTATAGCATTCCGTTTTTGTGGTTGAATACTGTCATATTGTACAGAATTCATACTCCTGTTTCTCCATCATTGTCGATTGTGAATTCTTGTATTGTGGGCATGTTTTTAGTCCATGTAATTTCCAAATAATAAGGGAAGTCTTAGGAAGCTACCGTTTCCACAAGAATTGCACAAAAGGTACCATTTCTCCACACATTCACTAACATTTGTGATTTTATTGGGTGGTTCTGTTCATATGATACCATCCACGTGAGTGTGGATTTGCTGTGCATCTTCATAGGTGTGAGGCATCTATTTGTGTGTGTACCTGCTGTCCAGTTCAGTGTCTTTGTGGAGGAAAGTTGGGTTCTTCCATTTTTTTTTTTTTTTTTTTTTTTGTTTTTGTTTTTCGAGACAGGGTTTCTCTGTATAGCCCCAGCTGTCCTGGAACTCACTCTGTAGACCAGGCTGGCCTCGAACTCAGAAATCCGCCTGCCTCTGCCTCCCGAGTGCTGGGATTAAAGGCGTGCGCCACCACGCCCGGCCGGGTTCTTCCATTTTGAGCATTGGGTGGGAGTAGGTCTCACTGAGTACCCCTGACATGGTCTTAGAGATACACCTGCCTCTGTCTCCAGAGTGGTAGAACTTAAGGCCAGACTAAGCCCCTATTTAACAACTAGGAAACCGATACAAAGGCAGATAAATGTTTATGTATAGAAAACAAATACATGCCAAGAAGGCAAGAAAAAGTGGCCAGAAACCAGTTCTATCTAATCCCAGTCACCTTCAAGTTTCGATGCAGAGCCTGCACTGTCAATGGTTTCTGGGCTGTGAATACAAAAATCAAGCAATGGTTCTTCTGTAGGTCACTTCAATTGATATCTTACTAAAGAGTCCATTAGAGTGAAAACTGGCCAGAAAGAGGGCCTGGGAATTCTGCCATGAGTCAGCTCAAAAAAGGATTCCCATTCCAGTTTAAAGCAAAACCTCTTACTTTCTCCTTTTGTTAAGTAAATCTCCATCCTAGGAATAAATACTTGCTTTGCTTTTAATATTTTTTATTATGTTGATATTTAGAATCTGTGGGTAAGGTCCCACCAACCCACCTCTACCAACAGTTGTACTTAACTAATCCATATGAATTTTGAAACCACTGAAAGACTTTGAATGAAATATCTTGATTCTAAATTGAAAAGATGAGTGTGCAGTTTTGGTTCTTAGAATCAAGTTTCCTTGGGATTATGGACAGGAGCTTCACTGTTGTGCTTTTTATAAACTGTTAGGAAATCATAATGGCCACAGAGTAATGAGCTGTTCGAAGAGTGAACTTTTTTTTTCTACCTACTATCTAGCATTTAAAATATTTTAAAATTATTTCTTTTATTTCTTGAAATTACAGTAAATTAAATAGTTTCCCTCTTCCTCCCTCCAAACCCTCCCATTTATTTGCACTCTTTCAATTTCATAGTTTCTCTCTCTCTTTTTTTTTCATTGTTGCTTACTTTGTGTAAAGTTACTTGTAGGTAAGCTATCAGGGCTGACCCTTTGCTTCTGTGCTTTTCTTTGAGGAAGACTATTTCTCATGCTCTCAGCCTCTCTTTTGAGCCTGTTCTAGTGTTGAGTAGTGACATCCTGGGCTTTCCTTGTCCACATTAGCATAGCTATTGTCATCTTTGTTCAGCTCAAGTTTGGGCATTCATGCTGAGGGGTTTTGGGTGGGTGTAACTTCTGATTACTAGGAGTCAGAATCTCAACACAAGCTCCTTCCTTGATCCTCAATCTCGTAAAAATCCGCCATTTCCACAAGAATTACACATAAGAACTCTACATACTAACATTTGTTATGCCTGCATCTAGATCCACTGGGACTAGGCTCCACACCTCTGCATTTGGATTGTGGCTTTCTGTAATGGATTCCTGTCAGTTGTAAATGGAAATTTAAGGATTTTTAATATGAAACCTTTTATTTAGTATGAAGGTATAAAGTAAGGTTGTTGTTTTTATGGTTAGGTTACCAAGGCAGAAAATTTTTAAGTATTTACTCACCATTAGGTCAGAGGATGATTGCGGAAATATTTAAGCTGATTGATTTTTGTATCTGCCTGTATATACCGCATGTATAAGTGCCTATGGAGGCCAGAAGAGATCATCAGATCTGTGGGAGGTAGAATTACAAAGATTTGTGAGCTGCCTGATGTGGGTGCTAGGAACTAAACTGTTCTTTGGCATGGATGGGCTCTTAAGCACTGAAAAGTGTCTCCAGCCCATTGATTTTCTAGTACTGTCTTCAGTGAAGTTCCACATTACATGTCTGTCTCTAAAAGGTAGAGGACTACCTGATGTATTGGCATGACAAGAAAACAATAGATTTGCAAAGAGTGTGTTCCTATGAGATTGGATATGGAGGTTTCCTTTCTGTAGTCTCAGATTCTACCAGAAGATCAACCCAACTACTAAACAAGACTTTTGCTTACAAGCAGAATATTTTTTACACGGCACATGTAAAAAATGTGAGATGAGGTGGCCTTGCGAGTTTTGATTCTCCTCTCACCTGGGTCCTGAAGTTGAACTCAGGCCATCAACCTTGGTGGCAAGCAGCTTCACCCACTGAGCCATCTTGCTGGCTTTCTCTTAACTTATTTTATTTTATCTTATTTTATTTTTATTTTTTGACCTAACAATTGAAATTCTGAGTTAAGAAAATTGATAACTGAAAGTACAGCCTTCGTTACTTCAGTAAAGTTTCTGTAGTGCCTCCAGTCAGATGTATCCTTATCTCTTACTATAATATTTAAGTTTTTCTGGTATTTGAAGTAGACTTGGTGTTACTCTTAAATCTCCCAAGATTCCTTTTCAGTATTCTAAAACAAAGGCAGGTAACAGCCTACCAAATGGCAAAATACAGACTTAATTACTATGGATTAAGATTGTTTTCTTTTAACAAAAATGAAGTAAGAGTTATTTACAGTTCAGTGAACAAGAATAACAGTTTACAACTCTTAAAAATTTAAAATGAACTTAATTTTTAGTTCAGTAAGTTGAATTGAGCAGTGGGCCTTATTTATCTTAACTTACCTCTACTTTAACAGTTGCAGAAAGACCTAGAAGAGGTCAAAGTATTGCTGGAAAAGTCCACTAGGAAAAGACTGCGTGATACTCTTACAAGTGAAAAATCCAAGATTGAAACGGAACTCAAGAACAAGATGCAACAGAAGTCGCAGAAGAAACCAGAACTTGATAATGAAAAGCCAGCTGCTGTGGTTGCTCCTCTTACAACAGGATACACCGTGAAAATCAGTAATTATGGTATGACCCATTCCATTATATCTAATCTAGTGTTCTGACAAGCAGAAATGCCTACTCCATAATATATTCATGTTACATATACTTTTTTTGTGTGAAGTTTGTGGTTTTTTTTTTTTTAATGTTTATTTGATGTGAGTTAGATGGTATTATATAGTGTTAACCAAAATGGCCTTACTATATTGAGTATTGAGTCTAAATTAACAGATCTCTGGTGAAGAATTAGGATCTTGGGCTTTGCTTTTTTGTGTGTGAGACAGTTAACCTGTAGTCCATTCTGGCCTTCAACTCTGAGACCCTCCTGCCTGTGTGCTCCAGACAGTTTGACTTTGTGTATTGTCCAGACCGTTTTCAGAGGTCAACTTGGGCTCAAGAGATCGCCTCCCAAGTAGCTGGGATCCTAGTTGTGTACCACCATGCTGTGCTTAGGAATTGGAATCTTAAATTTATATTCTACTTGGTCCTGAAAGGGCTGAGGTTGCTTGGCGGGCAGAGGGGCACTAGAGAAGTAGAAATGACTATTGAATTCCAGTGTTAAAGTATTCAGCTTAGTGGAGAATTGCTAAATTTCGCAGAGACAGGGTATGAATATGTAGCCCAGGCTGGCCTTAAACTCACTGTGATAATGACTTTGAACTCCTCTCTTCTGCTTCCTCTTCATAAGTGTATAAATGTGTGCTACCATAGCAGGATCTGTCAAGTTTTAGATGGACAAAATTATTTAACAAAACAGGTAAATAAGATAATCTTCATGTATTTGCTGGGCATAGTGGGACATACCTGTAATCTTAGCTGGTTAGGAAGATTGTAGGTTTGAGGCCAGCTTTGGCAGTTTAGGCCCTTTCTCAAAACAGAAGAGAAAGCTTAGTGCTGGAGTGAGACTCAGTGGTGCAGGGCCTGGCCTCACGGTGTTCACAAGGCTGAGGGCTCAGACCCTATTAGGGGAGATCATGATTTTGGAGAAAGAAGAGTTACATTTAATAATTGTTTTTATTCTAATGAATAAAAAGATCATGGGCTGTGCACATAGAAACTGAATCTGACTTTGCATTCTCCCACTTGCTGTATGCCTTAGCTTCAACAATAGTACTGTTTTAAGACCATAGCTTCTTCATCTTGAGAAAAATTTTTAATGATTTTTTATTTTTTATGTACATTGGTGTTTTGTATGCATGTATGTATGTGTACATGAGAGAGGGTGTCAGATCCCCTGGAACTGGAGTTATAGACAGTTGTACGCCACCATGTAGGTGCTGGGCATTGAACCAGGGTCCTCTAGAAGAAGAGCAAATGGTCTTATCCTCTGAGCTCTCACTCCAGCTCCCTATCTTGAGAATTTTTAACCTTTAATTCTTTTCCATGTCTCTTGTTACTGGATTTCCACTTTCTGGAATTTTATTTTTAGATTTTATGTGTATGGGCTGGTGTTTTATTTGCATGTATGTTTGAGTACCACATTTATGCCTCAGAGTCCAGAAGAGGATGTCTGCTGTCCTGGGACTAGAGTTATAGATGCTTATTATGATGCTAGACTTGAACTCTTTCTTTGGGAGAGTAGCCACTGCTGAACCATCTTTCAGCTCCTATAACTAGGTTTTATGATAAGCCATGTCCTCTTGCTGTTCTATAGGCAATTTCAGACATTCCTGTTCCATTTTTTTTTGTTTTGCTAGGATGGGATCAGTCAGATAAGTTTGTGAAGATCTACATTACCTTAACTGGAGTTCATCAGGTTCCCACTGAGAATGTGCAGGTACACTTCACAGAGAGGTGAGTTCTTGTTACTGGAGTACAGTGATCATTGCCTTATTCATGGGAATCTTCTGTATGGCTTCTCAAATTCTATTTAAATTTACAGTTAACTATAAAGAAGTGTGACAACCAAATATATACACTAAACCAGCTGTTTTCAAGCTTTGGGTCATGACCGCTCTAGTGGTCAGATGATCCTTTTACAGGGTCACTTATCATTCATAACATTAGCAAATTACATTTATGAAGTAGCAACAAAATAATGTTGTGGTCCGGTGGTCACTGTAGCATGAGTTGTATTAAAGGGTGGGATCATATTAGGAAGGTTGAGAACCACTGTGCCAAACTGAAGCCAGTTAACTGTCTCAAGGGCTATAGAGTGCCTGTCATCACGGAACCAGAAAGGTAATGCATTCACTGTTGTGTTGTAGGTCATTTGATCTTTTGGTAAAAAACCTCAATGGCAAGAATTACTCCATGATTGTGAACAATCTTTTGAAACCTATCTCTGTGGAAAGCAGTTCAAAAAAAGTAAGTTGTTTATTTCTTCAAAGTATTGTGAAAGCCTCATTTAAATTGAATCTAGCTGATTTAGGCTGGAGATGAACTAAAAATTCTGCTGTGTCTGGTATCAGTAGAGTCTAGTCCCCTGCCTGATCTGTAAGTAGTATGTTATTAGAACAGCTGATCTGTAAGTAGTATGTTATTAGAACAGCTGTTTTTAAGTACTTTTGGTGTTCACTTCTGCACTGCAGTGGCAGAGTAGATCATATAGCCCATGAAATGTAAAATAAGTAATTTCATGTTTGGCCCTTTGAAGAAAGTTTGCCAATTCATTTGTAGAAAAAATTATTCTAAGAAAGTTGTTTTAAAATGAAGGACAAATGTTATAAGTGATTTAGAGTGTGTTATAAGTGATTTAGAGTGTGTTATAATGCCGGCTCTATCACTTAGTTGTTGTGACTCCTGATGTTTCTTGGCCTCACTTTCCCCATTTACTACAGTGGTAGTTAAAATGGTGTACTGTTAAATAGATAGGAAGTATTGATATAATACAGTATTAATAGTACAGTATTAGTAATTATACATATTATAGTAATATGCATTTAGGATCTCTACTCAGCTTGTTGAGTTGCAAAAGTACATGAGTTCATTTAAAAAAAAAACTTGCTTATACTTTTTACAAACTCATACAATCCTTCTGTTCTTTCCAGTTTAAGAAAGTGATGTTTTATTATGTTAGATGTGTAGACATGTCATTTTTCCGTTAGGTATTTGCCTAAAAGCTGTAATAAAAGCAGTCTTAATTAGCCAGTGTCTCACTGCAGATACCCTCACTTGTTAGAGTCGAAGGAGTAATCGAAGCATCTGGGAGATAAATTGATCATTGTTGAGTTGAAGGTTGTTTCACTTCCTTTGCTCTCTTCCTTGCTCTTCTTTTTCTTTTTTCTTTTTTTTTTTTTTTTGGTTTTTCGAGACAGGGTTTCTCTGTATAGCCCTGGCTGTCCTGGCACTCACTCTGTAGACCAGGCTGGCCTCGAACTCAGAAATCCGCCTGCCTCTCCCTCCCGAGTGCTGGGATTAAAGGCGTGCGCCACCGCGCCCGGCTCTTTATTTTTTTCTTAAGTCACCAAAATTCAGCCAGTCCTTTGAACACACCATGACTGTTACATCTAGGAGCTATTCTTTTTGTTATGGCAAATGTCTGTGGTGTCATCCTTTTAGGTCTTAGGTTTACTTGGTTCACATTTTGTCCCAGATCCCTAATGAAGTTATTTCCACTTTCCATTAAAATTCTCTTTAAGAGTCAGTGTCTGTGTGTGAGGGGGGGGAGGGAGGGAGACAGACAGAGACAGACAGACAGAGTGGTGTCTTGTTTTGCCACTATATGCACCGGGCTTGCCAGTTCACAACACACTCTTCTTGGGATTCTCCTCTCTTCATCTCACCCTAGCTGTACTGTGAGTACAGTTGTGTGTGACCAGATCTAGCCTTTTTATCTGGGTTCTGGACGTTTGCATAACATGCTGTCCTAGTTAAGTTTCTATTGCTGTATAAAACACCAAGACTAAAAGTAGCACGTCCAGATCATACTTCATCATGCAGGGAAATTAAGGCAGGAACAAAGGAAAGGCCATGGAGGGAACCATACTGGCTTATTCTTTGGCTTGCTTAGCCTCCTTTCTTATGTAACCCAAGGCCAACTCCTGAAAATTATACTACCCCCATGGGCTGGGCCCTCCTTGTCAATCATGAATCAAGAAAATGCCTCACTGATCTTCTTCCCACAGGCAGTCTGATGAGTGGGTACTTTCTCAGTTGAGGTTCTCTTCCCAGGTACTCTAGCTTGTATCAGGTTGACAAAAACAAAACCAACCAAAACACATGCAAGTGTGCTTTATCTACTAAATACTAAACTAAAGGAGGTTCAGCCCAGGGGTCTTTTGAAATAGGGTCTCAGGTAGCCCAGGCAGTAGTCCCTCACTCTAAGTAGCTAAAGATGACCTTGAACTCTTGATAATTCTACCTCTATCTCAAGTGCAGAGATTACAGGTGTGTGCCACGATGCCTGTCTTATGTGATAGTAGGAGTCAACCCAGGCTTTATGAATCCTGAGAGAGCACTCTACCAACTGAGCCCTATCCTGAACCCTGTCTTTTTAAGTCTTGATGGTCTTAGCATTGAAGGTATTCATTCAGGTTTTGCTTGTTTTATTCTGGCTAACCCATAAAAGGATTACTAGCACCAAGAATGAGTATTAATATGTTAGGCATTTAGTTGGGTAAATTACTATTTTCTAAAATTTTGTGCTTATTTCTATATTACAAATTGTATCTGTCTCCTTTTCTTCTAGGTCAAGACTGACACAGTTATTATTCTATGTAGAAAGAAAGCAGAAAACACAAGATGGGACTACTTAACACAGGTGGAAAAGGAATGCAAAGAGAAAGAGTGAGTTTAATGTTTTACTATTTTTAGCTTCAGTTATGGTTTTACTTTATGGATAACAGCTGTACAAGCAAATTGAGGTCTTGAGCCAACCTCACCTCTTGGAGACAGCCCCCTCCCCCCCCCCCCCCCCCCCGCCCGCCCTCCCTTCTTAGGTAGTTCTGGCTGTCCTAGAACTTGCCAAAGTGGTTTTGAACTCAAGAGGATCCACCCGCCTCTGCCTCTTAAATGCTGCTGGGATTAAATGCTGTGCTTAGCCTGTCAGAGCCTGTCAGGAGAGGGCAGAAGCCAGTTTAAGATAGTATTGCTTGTTCTTTGGTATTGCTTTTATTTCTAGACATATTGGTACATCTGTAGATACTGTGTCCTGTTCTCAAATGGTTCTGCTCTAGGACTTCTACAAGATCTCACCTACCCAAATAACTGACTCCTTAGATGTCTCCTAAGTGTAGTTTGTTTTACTCTAATTGGTTTTATATGATACTTTTTTTTTTGAAAGTCCTCAAAACCTTTTATCTAGCAACAAATGAGGCATGCATTTACTACCACATCCAGTTTTGTTCTTATTCCTTTTTGTTTGTTTGTTTTTGTTTGTTTGTTTTTCGAGACAGGGTTCCTCTGTATAGCTCTGGCTGTCCTGGAACTCACTTTGTAGACCAGGCTGGCCTCAAACTTAGAAATCCACCTGCCTCTGCCTTCCAAGTGCTGGGATTAAAGGCGTGCGCCACCACCCCCGGCTTGTTCTTATTCTTAATGGCTGTTTTAAAAATCTTACCAGATGACTTCCCTTGTGGATCAGGGTTAAGTCTTCTCCTATAGTTGGGAGTATCTTGCACTGAGTTAGTTACTCATTTTTGTCATTCCTCTCTTGGTAGCCGCATGCATTTGGGAAATTGTAGGCCAGAGTTCTGCACATTTGATGACTTGGGACTTGATTTAAGCCTGAGTTTAAATAATGATACCTATTTCAAAAAATAAATGTAAGGATGATTGGCTGCTTAGACATTCCTTGACTAGATCTGCTTAACACATTAATTAAAGTCCTTAGCACTAGACCCAGATCCATGAATCTCAAGTTTAGTAATTTAGTTTTTTTCTAAAATGTTCTTGTTTCATTATGTATCCATAACATAACTTGCAGGGGTTTGTAGATTTTTAAATATGAAGAAAAGTACTTTAAAAAAATTAACAGTCTGGAAAAGTAACTACCCAAATTGACCATTTTCTCTGTAAATCTTACTGTCACGTTAGTTCTTGCCGTTTGGTGGTCCCTCCTTTGTGTACCGTGCTCATGTGAGTGGGTAGTTTTATCAGGATGCGCCTAGGCTGCTATTTGGGTTGTATACTCTAGCATCCCTTCTCTCTGCTCCTCAATGTCCTACCACTTAGAACCTAAGAATGTCTTTCCATGCTTCAGTTTTTCCATTGTAGCCTGTTTTCTTTTTCACAGAAAGCCTTCCTACGACACTGAGGCAGACCCTAGTGAGGGATTAATGAATGTTCTAAAGAAAATTTATGAAGATGGAGACGATGACATGAAGCGAACCATTAATAAAGCGTGGGTGGAATCCAGAGAGAAGCAAGCCAAAGAAGACACAGAATTTTAAGGCTTTAAAAGTCCTTATGGGAACTGTGATGTGGAATGCTCCTGTTCCAGTAAGGGGGTGTTGTTGAACTGCACACATTTGTTCATGTGGGTATGTAGTTTTGACAGATAAATATTTACACAGCCTTTTAAGTAAAGATAGCAGATTCTCCATTTCTTACTGGAGGATTTGATTTAAATAAATAAGCTTATTAAACTGTTTCCTTCATTAGCCCCCCAGACATTTTGTTTCAGAAAAGGCTATATGACAGTCTTACTGAAAATGTAAAAAGGAAGTCTTGCATAATAAAAATGTTATTTCACAGATTTTTGTTCTGGCTGGGAGATAGAATACAGAGTATTTGTCTATCTGTAACTGACATTAGGTCCCAGTAATGTAAAAAAAAAAAAAAAGCAAAATTGTTGCATAAAATTCAAATTTGTACATGAAGTTACAAAGTTACTACAGAGCTGCTCCATTATTACAATGTGTTACCATATACTACTAATTGATTTAAGTATACTTATGAATATAAAATTAAAACACAAATGAGAAAAATACACAAACATCTTGTGTTGATAAGTACTGTCAAGGTTCAGATGGCTTAAAAATAACCATGATGCAAAAACTTGAAAATGCCCATTTATTCCTTTGTTCAATAAAGTTGGAGTTTTACTTAAAAGATGAGTTCTGCAATCTGTTTTGAGTGTATTCAAAGTTAGGCTTTGTCACTGCACTTGAGAAAGTTTCAGAAAGCCGTAAGGGCTGGAGCAATGGCTCGGCTGTTAAAGGACAGGCTCACCATCAAAAAGAAAGCCGATAGATGCCTAGAAAAGAAGCCAGTTCATCTCAACAACTACCATTAAGAATTAGGTAAAAGTCAGAACTTAATGTACAGAAAGGGTGGCTGGAAGTATATTAAGCCGTGAAATAAACAGACTGGTAAATAGATTATTGTATATTAGGAGATTTAGCGTGGTATTTGTAGGGGGAGATGAAGTGTTAATTTTATCAGTATAACAAAAACAGCCATATGCTCAACATTTACAGCATCTAAGATCTCATTGTAAAAAATAAAGTTATATAAGTACTAGAAGAGATGGAATTCCATTATGACCTAGGAATGGGGAAGAAGTCTTGATTTGAAATGTAAAAGGAAAATACACGGCAAAAAGCTACACATAAGCAAAAACTGATGACATACTGAGATGTTTCCAATAACTATAAATTGTAGCCACTGGTAATTTCCCCAGCATTCCAGTAAAGTAACCCTAATGAAAGTCATTGGGTCACCAAAACTAAAGGGAGGGAAATACAACAGAAATATGCTCAGTCATCTAGAAAGTCCTAAGAAGCCATATCAACCCTATTTTACATTGGGAAAACTCCACTGGTTTTTATGTAAGAACATATCTATTAAATTTCATGTTTAGGTTATGAAAAGTAGATGCATAGAACATAAAAACCTGGGAATGACATACACAGCTAAGAACAAACATTAACGGGACTAGACTATGGCACATCATGGCAGAAATAGACAATTAGGACCTTAGAACCACTGGAATTTTAACAATTGAAAAGCACTGAAATTGAAAAACAGAAAAGCCTAACTCACTCCATCCATTTCTGCTATGTAATTTACAGAAATAATAGAAACACTTCTTACCATTCTCGAGTCCAGTAAGTCAGATCAAAGGGCCTATCTATTTGTTGGTTAATAAGGGCTTTGGCAGAGGGTGCAAGCAATGAAAGTCTTCCAGGAGCTCCCAGTGTATTGTGCTCATTCATGAAGGTGAAGCTATGACCTCACTTAATACCATGAACTAACAGGGCATTAAATTTCAATATGCATTTTAGAAAGACAACTAAGGAATAGTTGCTTTGTTTGCATATTGAATTTAGTACAAGTTATTTTCAAGTAACTTTAGAATATTATTTGTCTATTAGATGAATTATAATTTTTGCCACAATGAGTATATTGCAATTTTTATATATTGTGGTAAAAGTAAAGTTGCTGACACCGAATTGCTTTTTTAAAGGTTTTTTTTTTTTTAAATCTTGAGTTAACTGCTGGAGGTTGCCAGAGGTTTTTGGATTTCCCAGGGAGTTGAATTACAATTAGTTATGAGCTGTCCATCATGGGTGCCAGGAACTGAACTCTGATCCTCTGGAAGAATAACTGCTGTCTGCTGAGCCATCCCTCCAGTCCCCAAGATTTAAGATTTTTATGTAATACACAAGTATAGAATTAATATAAAGGTACCACTATGTTTTACTTATAATAAAAACACATTTCTAGGGCAGAAGGGATGTATACCACTCTCACAGGGGACCCCAGCTCTGTTCCTGACACCTCTGGTTCCCCCCAAACACACCCCCCCGCCCCATACATACATATGCACGCACTTAAAAATTAATCTTGAAACAATGAGAATTCCTAGCAAGGCAATGACAACTTAATGGCTATGAGTTAACCTTACTGTATCTCATGGTCCCTAAACGTTTTCTACTAAAGGAGCCCTAAAGGCAGGTGTCGTAATCAGGAACTATACTGGGTGTTGTAGCAGTAAGCAAGAACATAGTGAATAACCTTACTTATAGAATAGAGATGTCAAGGGACTTCCACTGGTAATAGGACAATAATCATGGGTAAGAATGGGCAGAGCGGGCTGACGTATCAAATATATAAAAATTTCAAAGTTCATAGGAATGAACAATGATTGGTTTCCATTTTTAGTAGTATAGCAACTTGTTTACTCTGAACATTAATTACACATTTATGTCAAAGAAATATGTTTTAGTAATTGTATTGATAGGGAAAGTTCTTTAAAATAAAATAAAATAAAATAAAAACCCAAGGCCAGGGATGCAGCAAAGATAGGATTAGAAAATCCTCCAATCCTTAGTGAAGACAGATCCTGTGCCACCACCAGCACTGAGATACACAAGCCCCCAGGCAAGAGGCAAGCTTTAAAGGCTGGTAGCTCACTGCTGTTTGTAATTGGGACCCAGGGCCTTCCTCTGGCCTCCAGCAGCAGGCACCCACATGAATGTAGGTTTACATGCATGAAAACACCAATACGCAGTAATGAAACATTTTAAAAGATGAAACAACTATTTAGCAGTTCTTTTATTCACTGTCACATAAAATTGACCCTAAATATAATTTAGAATATCCTGTTTAACTCTGTCTATTGTTATCCAAAAAGTGATTATAACTGCAGACCAGGGAAGCTGGTCCAGGAATGCAACATATAAAAACAACCTGTCAATTAGATATGACATCTAGAAGTATTTTGTGAAATCACTCTAAAAATATATATCATTTTGCTACTAAACATCAAACTTGAAGAAAGACCATACTTTCACAGAAAATATTTTTATTCCACTCTTACACTATGCTTTAAAGTTAAAAGACAATTCAATGACAAATAGCCACATTTATTTAAAATCTAAAAGTAATTTAACTCAGGGTTAAGTAGACTAAACATGCTAGACCCTTATAAGACCTAGGGTTTGGTCTTAAGTCTCCTGCCAGGATTGGCTTCCCAGCTGGGCAGGTTCTGAAATGGTTTTACCATATTGCTCGCTGGACTCCAGAAAGTAGCCCATGGTCAGCTAAGTGGCGGAAGACAATGCGACTAAGTCTCCAGCGACGCTTAACACCACGTGGGCGAGATGTCATAACACACCGATTTCTGATTCTAACAGGACAGCTATCCCGTGGAAGGGCAGCAATTTCATCACCAGCCATTTCCTAGGGGAAAATTATAACAGATCATAACTCAGTACTTAAATGAAAGGAAAGATGGGCTAGAATCTTGGCCAGAGAACTGCAGATATGATAGACACAAAACAGAAATGTTTGATTTTTCTTCAATGTGATTTTAAACATTAAAATAACCATAATCCACAAATCAAAATAACAAAGTTCAGTCTATATAAACAGCATATACTGTGTAGCCATCACTGACTTACAACATCAGCACCCAAGGCTGACTGATGATACCGCCCTCTAAGGGCACTGGCTAACAGCTAATATGCTCACTAATACCTTAAATACACATTTTTCCGGTTGCAAACTGTATGCCATATGCCCATATAATATTTTTGGCCTTTATTCATTTGGTTTCTTTATTCTAAAACATGCTTGTTAGACCGCCTACACTGTTCCAAGGGTCATGAATATCCTCAGCCTCCTTGATGCTAGCTTCACTGAGTATGCTGGAATTCCTTTACATATTCTCTAACTGGTAGAGATCTGAGTGTTGGGCTGAGACCTGGGACAAGCAGCTGAGGTGACTAACATAACAAAGCAGACCTATCCTCCAGGCTCTACCACATCCTTCAATCCTCACCTGAACGTCACTATAGAATCCCGACTTTTTAGTGCTCGTTATCTCTCATTCTTGTTTCTATCTATCTTTCTCCCCCCCTCCCCTTTCTGCCATAGACTTTAATATTGCTTGAATTAGGCTCATTTTGCTGGCAGAGATAACCTATCACCGAGTAGGTTCTGTTTTGAGTTACTGTGAATAGTGCTGCTCCATACATCCATGTTTAGGTCATTTAGAAAAAAAAATATGTGAATGCATTTATTGCCCCATGCATACACATATTATTTTTGAAGGACAAAAGCTTTAAGCATCTGAGCTGCTGATACTTAGGAAAGACCACGGCTTGAGACTAGTAAAAAGTTTGATCACCAGGATCCTCAAAGCCTTATGATGAAGATTCTGACTGCTGCAGAAATAAAGGAAGGTAGCCAGACAAGGGCCATGAATCTGCTACAAGTAATAGCTATGAAACTGGTAAGTGGTCGAGGGGAGAAAGTATGGCAGATTAGGCTCAGGTTGTCAGTAAAAACTTATCAGATGTGTTAGCATACCACTGGTCCTTGACAGAATGTGGGAGACACACAAAAATGTACAATACCATTTAAAAGGACAAAAATTGTAATACTTAGAAAAACCACTAAATAAATGATTGCATGTGCAAATCTACTGATGTCTAAATCTACTGATGTCTAAGCTTATGCATTTGTTGATATTAGAAATATGTGGGGAATTGCATAAAACACAATGAGGTCAATGAACAAATAATAAGTATTGTAGAAGAAATGTACAGACTTATCTATGCATGTCCTTCCTTGTCCTCAAAAACTAACATTGGAACAGGAAAATGACAGCAGAAAACAAAGGACAAAAGAGCATTCTGGCCGGGCGTGGTGGTGCATGCCTTTAATCCCAGCACTCGGGAGGCAGAGGCAGGCAGATTTCTGAGTTCAAGGCCAGCCTGGTCTACAAAGTGAGTTCCAGGACAGCCAGAGCTATACAGAGAAACCCTGTCTCAAAAAACCAAAAAAAAAAAAAAAAAAAAAAAAAAAAAAAAAAAAAAAAAAAAAAAAAAAAAAAAAAAAAAAAAAAAAAAAAAAAA
>LR749505.1:3080602-3214018 GCA_902729485.2 Mus minutoides | reverse complement strand
CCAAAAAAAAAAAGAGCATTCTGGGAAAGCCTTTTGGAACTGGACATAAACTTAACTTGTAAGCCTCAGACAGAACTGACAGTTAAATAGCTCATCATCTTCACGGCTATTATTGGTACTAATACTAGAGGCATTTCTTCTGGTGTGTATGGGGGGAATATTCTTCATAAATTATTCACTCATTTACCCTCTGGCTTGATTGACAATTGAAGTTTGTATATATTTAATTAAATACTGGTACATTATCTTTCTACTCTTAGCAAATTTCAAGTGAAGAATACACCACTGACTACTTCTCTAGATTTTAGCATAGTATTAGTATTTCTTCACCTTATAGCCCCAAGCATGTGCCTGTTTGACCAATTGGCCTTGACCCCTACGAACAGTCCTGGCAGCCACCATTCTACTCTCTGCTTCCATGATCAACATTGTCTTGAGCTGAGTGCCTGAGGCTATCTTCTATTGAGTAGAAGAAGCGTAATACGACATTGTGGTAAAAGCCACAAGAGAAGTCCTGGGAACTCAGTTTTCTGCTCATTTGCTTAAAAACATGAAACTTAAAAGAAGATACAGCAGCCAGATAATGGTGATGCACACCTTTAATCCTAGCACTCAGGAAGCAGGGGCAGAGGGAACTTTGATTTTGAGATATGCAGATCAAGTTCCAGGACAGCCAGAGCTATACAGAAACCCTGTCAAGTGAGGTAAGCAACCTTGAGTATAATTTAAATTTCCTATGAGCCTCTTCTGTACAGGTATTTCTATTTACCACTTAAATGGAAAAACTTGTGCCTCAGGAAGCCCTAACAGGCTTGACATCCTCTTATTTAACCAGAAGTACAAGAAAGGAAGGCTGAATGACAGACAACCTAACCATGGGGGATGGGGGCAGAGGAGTCCAGGAAGGCAGAGCCTGAGTGTGGATCACAGGTCATGGATTTGGCACACAGCCCATGCATCAGCAATACCTCCACGAGGGTTCCAAGACTAGGATGACAGTGGGGAGATCTTGGATCAAATCCTTGTTAGGTTTTATGTAGTCACCACTCACTAGTACTTTCTAGGATTGTAGCGTTACACAGCTGAAGAGCCAGGAAAGACTGAATAGTTGTTCTTTAGCCTAAGCTTACCAAAGTCAGTTTTAAAGCTATTTATGTTGAATTGAATATTTGATCTTATTCTCCAGAAATTACATTAAAAAGTTGCAAAAAGGGGCTGGTGAGATGGCTCAGCGGGTAAGAGCACTGACTGCTCTTCCGAAGGTCCTGAGTTCAATTCCCAGCAACCACATGGTGGCTCACAACCATCTGTAATGAGATCTGACACCCTCTTCTGGTATGTCTAAAGACAGCTACAGTGTACTTATATACAATAATAAATAAATCTTAAAAAAAAAAAGTTGCAAAAAGGTTCCTCAGAAAATTGGACATAGTTCTACCAGAAGATCCAGCAATACCTCTCCTGGGCATATATCCAGAAGATGTTCCAACTGGTAATAAGGACACATGCTCCGTTATGTTCATAGCAGCCTTACTCATAATAGTCAGAAACTGGAAAGAACCCACATATCCCTCAACAGAGGAATGGATACAGAAAATGTGGTACATTTACACAATGGAGTACTACTCAGCTATTAAAAACAATGAATTTATGAAATTCCTAGGCAAATGGATGGATCTGCAGGGTATCATCCTGAGTGAGGTAACCCAATCACAAAAGAACTCACATAACATGTACTCACCAATAAGTGGATATTAGCCCAGAAACTTTGATTATCCAAGATACAATTTGTAAAACACATGAAACTCAAAAAGAATGAAGATCAAAGTGTGGACACTTTGCTCCTTCTTAGAATTAGGAACAAAGCACACATTGAAGGAGTCACAGAGATCACGTGTGGAGCTGAAACAAAAGGATGGACCAACCAGTGACTGCTGCAGCCGGGGATCCATCCCATAATCAGCCACCAAACGCAGACACTATTGCATACGCCAGCAAGATATTACTGAAAGGGCCCTGATAGAGCTGTCTCGTGTGAGGCTATGTCAGTGCCTGGCAAACACAGAAGTGGATGCTCACAGTCAGCTATTGGATGGAACACAGGGTTCCCAATAGAGGAGCTAGAGAAAGTACCCAAAGAGCTGAAGGGGTCTCCAACCCTATAGGTGGAACAACAATATGAACTGACCAGTACCCCCAGAGCTTGTGTCTCTAGCTGCATATGTAGCAGATGGCCTAGTTGGCCATCATGGGAAGAGAGGCCGCTTGGTCATGCAAACCTTATATGCCCCAGTACAGGGGAACGCCAGAGCCATGATGTGGGAGTGAGTGGGTAGGGGAGCCGGGCCGGGGATGGGGGAGAATGAATATAGGGGACTTTTGGGATAGCATTTGAAATGTAAATGAAGAAGATATCTAATAAAAATTGGGAAAAAATTGCAATAAAACAGCATAAAAAAATATGAGGATAGTTAATGATTTTGTGAAAGAAAGGGACTCAACTGGCTAACCTGAAGGTCCTTTGGCAAAATGGTATTCTTTCTGATCGAATTAATCCGAAGCCTCTCATCTGCATATTCATAAGCCATTTTTCGTCTCTTCAAATCACGCAACATTCTCCAGTCTACATAGTAACCTCGAACTTGACCTGACATTGATGGAGGAACTGCCTAAAAGAGAGAGAGAGAGAGAGACCAGGATCATGGCTGCTGCAAGTGGTATTCCAATCCTACAGACTTCTTTCAGTCACTAGTTAAGTGACTTTCAGCATTCATTAAATTCTATTTGGCATGTATGAGTACACATGTGTGCTTGTGTACGGATGGGCATGTGGAGGTCGGGAAGCCTTTAGAGAATCAGTTCTGCATGTGTGTGCACGTGTACAGGTGCGTGTGGAGGGTGGAGGAGGATAAAGCTTCTGTGAGTCAGTTATTCCTCCACCACATGGGGCCTTAGGACTGAACTCACAGGCTTGGTGGCAAGCATTTTACACACTGTGCTATCTTACCAGGGGAAGACTTAATAATATTTTTAAAAATTAGCTTATGGCATTTATTTGTGTATGCATGTGCATACTTCATGCATACTATAACTCTGGTGGAAATCGGAGGACAATTTGCAGGAGAATTCCTCTTTCTTAAGTTACTGTTACCTACTCCCACACCCTCAGGTTCTGATGATTTCAGTGTCCTTAGTTATAAAATTAGAAGCAACCTGGAGAGAATTTCCAAACTCCCACTACCATACCTCCACCCCCTCAGCAGTATTTGTACTATACTCTATATGACACCTCTGTCCATTACAGTGGCCATGAACAATGGATACAGCTAATAGGCACTGGAGCTTTAAGTAGTACAACTGGGGACATAATTCTTGTTATTAATTCACTTAAAAAGGGCTGGTGAGATGGCTCAGCGGGTAAGAGCACCCGACTGCTCTTCCGAAGGTGATGAGTTCAAATCCCAGCAACCACATGGTGGCTTACAACCACCCGTAAGGAGATCTGACGCCCTCCTCTGGTGCGTCTGAAGTCAGCTACAGCGTACTTATAAATAATAATAATAATAATAAACGAATCCTTGGACCGGAGAGAGCAAGTGGGACCAACCGGAGCGAGAGGGAGGGGCCGAACAGGGCTGGCTGGAGCGAGTGGGTTGACCGGAGCGAGCAGGGTTGACTGGAATGAGGGAAAAAAATTCACTTTAAAAGTTCAAATATCAAACAACTTTGTTTTTGGTACAACTGCAAAAGTTAGCATCCCAACTGCGATATATATTTTAAGTGTCAGATACATAAGACTTTGAAACATGCTTCCCACAGAAGAATACAAATGTCACATAAGTCATTCTAATTTTGACTTGTTAGGATATGAATATACCTGACTAAAAAATATCAAAATTAACCGCACCTACTTTTTAACTTCAATATAAATATTAGAAAAAATTTAAATCACTCATGTGGTTTGCATTACATTTCTACTGGACAAAACTGCTATTCGTGGCTTAACCACATTCCCAAAATCAAAATTCATACACAAGATTCTATTATCATCTCTTGCCTGCAAAAAAGGCAGATCTCTGGCGAGTCTTCCCTGTTCTCTATATCAGTGTTCCCCACTCTAGTGGATCTTTCCCGCTAATATACAGATATGACGCAATGTCACAATAAAGAAAAAAAAAAAAAACAAACCCAGGACTTTCTCTGGTTGACACCCCTCCCCAGCAAAGCTATCCAAGACTTCTCCAACTTCCTTTGCTGCTCTTCCCAGTTTCTATCCGCATCTTAACACTCCCACTCCTGAACGCTACAGCCAATTCTCAGCCCTTCCTTTAATTAACTCTTCAGTTTTAGCGGAATGTCCTGCTGCCTATTCGAAACTGTCACCACCTGCTTCCAAGCCACTACTGGCTGACAGCTAGTTTCCTGCAGTCTCCTTGCACAATCGGAGCCTCTGAGGTCTCAATCATCCGACTCCCCTCTCTTCTCCGGTCACACTCGGCTCCTTATAACTCGGAGTCATTCTCGCAGCTTTCACATGACGGATCCACGCCTGAATACCAACCAAACCCTCGATGGCTGCTCAGGGCTCCCCTAACCTAGCCAGGAAGGGAAAGCAGATAGGAGCCTTGGGATCGGTCCTCCGTGTGCATTACGGTGACAGGGTTACGAGGGACCCACAGGACACGGAATTCAGGGAAGAGGTAGGCTGGCGAGAAAGGCCAGGGCCTGACCTGCCGGAAGGTCCGCAGAAGCGAGCCCAGCACGGACGTCGCCATGTTGTCTGCCTAGCCGGCCAACCACCGACGCATTACAACACCGGAAACAGGTTGTGTGGAGGCGGGGCTTGTGCCTCAAAGGGCGGGTCCGGGGCAGGATTTAGCCTATAGAGAGGGAGAGGGTAGGTACGGGATTTGCGCTCTCGCATTATTTCATAGAATTTGGGCAAATCATCCGTGAGGACCGCCCACTTAGGCAGAAGGCGAGCAGTGAGGCTGCGCGATCTCTCCGGGCGCTCGCTGTACCTCCGTCCCAGCCCCGCCCAGCCTGCGCCTGTGTTCTGCGCGATGGCGCCATCGCGCGGAAGCGTGGCAGCATTTGTCACTCATCCTGCAGAACTGGCACAGGTCACATTTCTGCTGTAATGATGACGGTAGTGGCCCTGATAGAGTTTCTGCTTGCACGCCAAGGGTTTAAATATATATTATATTTACTATATTATATCATATCTGTATTAACGTTGTATAGATTTTACTTTTTTGTCACTGTGTGTTGGATGGTGGTAGTGGTGTGTGTGTGCATGTGCCATTTAAAACCTGCTGCTTTTCTTTTAGGACAAAGCACTTTCCTGCCATCTTCCTAGCCTGTCTCATAAATGTATTGATGGGTGCAGTGAGGAACAGCCTATTGGGTTATTTACACAGGCAGCTCCCACGAAGAAGGAGAGTCTTTAAGCGTTACAATTTAGTGAACATTTCTAATGGGCTAGAGAAACTGACCGAAACCATATGGCAGGATAAGACAACCAGGAGTACTGAGATCTAAAAAAGTCCTAGACCAGCAAGCAGCATCAAACTCTTGTTAAAACTCACTCCCACTCACCCCATGACCCACACAACATCACCTCAAGATATGGGTACACGACAAACTCTTTTATTATGTTTCTGTTGTTTTAAGATGTCTGTTTGTTTTCATCGGGGGGTTAGATAGGAAGGGAAGTGGGAAGATGTTGGAAGAGATGAGGGAGGGGAAATATACTGTATAAAAATATTTCTTTTCAATTAAAAACAAGGAAAAGTTCCACTAATGTGTTACAGCAAAGCCAAACTTTTGGAAGGGGCTTGAAAGTCAGAAAGATATGTTTATAGGCTATAGAGTAAGAAATGAGTTTTAGGGCTGGAGGGAAGACTCAGCAGTTAAGAGCACCGACTGCTCTTCCAGAGGTCCTGAGTTCAAATCCCAGCAACCACTCAGTGGCTCACAACCATCCATAAGGAGATCTTACGCCCTGTTCTAGAGTGTCTGAAAATAGCTATAGTGTACTTACATATAATAAATAAATAAGTAAATCTTTTTTAAAAATGAGTTTTATACAATTAAACTATTGCACAGACCCATGAGTTGAATTCCTAAAAGGTCCAGAAAAAAAATCAGATTAAATTCAATGTGCCCATTTACATTCTCCCTCTGTTCTTGAATGTATTGAGAGACTTTATTTGGAGTCTTCTCACAGTGAGCTTCCATGCAGAAGCAGATAGTATATGCTGCTAAACAAGCCAAGAAACCTTCAACATAAAACTGGCCCCAAGTTTCTCTGCATCTGCATTAAAGGTTACTTAGAGATCAAAGTATTTCTTGAGACAGGTGCCTGCCAATATTATTCTCCAGCAACCCTACCTAGAAACTTGGTCTGGAGCTGGCACTAGATACCACTGCTGTAGTCTTACTGAATGGGATACCTTCTTAGACACCAGTGCATGCTGCAGCCTTGTGAAGAGAACTTGCTGAGCTGTCCTCCAACTGCTATCATACCACCTTTACCAGCTTTCTTTGGGTAAAACTGGGTTTCCCCTGGTAGGCTAGGTTTTCATCCTGCATTTCAGTATGACAAGGAGCACGGCCAAGAACCCATCTCCATGTGTGTCATAAGAACAGGCAGGAAAACTATATCTGTCTAGAGTGGGATGTAGGACCATGGTGGCTAGAAAGGCTTCAAGCCCTAGGAGCCAGGTGGATCTGATTGTTTGCTTTGTTGAAAATGGCAAATTAATGTAATGGTAGAGCATTCTTGTAATCCCAGCATTTGGAAGGGTCAGGAATTCAAGGCTAGCCTTGGGTACACAGCAAGTTCAAAGCTATCACAGGCTACAATGAGACCCTCCCACAAAATAACAAAAACATAACATAAAAAAATAACAAAAGGCAGTGGCTAATTGGTGGCAAATGGAAAAGTATCCCAGGACCTGGTGCTCTCAGGTCTGGTAGGTTAAATATTCATGTCTTACAAGCTTTTGGTGCTCTTTATCAGTTTACTATAAAGAATAAAGATGGACAAAAAAATGGAAGACATGTATAAGACGATATAGAAGAGACACAGAACTTGATGCCCTTCTACTCCCAGGAAGCACTACTCCTTCCCCCCAAACTCCAGGGAGCTCCTTTAAACATCATTAGTAACTATAAAAAGTAGAGTAAAATATACATAATGTTTTACTCCATTTTGTACTTCTATAATATGATATATAAGATTGGGTAATTCATAAAGAACAAAGATATGGGCTGGGGATGTAGCTCAGCTGGCAGAGAGCATGCCTAATATGAGCAATCCCCAGATAGATCCCCAACACTACATAAATGGGCCATAGTGGCTTACGCCTGTCATCCCAGAATCAAGAGATGACTGATGGTAGGAGGGTCAAAAGTTCAAAGTTACCCAAAGTATGGGTCCAGCCTGGACTACGTGAGGCTCTGTGTCAAAAACAGCAAAATCAGTTGCAGTCCAGAGAAGCCCAAAGGGGATGTTGGGTCCTCTCGAACTGGAGGTGCAGACCCTCATAAGCCATCACGTGTGGGCTAGGAATTGAACCCAGGTACTTTGGAAGAGCAGCTGTCTTAACCACTGAGGCATCTCTCCAGCCCTGTGTGAGAAACTTCATGCTGGCTCACCACGTTAAGAGAATGAGTAGAGTAAAATATACATAATGTTTTACTCCATTTTGTACTTCTATAATATGATATATAAGATTGGGTAATTCATAAAGAACAAAGATATGGCCTAGGGATGTGTTTAGTCAGTCAATATTAATGGTTATTAATAACGTATATCAATTTGGGAACTAGGTATGTGTGTGAAGGAGACTGAAAAGAAAATCTCCGCCCTTCTGATGAGGTTGGCGATTATCCCTTCAGGTGGATGTATATTATCTCACAGTCTTTCTATAAAATACATTTTGGGTGAACAGTAAAATTCACGAGTTAAATATTTTTAAATCTAATTGAAAGTGTGAAGTAGTTGTTGTATTGGCTCCAGGTTGAATAAAATGGTAAGGATGACAGTGTCAAGCAGTGGTTCTCAGCCTGTGGGCTGTGACCATCAAAAAGCATTCCAATGGTCTTGGGCACCAGGACACCACTCAGTAGTACTATTACAGCTATGAATTAGCAACAAAAATGTTGTGGTTGGGGATCACCACAGCATGAGGGTTGCAGCATTAGGGAGGCTGAGAACCAATGTGTTAGAGGATGAAACTGAGGTGCTGAAAGGTCAGGTCACTCACTAAGCCCACAGAGCTCATTTTGGGCTGCAGTGTATGTTCTTGTCTATTTGTTATCTGCTGGAGATGTGATGCTTCACTGATAAAGACCTGGCTATTGTAATGGAACACGTTTCCTATACAATGTATTAATTGGCTTGTATATGTAACTTCTACCATTTTAGTCAATCAACAAACAAGTGACATTAGTAAATGTAACTTTTACTCACCAGGTATAATTGTTGTCTCCAAGGCTCACTGCTAAATAAGCTCACCCTTTCTAGTTCTCTCTGAACTCAGGATGGCTGGTCAACTGAGCTGTTCTAGCTCAAACTCCTCCCAAGGTAACTGACTCAGATTGGGTTCTCTTGGATTCTCACTGAATTGTTCTACATGGCCTCAAACTAATTCTGACAATTTGCTCTAATCTTCTGAGTCCTTATTCTCTGGCTTCAACTGCTTCTGCGTGAACTCACGAATGAACTTAACTCCACTGTACTTACTGAATGCCACTGAAATCCACTGAACTGAACTAAACTGAACACTCCTCCATTGTTGGTGGGATTGCAAGCTGGTAAAACTGTTCAGGAAATCAGTTTAGCAGTTCCTCATAACATTGGACATAGTACTACCGGAGGATCCCACAATACCTCTCCTGGGCATAGATCCAGAAGATGTTCCAACTAGTAATAAGGACACATGCTCCACTATGTTCATAGCAGCCTTATTTATAATAGCAAGAAGCTGGAAAGAACCCAGATGTTCCTCAATAGAGGAATGGATTCAGAAAATGTGGTACATTTACACAATGGAGTACTACTCAGCTATTAAAAACAATGAATTTATGAAATTCCTAGGCAAATGGATGGATCTGCAGGGTATCATCCTGAGTGAGGTAACCCAATCACAAAAGAACTCACTGATAAGTGGATATTAGCCCAGAAACTTAGAATACCCAAGATACAATTTGCAAAACACATGAAACTCAAGAAGAACGAAGACCAAAGTGTGGACACTTCGCCCCTTCTTAGAATTAGGAACAAAACACACATGGAAGGAGTTACAGAGATCAAGTGTTGAGCTGAGACAAAAGAATGGACCAACCAGTGACTGCTGTAGCTGGGGATCCATCCCATAATCAGTCACCAAATGAAGACACTATTGCATATGCCAGCAAGATTTTGCTGAAAGGCCCTGATATAGCTGACTCGTGTGAGGCTATGCCAGTGCCTGGCAAACACAGAAGTGGATGCTCAGAGTCAGCTATTGTATAGAACACAGGGTTCCCAATGGAGGAGCTAGAGAAAGTACCCAAGGAGCCGAAGGGGTCTGCAACCCTATAAGAGGAACAACAATATGAACTAACCAGAACCCCCAGAGCTCGTGTCTCTAGCTGCATATGTAGCAGAAGATGGCCTAGTCGGCTATCATTGGGAAGAGAGGCCCCTTGCTCTTGCAAACTTTATATGCCCCAGTACAGGGGAACACCAGGGCCAAGAAGTGGGAGTGGGTGGGTAGGGGAGCAGGGTGAGGAGTGGAGGAGGGTATAGGGGACTTTCGGGATAGCATTTGAAATTTAAATGAAGAAAATATCTGATAAAAAATCGGAAGAAAAAAACCTCAAGTGAATGTGCGTGCTGGGAGGATGTGGAGCAAGGAGAACGCTCCTTCATTACTGGTGGGAGTGCAAACTTGTACGACCACATTGGAAATCAGTTTGGCAGTTTCTTAGGAAACTGGGAATATACCTTATGACCCACCTATACCACTCCTGGGCATATATCCAAAATATGTTCCACCATCCTACAAAGACAGTTGCTCAACTATATTCATAACAGCTTTATTCATAATAGCCAGAAACTGGAAACAACCTATATGTCCCTCAACTGAGGAATGGATAAAGAAAATGTGGTACATCTACACAATGGAATACTATTCCACTATGAAAAACAAAGACATCATGAATTTTGCAGGCAAATGGCTGGAACTTGAGAATATCATCCTGAATGAGGTGAACAGTGACTGGAATGGAAGGCAGATAGAGGGAGGGTGAGAGAGGGAAGTGGGGGTTTCGAGGTTGTGTGTGGGGAGGGGCAGGAGGAATGTCCAGATAGCTATGAGACTGAATGGAAATCGGCAACGGATGGGGGTGGGGTGGGGAGGCATCTCCAGGAAGCGATAGAGGCCTGGAATGGTGGGCAGTGCCCAAGAAACAATGAAGGTGTCCTTAGATGTGACTCATAGCACTGGGGACATGGAACCTGGGAAGGCTGCCTCCTGTAGCCAGGCAAGAACCCTGGTGGAGCGATAGGGACACCACCCCACCCTCAAAACTTTCCACCCCAAACTTACCTTGTCTACAAGAAATGCAGGGATTGAGGATGGAGCAGAGACGGAGGAAATGGCCACCTAATAACCTGCCCAACTTGAAACCCATCAAATAGACAAACATCAGTGCCTGACACTACTAATGATACTCCGCTATGCTTGTAGAGAAGTCTAGCATGACTGTACTCTGAGAGGCTCCACTCAGCAGCCACCTCAAACAGATAGATACAGACACCCACAGTCAAACAGTGGATAGAGCTTGGGGACTCTTATAGAATGGGAGGAAGGATTGCAGCCCCTAGGGGTGTAGGAACTCCACAGGAAGACCAACATAGTCAACTCACCTGGGCCCTTAGGGCTCTCAGAAACTGAACCACCAACCAAAGAGCATACAAGGGCTGGATCTAGGCCTTCACACACATATGTAGCAGATGTGCAGTTTGATCTTCATATGGGTCCCAAACATCTGGAGGGAGGCTATCCTAAAAACTGTTGACTATTTGTGGGATATGTTCTTCTAGCTGGACTGTCTTGTCTGGTCACACTGGGAGAGAAAGTGCCTAGCCTGGAAGAGACTCAAAGTGCCAGGGTAGCGAGATACCCAAGGAGATATCTCCCATTCACAGGAGAAGGGGTGGGGAAGTATTGTGGGAGGGGCTCACTGGAAGGGGGGAAGTGAGATGGATATAAAGTGAATAAGTAAAAAAAATGAAAAAATGAAAAAAAATCTGTTGAAAAAAAAAGTCTAGGGCTGGGTGTGTGGTGCAAGCCTTTAATCCCAGCACCAGGTAGGCGAAGGCTGAGACTGTGAGCTCATGGCCAGCCTGGTCTACAAAGCAAGTCCAGGAGAGCCAAGGCTTAGAGAAAGCTTGTCTCAAAAATCCCTCCCTCCCTAAAAAGTCTAATGGGTTTCAAATACACACACGCACACGCATATGCACACACATATGCATATTACTGGCAATCTTATGATTTAAAAATTTCCACATTCCCTATAATTTACATATATTACTTTAATACTTACATGTATACAGAGGTTAATTTATAAACAACTGGTTTTCATCATCTAATGACTATCATTTCCACATATGTAGTTTAATTATTTGATTTTGTATTTTATGTGTGTGAGTGTTTTGCCTGTATTTATATCTATTACTACCTTGTGTGCCTGGTGCCCATGGAAGCCAGAAGAGCAAATCGGGTACTCAGGGACTGGAATTATGGATAGTGAGTGCTGGGAATCCAACCTGGGCCTCTGGAAGTGCTCTTAAGTTCTGAGCCATCTCTCCAGCACACACCCATCCCCATGTTTTTAAAGTGTGTTTTTCAGTGGTGAAGGAAAGGGTCATTCCTGGTACCAATCAGTAGCCTTCATTTATCCCCAGGGACAAGGCTGTCAGTGCCATGCCCAAAGCATCAAGAGATTACATTTAAAAAACATTTGCTTCCCTCACATTTATTATAGTGTAGAGCCATCCACCCTCTCTTTGGTCTTCATTCTCTGGCTCCTCTTTGGCTACTCTACTGTCCCTGTGGTTTATAACTTACTCTAGTACAGCATGGATGGTTTCCTTACTATCTCCAACTAGGGCGGACTAAGTAACTGTTCCCTTTTTAAATTTTGTAACGAGGAAGTAAGGGAACCAACTTGGCACTAGCCTCTTAGTCCCACTTAAGAGTGTCTATGTGGTTTGTTCTTAATCCACGTCTGTGACCATGATAAGTCACCAGCATCTTTGGCTCTCCTGTTCCCCATCCGCCCTTGTAGAGCTTCGCAGGGCTGACTTTTTCTATAACCAGGCATTTCACACTAGAGCTGGATGTGTCTGCATTCATAAGATCTAGAGTTCTTGGATAGAGGAACAAACTTCAAACAGGAATAAAGTGGAATTGAAGAACACGTCGGGGGGAAAACAGAAAGGTGCATGCACAGTCTTTCCCCCCTCCCCCTCCCCCTCTCCCTCCTCCCTCTCCCTCCTCCTTCTCCCTCTCTGCCTCGCTCTCCCCCTCCTTCTCTCCTCCTCTCCCCTTCTTCCCCTCTCCCCTTCTCCTCATCTCCCCCTCTCCCTTTCTTCCCCTCTCCCCTCTTTCCTTCTCCCTTTCTTTTCCTCTCTCGGCTTGAAAATGGTGTATATAGATGAAACCACTGTTCGCATTATGTATCTGCCTTTGTTTAAACCCTACTGAATAATAATTCTATTGGTTAACTAGCGTGGCTGCAGTGATCCCGTAGGTTCTGTGCAGTCTGGAGGCTGCCTCTTGCTTAAGTGCCTGTGAGGCTCCACCAGGAGTTTAGTGCTGTGAGCCATTTTGGACACAGGATGGCAGTACGACTACATCTGAACTCTAACAGCCAGGGTCTCTAGGCAGATTCTACAAGTCTCTCCTGTGTTTGTGTCCCCGCTCTCCCCCCCCACCCCCCAGCTGCATTCCAAATAAAATGATAACACCTTGTCTATCATTAGATAGGATTAGTGTCTGGGATTAATTTGCCGCATTTGCCCACAAAAGAGGCCACATAGTGTGTAGGGGCCTGTGCTCAATAAAAAATGCAAGGGAAGCCCTGTCAGAAAGTTAACATGAAGCATTTTCCTTTCTTTCCCAGACTCTCAACTTGTCACAGATTTTTATTTGCTATTTAATAAAGAAAAATGAAATCATTAAATTCAATTTTAAGCCATTAGCAGGAATTGAACCACTCATTTCTAGATTATGCAATGCCAGTTCACAATGCAAAGTATGAACATTTTAATTGCATGCAGAATCACTGAGATTATACAATTCATATTTAATAATGTGTGACTGCCTATGCATCTCATTCTTACCAGAACGGTGTGAATATTGCATAAAACTAACTCAGCGGCTTCAATTTCTTTTCTTGATAGGCGTGTGCTCGTGCTTGTACTTGATTGGACATTAGGGAGGAGCCAAGTCACAAATAAACACATGTCAAGTGGAGATGTGTTCTGGAGAATGAAGCAGGAAAGAGAGAATTACAGTGGGAATCTCTGTGAGATCACACAATCAGAGAAGGGCTTTCATTGACATTTAAATGGAAGTCTGGAGAACACGAGGGATGAGGCCCAGAGGTTTCTAAGGGAAAACATTCCAGGCTTCAGAAAGAATAAGAGATATAAACATGTCAAGGGTGTGCAGTGGGAGATGCCTTAACAAAGTTAAATAAGGTAGAGAAAGCAGAAGAGGTCAGAACAGCGTGGCTCCTAGCATCCCACAAAGGACTTCCAATTCCCAACATGAACTGCAGTAGAGTTCAACACCTCCAAATTGCTCATGAATTGATAAATGGCCTCACCAGGAACAGCAATAGCTGTCTTCTTTTCATTCCTACAGTACTAGCCACCACTGTGAGTTTTCTGGTCTCACCTCCTACTCTAGCTGCTTTTGGGCTGACGAGTCCAAAGCAGGCAATTTCTTGTTTCGTTCACTTGGATTAAAAGGCACCGTGTATTTCCACCAGGTACCTCTCAATTCTTGTCTGTGGATTTTTCTGACGCTGGCTTGGATATCCAGTGAGCCAGAAGCCTGTTTGTCACTCACTCATGCACAGCTCCCATGTCTGGTGAATTGATCCTGGGGAAATACCATAAACGATGGCATGGGGCACCTGGGAAGGCCTCAAAGAGGTGCTGAGCAATGGTGACCTGCGGTGGCTAACTTGATACGAAAGGCATCTTGGTATGGCTTCTCCATTCTTTCTTCCCTCCCCTGACCCCACTCTCCTCGTCCCTTATTTTGTTCCCCACAAATTACTTGCAAACAAATTTTTATTTTGGATCCCATTTTGGAGAGTGGAGAGAGAAATGTAGGTGAGAATTTAGAATATGCCATCCAAATGATAGCCCTCATCCTGTTGTCTGTGGCTCAGGTCTTTCCTATCTTTTGTTCCTACTCTTGGTCCTGAGTTCAGAAAGTCTTCACCTCTCGGCTGTGCTACAGTTAACTGGATTTGAAGCTTCTCTTTTAGCCTTGCCTTTAAACTTCTTTATGGTTTTGTTTTTGTTTTTGAGACAGGATCTCTGTACTCCTGACTGGCCTCAAACTCTTTGTAGACCAGACCGACCTCAAACATGTGGTGAACTTCCTCTCCCTGTCCCCTGAGTACTGGCATTACAGATGTGTGACACCATACAGAACCCCCCCCCCCCCATTTTTAGTTGACCCATACCTTCTATCCCCTACCTTCTTCTACTTTTAGAGACAGCACTGTCACAACACTGCTTGTTTTGGGGAGGCAGCTGCTCAAAATAAAATCCAAAGCCCCTAGTGTAATATCTGTGACCACAGTAGACTCCACCTTCCTATCACTTTCCCAAATGCCTCCGACCACACTGGGCCTTTCGTTTCTTAGATCCTCCCTCCGGTGGTTTCCCTCAAAGCTGTTCTTTCAACCAAGCTTTCCATTCAGACCAGTTCAGTTTGCACTGGTTTCTATTGACAGAGAGAATGAGGAGCAGGTGATACGGTTAAGATGAGAGTGTGGTATACAGGGCGTGTCCTGTATGAGCACTGTTCCATAGATGTGTTTTTAGCCAGTCTGATCCTGCGTATGGGTCTGAAGCTTGTCCCCCCATGGTAGCACTATTGCTTTGAATTTTATGAAGAGAAAAGAAAAAACTTTTTTTCAGGTCTAGTGGTAAAATAAAGTTCTGAGTGGAGCAAATGTAGGAAAAGCCTTTTAATTGGTATATTATTCATAATGGCTAATGTCTAAATAAAGTCAAAGCATTATACACTGTCACCTTTTAAAGTGATGGAAATGGGTAAGATAATTTCCACTTAGCATGCCCAACTGAGACAGAGAAATGTTCCCTTTTCCTCCCAGGAGCTTCCAGCAGAAGCTTGCATATTTGTTTTGATTGGTTACAGATAACAGGCATGAAAGAGGTTTCTCTTTCTGAGTCTTGTTTTCCATCTACATTTTCAATGCTTTCTTGATTCGAGGCCTTGGAATTCTTTCCACCCTCTCTGGTTGTGTCCACAGGGCCACTGAACACAGTATTCAAGTTGGCAGTGTAGGACAAGGTCAGACTCATGGGCACATGGAGCTGAGCTGACACCCAGTCCATGATGTTCCACAGCTTGGCCTCCCTGCCTCCCTGGCTCATACAGTTACAGTAATCTATCTATCTATCTATCTATCTATCTATCTATCTATCTATCTATCTATCGATCTATCTATCGATCTATCTATCTATCTATCTATCGATCTACCTATCATCTATATCTATCTATCATGTCTATCTAACCATCTATTTTTGTGCCACTCCTCAGCATATTCTAGGCAGGTGTTCTGTCACAGAGCTATACCCTTAGTACCACTTGTTTGTTTGTTTCTTTGTTTGTTTTGGCAGGGGGGTTATAATTCTGCCATGATTCAGATATATCAAGTAAGTGGCTGCTTGAGATAGAAGTGGTTTTAGAATAACCTTGTTCAACTAATGGAGCCCAGCTAAGTAGCTCATTCTAAACCCTTTTGTCCAGCTCCTCGAGTTTGTAATCTCAGCCACCATGCCTGGGTGCCACACACTGTGTTCTTCTCAGTGTGAGCAGCTTCTTCCTCTTAGACTAATTCCCCCCATGCTCGCTCGAGCTTTTCTTTATTTCCCTTCATTAAATCACTTTCTTATAGTCCCATATAAGGTTGCCACAACCTCAACAACTTAAAAGGGTAGAAATACATTCTCTCCCAGTCCTTCTGCCAGATGCCTGAAATGAAGTCCCCAGCAGGGCTGCGACCCCTTCAGAGGCCCAGGGCAGACCTGCATCTTCACTTCTGCTTCCTTCCTGGAAACCTCCACAATTCTCCTCATTCTCTGGCCCTTTTCTCTGTGTGTGATTGTCTGTTTTGTTTTCTCCCTTTGATTAGAACCCTCTCATTTGGATTAAATGTCCATCCTAATCAAAACAACCTCATTTCAACCTTTACTTTGATTATACCCAGAAAGACTAATTTCACACGGGCTTACCTTCTAAGGTTGGGGAAGGGAAACGAAACTCACCCCGCTCACCTAGACTTCAAGGCAAGCGCGCCAGCTTCTCTTGTCAGCTGCTTTTTCTCGTTTATGGCTCCCCTCCCCCCATTCCTCTTTTCTTAATTAACTCCCTTAGGGCTGATTCATAATTTATGTGCGCAAGATCTGGCAGTTTTAAAAGCATATGCAAGGTAAGCACAATAAAAAAATTAGAATTTTTCACAGAGGTAATGCCAAGTCAGGGAAGGAGGGGGCAGAGGAACTGCCATGGTCACATACAAATCTGATGACATGTTTGCAGTGTGTCCTCAGCTCATTGGACAGTTCCTAAAGAAAACACAGTGCTTTCACATTCCTAGCAGAGGGGACGGACGCTCAGAAAGAGTTCTGGATGGATGATTGAAATCCTCACTTGTTATCAGGTCTTAACTAGATCATCAACCTTGATAAGAGCGGACCATCTGATGCCAAAGGCTCTCCTCATTACTTTTGAATTTCTCCCTCTATTCTCACCTATATCGATACAACCTGCTAGCCTGAGATTTTAGAAGGGACCTTTCTATCTCTTTGCACAACGGCAAAAATCACACAACCGCAGAGGGACTACCTACATGTTTTGTCACTTTCAGGGAAAGACCTGGACAAAAGTATCCACGGGAGGCTAACGGGAGGAGTGAGGCTTCTCTGAGCCCTCGCCTCTGCTCCGAAACAGAGCTGTAAGCTATGTATCTGTCCCTCTGATAAGAACCCACAGTCCAGAAGTCAGAGGTGAGACTCTCAGCTTGCTGTTCCTCCGATCAAGTGCTCTGTCCTGCCCAGAGTTAGCATAACAAGCCTTGTACAGTGGTGGCAGTGTTGACGTTCATAAGCATTCTCCAGCTGGCTGAAAGCCCAGCAGATGTGCTCCCTGGGAAACCCTCTAACACAATGGTTCTCAAGCTTTGTAACACTGCATGCAACCCTTCAACACAGCTCTTCATGTTGTAGTGACCCTAAGCATAAAATGATTTTCAATGCTACATCATAACTGTAATCTTGCTACTGTTATACATTGTAATGTAAATATCCGTGTTTTCTTATGCTCGACCCAAAGGGGTCAAGACCCACAGACTGAGAACCTCTGTTTTAGAATGCACAAGGGAGCTTAGAGAGACAGGGATACCAGGACTTCCTGGCCTCTGTGAGTTTCAGATCACCTCAGTGGGTTGCCGCAGAGGGTCACAGTGTTCCCTCTGCTGCCTCTGCCTGAGACAGACCTGATTGTCAGGCTGGTTCCAACACTTACTTCTGCCTCTGTAGATGTACTGGTGACTCTTCTTACCAGAGGAAAGTTGACATTTGGAGGGTTTGACTCTGACTCAATGTCCTTTCAGACACTCTCCACCAGCTGCTGTGGCTTAGCCTGAACAGAATGTTTTGTGTGGTTGCAGAGTGAAGGCCACACCCATTTCCCTTTGCAAGGTCCATAATGGGTTTTCACTTGAAGGAATAAACATTTGAGAGGAAAGCAGCTTTTTCTTTTTTGTCCCACATTGTCTTTCACCCTCCTTTTCTTTCTCTGCTTCCTAGTTCTTCTAATCCCAAACCTAACTGATATAAAGGCAAATTGTAGGACTGTAATGTAAATGCATCACTTTCAGTAGCTTTGAGGACAAAACTATTAGAGAGCAGTAAGTTAGGGATACCTGAAAGTAGAAACATGTGCAAGGCCACAGGGAGATGTCCCCATTCCTGTACTTGAAGGTATGTCATTCATGTGACCCATTAGCCCCAGAGCAGTAGAACAGTACATCGTGTATATCATACCCATGGCCCACACTGGGGCCTGGAAAGAGCACGGGGACAGAATGTCTACTTTAGATTTCATGTATATCAAAGATACTCTCTCCCCAGCTTTCTCTCAGGGTCTGATCTAAAAACAGCTAAAGAATTTCTTGGGTTTTACTCTCCCCATCTCTATGCTTTTTTCTGTTGGGGAAATAGAACTGTTCCAGAGTTTCCTGGTCTCTTGGATTTATCGGTTCTAAATAAAACCAGCTGAATCTGCAGCTTGACACATTTTGAAGAGGAAACTGAATTGTATGTTGAGACCTTTCATCATATGCTTTGTGCTACAGGAGAGGTCTAGCCTTGTCTTCCGATGTCACATGCTCTGTGCTGCAGCAGAGGTCTAGCCTTGTCTTCCGATGTCACATGCTCTGTGCTGCAGCAGAGGTCTAGCCTTGTCTTCCGATGTCACATGCTCTGTGCTGCAGCAGAGGTCTAGCCTTGTCTTCCGATGTCACATGCTCTGTGCTGCAGCAGAGGTCTAGCCTTGTCTTCTGATGTCACGTGCTCTGTGCTGCAGCAGAGGTCTAGCCTTGTCTTCCGATGGCTCTCACTGATTGTTTTCTGTCATCTCCAAGAATAGACCTCTTCCAACACTCTCACAAGTCATGGGCCTTAGGCACGTGGAAGCTGCCCAGCCTTCCATGGAACCCCTTTGATCAAATAAGCTACAAGACTGAGCTCCAGTTGCTAGGCCTTCTTTGAGAGTTTGGTTTTTCTTCTTTGGATGCAATTCATTCTGAGTGGATACTCTCAGCATCTTTGCTGAATGTAAGGGAGGAAGGGGAAGAAAAACAAACAGCAGCAACCATTTAAATGGTTCCACCTCCACAAGTCCTGTCTTCCCAAGGTTCTTTCATATCCTATACAGTACTGAGAAATATACCGTATGTCCCTTAAAAGATACACGGAGATTATGAGTAATGGTTAATTCATTTAATCCTTTCATAGAAGTATAGGGTAATGCTTTATGAATTTTAACTCCTTTCTATAAGAATGCTGCTTTGCCTGTCCCTCAAGTATGTGAAGTCTTTAAGAGCTGAGCCAGTGGTGGCAATGACTTTGCCTTGTTCAGTTCTATACCTCCACCTTATTGATCAATTTATACCACATAATATCCACCCAAGATATCATTAGGAACAAAGTTGGATTGTATTTGCTCTAATCTTACACATCGGGCTGGTTGGTGAAGTAGACATTGTCATCCATTTATACACTTGGAGTCTATCCTTGAGGTTTGATGTCAGACTGTCTCTCAGGCTTGTTTCATTGGGATTGTATACAAAGCCCGGCTCCCTGCTCTCCTCTGTGAGGAAACCAAAGGGCCTGCTCTAGCAGAAGAACACTTGCTCTATGAAGCAGAATGGTGACCCAGCTGGGAAAGCTGATGTCATGAAAATGAGAGACCTGACCCACCCATGTGGGTTCTTCCCCGCTGAGCCCATCTGTCTGTGTGGGCCATCCATGGCTACCAGGAAGGAATAAACTTTATCCCCTTATAGTAATAGACTGGGTTCTGATTAGGGTTGCTCTGAATGCTGGGAAAATTCGAGGGAGGCTGGCATTAGTCCTCGCTAATGATCTTATTTGGATAAATACATGCTAGTAATCTTTGTCGCCTCTAAGAAACTCTAGACTGCTCAGACTACACACATTGGTTTGCTGATCTTTCTGTGCCCCAATGAGGCCAAAATTTTATCAGCTCCATTTTCCAGATGGTGAGACCAAAGCACACATATTACCTCAGTTCTGGGAAAGCTAACCCTGACGTTGTGTTCTTCCTCTTAGTCCCCAGGCCTGACAACTCGCCTTTATTATCTGATGGTGAAATGATGAGCTCTGGGACTCTAACATTAATTTCTTAACAACATCTATTCACTTGGGCACCATGAGCAACAATAAGCTCGTTGGAATTCAGGACCTGTCACGTTCTACTAAGGGACACTTTCTACTAGAGGGACATTAGGGGGAAACCAACTGGTAAAATTACTGAGCTTTTTCAAAGGGTGTTTAATTTTAATACTTACTGACCTCTGACCAGTATATTGGGGCAAAGCTCAAGTCACCATTGCCCTTAGCGTTCAGCTTCAAGTGTGGGATGCAGTCTGAGTGGCAGGCTCCGAAGCTGGCTATCTCAGTGCCACTGTTTCCTTACTTGTGTGCTGAGTGCCCACATGAAATGCTCCCCACCACGCTGAGTTATCGTGAGGATTAAAGCCTTGAGTACATTCCTCCTTAGAGCAGCTGCTGCAGCAGCACAGTGAGGTTCCAATAAATGATCCCAAAGACAACGATTTCTCTTTTAACTGCAGGCCACGGGGATCCTTTCTTAAAAAGTTGTCTCATGGCATAAAATGGCAATTTCTATGACTAATTGATGTCTCATTTACCAGATGTTATTCAAAAATGAAACGCTCCAGGCATTTCCAGAAAATAAGAGTGAGATTTAGGAGGAATGCTTGACAGAAAGATACAGGAACTGATTCTTAAGCTAATGAAAAAAACCTTTAGTATGACTATGTCAGATGCACACTATTGCTTCTTCAGAGACATATACTATGTACCTGGGCATAGGCACATGCAATCAATATTATTTTCTGACCTCAAAACACATTCTTATTTTTATCTTAGCCAGGAGGCTTTGCTGGGTTCTCAGGCAGAGAATGTTTTCTCTTAGAATACTTCTAGCACTAATGCCATGCAAACGTGTGTGTGTGTGTGTGTGTGTGTGTGTGTGTGTGTGTGTGTGCAGGTATGTGTTTGGGTGGGTGTGTACACAGGTATGTGGAGGCTCCAAGACAGCATCTGCCTATCTTTAAAATGTTGTCCACTTCCGCCGGGCGTGGTGGTGCACGCCTTTAATCCCAGCACTCGGGAGGCAGAGGCAGGCGGATTTCTGAGGCCAGCCTGGTCTACAAAGTGAGTTCCAGGATAGCCAGGGCTACACAGAGAAACCCCGTCTCGAAAAACCACCCCCCCCCCAAAAAAAAATGTCCACTTCCTTTGAAATAAGGTCACTCACTAGCCTAGAACTTGCCAATTACTCTGGCTGGCTGGCTAGATAGCACAGAAATCCTCCTGCCTCCTCCTCCTCTCAGAGATGGAATTTCAAGCTTGTGCCACCTTGCTTAGTGCTCACTCGGGTTTAGGGAATTGGACTCAGATCCTTGTACTAACGCAGCTGCCCTTTATCAACGACCCCTTCCCTCCAGCCTGTATATTGTAAATTATACAGGGAACTCAGGGTCAGTTCTTTCTCATCTGTAGCTTTACTAGATACACTAGTAGTAGAAGCTAGCTTAACTAGCTTTACTAGCTAAGGCTGAGCCCATCTCCATTGTGTATTTCCCATTCTCCATGGTATTGGTACCCTTAGCCCTAGATCTCACTTTTGGATTCACTGTTAAACTTGACTCCTTCATGAGCCCTGTCCCCTGTGACCCTCCTATGGGTAGTTTTGCCTCTTTCACGACACTGAACACACTGGTCATCACCAGTGAGCTAATAGGAAAAGCGGGGCTTTCTTCTTTAACATGGGGTATCTTGAGGAAGTCTAAAAGGCTCTAAGTTCAGGCATCCTATGCTTTCAAAATCTAGAGGTGGTCTCTCTCCTCTCCAAAAGTTTCCCCTGCTTATTAACATTGAGAAGATTGATCCAGTATAAAGTTAAATTGAGGTCTAGAGGAAAGATTGGCAATAGTTTTGATTAAAGAACATTTTGATCAACTACACTTACCTTCCTTTTTCTTTCCTCAAAGTTCCCAGGGCCAATGGTGTCCTGAGGGTTGCAGATTTGCCCAGCACATTGGAGTTTTGTAGCCTCTGACTTTGTCCAGGAGCTTTAAGATTTTCTGAAAGTGACCATACAGTATGTGCCATCAAAGTGTCTGAGCCAGTGCATTCTCCTGAAGATGTCCATGAACACCCAGCCAGTTGTCAGCCACCTGTCTGTCAGTCTGAATCCTGAATTGCTGTCCATCTCCTAGACGACAAAACAGATCATCCTGATGTGACATACAGAGTCCCAAACACATGCCATCTACCAAGATGTCACTGCACAGTCAGACACACATACTCACCATGGACCCCGATGCCTCCTGCAGAGATACAGCTCATCTCTCTCCCCTGCTGTGGTTATGTCTAACCAGGTCCTTCATGTATAATTACTTTTGAAGCATAGCTTTAAACTTCTCCCAAAACCACAGTGGCATGGTAGAAGGTAGGGCTGCCAACATTTAAAAGAGTCAGGATGTCTGCCTTCTCTTTGCCTTGGGCCATTTTCTTTGTTTGTGGGACATTGTAATGGAAAGGTGAACAGACATTTTTCTGCTCTTGTCTGATGGCTTCTCTGGAATATAAACCAAAAAAAAAAAAAAAAAAATCCCAGGATTCATTGTGGCGCCAAGACTTCATGACAGAGGCTCCTCACAGAGGCTGTGGGATAAGCTGCAATTGGTTTTGGACTTGGCTAGGCCAGCAGGATTCTTGGGGAGCCTGTCATTGTCACTGGCAACATGCTTCTAAGAACTAAGCAAAAATAATGACAGCCCTTGAAAGCCTGGGGTTTCCTTCCAGCTTCTTCAAGTCAGTGGTGCTTTTTAGGCGACATATGTCAGAGGCAGATACGTTCATTCTCTTTTAAAATTTTATTCATTTGTTTTTACGTGTATAAGTGTTTTTACCTGCATGTATGTTTGTGTACCATGTGTGTGCCTGGTGCTCACAGAAGCTAGAAGAGGGCATTGGATCCCCTGAACCTGGAATTATGGATGGTTTCTGACCTGCCACGTGGATGCTGGGCATTAACCCTAGGTCTTCTGGAAGAGTTGAGAGTGTTCTGAGCCGCTGAATCCTCTTTCTAGCCCCATGGTCCCGGCATTTAAAGGAGTCATTTTGCTTCTAAATTCTCCTTCAGGGTTAGGAGGCTCAGCTCACAAAATCCAGCACATGTACAGTGACTTTTACCACTAATCACAGAGGTGGTGGAAACAGTTGATTTCTTTGTTTGACATTTAATGACCTCCAAAGTATGGCTCTAATTTACCATTTCGACAAACTACTTCCTTCTTTCAACTCTTGCTTTGGTCAAAATACTTCTTTATTTTCATATAATTTCCCAACATCTCAGTCTTTCTAACAGTGTACTCCCAGAATCTTCTTTCAGAAGTGTCCATCTACCAAAGACTTGGCGGTTCTGTCTGGTTTTTCTTTTTTTATTTTATGACTGTTCTTGTGTATTCTGATAGCTCCAACTGCCATTGCTACGTCTGTCTGTCTTCATTCACACATCTCTCCTGAACTTCAATTTCTCTGCAACTTCAGATCCTTAGTATCTCATTGGGTATTTTGAGTGTATCAGTGGACACATCAAACTGATTTCCAAGTCTGAACTGACTTTTGTCCTGGAGACTCATCTATTGGAAGTACTTCTAGCTCTAGTGAGTGAGTCCTAAGGGGGAGCCTGGGATTCACCACGGTATTACTGTCTCCCTTCACACCTGCCTTCTTATCTCAGAAGCCCTCTCTCCAGTTGTTTGGGACCCACGTGAAGACCAAGCTGCTCATCTGTTACATATGTGTGGAGAGGCCTGGGTCCAGCCTGTGTATGTTCTTTGGTTGGTAGTTCAGACTCCGAGAGCCCCAAGGGTCCAGGTTAGTTGACTCTGTTGGTCTTCCTGTGGAGTTTCTACCCCCCTTAGGGGTTGCAATCTTTCCTCCTATTCTTCCATAAGCTCCATCCACTCTTTGGCTGTGGGTGTATACCTCTGTCTGAGTCAGTTGAAAGCAAGCATGCCTGCAAGTATAACAGACTATCAACTAATAGAGTCAGGGATTGGTGCTTGTCCATGAGATGGGTCTCAAGTTGGGCAGGTTATTGGGTGGCCATTTCCCCAGTCTCTGCTCCATCCTCAATTCCTGCATTTCTCATAGTTAGGATAAGTTTTGTGGGTTGGTTGGTGTCCCTATTGCTCCACTGGGGTTGCTGCCTAGAGAGAGGAGGCAGCCTCTTCAATGCAGTAAGTCATGGCCAAGGATGCCTCCCAATCCCAGGTCTCTATCTCTTCCTGGAAATTCTCCCTACCTTCTTCTCAACTTCCCCATCAGTTACATCTGTGAGTGTGTGTGTGTGTGTGTGTGTGTATGAGAGAGAGAGAGAGAGAGAGAGAGAGAGAGAGAAAGAGAGAGAGAGAGAGAGATTTAAAAGTAGAAGGAAGCCTATAAGAGGGTGAGGAAAGGACTTAAAGGGAGGGAAGAGGAGAAATAGATAAAATATTATATATTTACCCTTATACGTGATAGAATAAAAAACACAAGATTTAGAAGGGGAGTGAGTTCATGAGAGGGTAAAGCAGGGATGGGCTGGGATGAATATGAGCCCAGTGCAATGATGTATATGTATGGAATGTCATAATGAAAACTAATATTCTGTGTGCTAATTAAAAATTAATTTAAAAATCTTCCTACATTAAAAATATAATATGATTTGTTTTTTAAGGAATCTTCAGTAGCTTCCTGTTGTCTAAAATCCCACACTCCCAGCCCAGTGTTTAGCAGTAGATATTAAATAGGATAGCAAAGGTTCCAACTTGTATGACAATACCTGTATTTAAACACAGATTACATTACTTAAGTTCCCAGTAAAGATAAAACTGCTTTGTAATGTTGTTTTTCTACACTTACACTTAAAAGTCTGTGGTGCTAAAATATCTACTGATAACATCATGTCATCTTCTCAGTGTCTCCTTTCATTTGTTTATTTTAATGACATTATTATTATTATTGTGTGTGTGTGTGTGTGTGTGTGTGTGTGTGTGTGTACATACCACTGCTTTTGCTGAGTAGCCTCAAATTCACACTTAGACCTTTCCCTTTGGCTCTTAGGTTATCAAACTTTTCTTCACTTGCAAAATTAATGTATTTAATAGGAATGGAGAGTCTATGAAAGGTTTGTACTATCCACCTATATGAAGAATGGAATTATATACTTGGACCAGTTGTGGCTTCCTGTGATGGTCTCTGTCTGCTGTAAAAAGAAATGGTTTTTGTTTGTTTGTTTGTTTGTTTGTGGTTTTTTTTTTGGTTATGGGTGGGAGCTATAATTAGTTGTGGATATAAGATAAGTATTTGGAAACTATAATGGTTTAGTTAAATGGCAGTAGTTGGTTCGCCTCTAGGATCTTTGGTCTTACCAGCTACAGGTAGTGGCTATGCTTCTATCATGCCTGTGATGAATTCCCTCCTATTGAGCAGGCCTTAAGTCCATTTAGGATGGCTATTTGTTACCCACAGGATTTGAATGCTGCTATCGTTCCCTTTAGAACATCTTGCTATTCTGGTCATTGTTGATGTTCACAGGTGTTACAGCTGATGCGGGCTATTGATCGATTTTCTCTCTTAGCCGTTTGTATGGCTCCTTCTGGAACCCTGAGAGCTTGTCCTTAAGGAGAATGCTTCCATGTCTGTTCCAGCTCAATTTCAAGTTCTCTGTCTGAAGGAAGTAGTGTCTATAGTAACAGGGTTCTACAGTAACAGGATGCTCTCTTCAAATTCTGGGTGACAACCAAGGGCCATGGCAGAAACTTATTTTGGATTTTTTTTGGTGGGGTTTCTCTTGAACTCTTCTGACCAACAGCTTGAAAGGAGATTGTTGTGCCCTGTCCCAGTGGATCTATCTACAACATAACTTTTATACCTAAGGCTGAAGGAATGTTGTAGAAGAGAGGACAGAAAGGCTATAAGAGCCAGAAGACTGGGATAGGACATCTGCTGAGACATGGTGTCTTCTGTCTATGACAGGGTCACTATACAAAGGAAGTCTCAACAATATGGTTGTCTAAACAGTCTTAAAAAATGACTGCACCAATTGACATGCCAATATTGATGGGGAATTCTCACAAGGCTTCACCTCTAGAAGAAGAGCTACAGGACTGGTGGTTTCTAAGAGAGGAAGGACCAGTCTTCTCTGTGGATTATCCCCCTGATAGGTTAGCCAAGGTTATCCCAAAAGGTCATCCTTAAACATGTATGAGCAACATTAAGTGATCTCATCAGGCTGTATAAGTATATGCACACAAACACATAATAAAAAGATAAGAGATGATGAGTTTGAGAAAGAATAGAAGGGACACAGGAAGAATTAGAGGAAGGTGGAAGGAAAAATGCAAATATAGTATTCAGTATAAAATCCTCAAAAAAATGAATTAAAGGGTTTGCATTATGGACAAAGACCTTTCCCAGGCCCAGAAGAGATGGGAAACCTAGACCACTAACTCATTTACATCAATTATTTTCTTTTAGAATGTAAGAACTCTTAAATGATGTTTTTTCTCTTCCAGAACTTAAATTTAAAACAAAACAAAACAAAACACGACCAACCAACCAACCAACCAATTAAACAAACAAAAACTAAGCCTATTGGACACAACCTTGTGCCCAGGTCTAAATCCCCACCTTCCATCTCTAAAAAGGACCAGTTAGCTTATTTTACTGTTTACAGTTAAATTTACACATTTTCTGTTTTTTTTTTACTTTCAATTTTCATTTTTTTAATCTTTCTTTTTCTTTTTTAAAAAATTATTTACCCAGTTCCCCCTCCCAGAAACCACTACCCCATTCCCTCTGCTTCTATGAGGGTGTTCCTCCGCCTACCCACCCACTCCTGTTTCCCCGCCCTCGATTCTCCTACACTGGGCCACTTATTGAACCTTCATAGGACCAAGGACGTCTCCTCCTATTGATGCCTGACAAGGCTATCCTCTGCTACATTTGAAGCTGGAGCCACGTGTACTCCTTGGTTGGTGGTTGAATCTCTGGGAGCTCTAGGGGGAGGGTCTGGTTGTTTGATATTGTTGTCCTTCCTATGGGGTTGCAAACCCCTTCAGCTCCTTCAGTCCTTCCTCTAACTCCTCTATTGGGGACCCTGCATTCAGTGCAATGGTTGGCTGTGAGCATCTGCCTCTGTATTTGTAAGGTTCTGGCAGGGCCTCTCAGGGGACAGCTATATCAGGCTCCTTTCAGCAACCATTTCTTAGCATCCACAATAGTGTCAGAGTTTGGTGGCTGTATCTGGGATGAATCCTCAGGTGGGACAGTCTCTGGATGGCCCATTTTCTGGTCTTTATAAGATGACCATGGGTTCAATGGCGAAGAACTAAGTAACTCCTTCTTTGGGATAAACTGAATATAAATTTACATGTCCTCTTTTAGTATCTGTTTCCTAACCTTTTAAAAATATAAAACCATGAAGTGGGCTTAATGAATCTAAAGGCCCAGTAACACTTCTACCAACGAGAGACACTCTTCTGAGCTTTGGAGTGAGGCGGGAGGCAGAAGAGCATCATTGGTCCCCTGACTTTGGAGGTGCGTGTGAAGCATGGTGGTCCTCTGAAGAACTTGCTGCTTCGATGCCACAGGCCACTGGGATCAACAGTGCCTGCCTGCAACTCCAGAAGCTCAGGGTTTCCTGAAAGCTAGAGGCAGGTCTGAGTGCTGGCCTTTGGATCCTGCTGTCTTTGATCTGTGCCTTAGCTCTCCTGTGTCCTCCAATGGTTTTCTACATCCTGTCTGAGCTAGGGCTGAGTCTTCTGCCTTTCATATCTTTGCACCTGGCTAAGACAGACAGCAGCCTCCGATGCTTCGTAACTTCAGGCAAGACATCTTATTCTGTGAACAGAGCTGTAATTTTTGGTGATTTAACTTTCTCCTGTACAGTGGTTTATTGAGGATTCATACAGTTACACAAATACAAGTGAGGATTACAAGACAGGAGAGTATCTGGCAGTCACTCAGCACCATCACCATGAAAAGAATTCTAGAGTCCCTGGTGTCTATTGTGTCTGTAACTTTATGAAGGCTTGATGGAGTCATTTTAGGTGAGGCTGTTCCCCACTCCATATTCTGCAAAATGATAGTTTTTCAGGCCATATCTTGCCTCAAGAGACTCCTTTAAATGAGGAGGTTTTAAAAATTATTTTATATGTATGATTTTTTTGTATGTCTGTGTGCCACATGCATGCCTGGTGCCTACAGAAGTCAGAAAAAGATGTCAGATACTGTGGAACTGGAGTTACAGATGTTTGCAAACCATCATGTAGGTGATGGGAATTAAAACCCTGGCTCTCTGCAAGAGCCAAAAATACTCTTAACCACTGAGCCAGCTCTCCAGCTGTACGATCAGCTTTTGACTCCATTTTGAGTACAAACAGTGAAATGGGATGACTGGATGTTGGTGGGCACACAAACAGCAGAGGCACCCCTTGCCAGGCACAGAATAATAAACGATTTATTCCTAAAAGTAAGTAGCGCCACAGTATAAATCTATCAAGGAAAACTAGGACCACACGAGCACATGGGTCTATTGAAATCATTTCAGGAAAATGGTGCCTAAGAACTTGCAATATGCCAGACTACAGAAAGACTACAAGTCCCTCATCTAGACCCTATGAAGAGGAAGACATCTGACACCGTCAAAGCAACATCACTGGTGTTCACACCAAGAGACTGGCAGTCCTAATTAGCCTGGGGCCTTCAGTCTAGCTTAGGTCACTCAGTTGACCCTGCCTAGTCAAACTGCCACTTGGCCACTCACCTGTTCACCTGTCTGGATGTGCCTGTTCACCTGTCTGCCTGCCCACTCATCATCTGCAGGCTTCTCCCTCTATACCTACTTCTGCTGTTTGACTCAACCCTGGGGCCTAAAACGCTGAGTTTGTAGATTTAAAAAGAAGAAACCAATCTCAGGACTACTGCCACATCAGTGTTTCCTGAGTTCAGTTTCAGACATTGAAGTATTTCACATCAGAGACTTTCAGATTTGGGAGACTAACCCAGCAATGTCTCTGGTAACGTTCTGAATTTAAAGAAAATTCCGAGGCACCCCTATTGCAGGCATTTCAGGCAAGGGATACTCAGCCTGCACTACAGGCCAAAAAGCTTTCACAGTGGGAGTATGTTTTTCTCACAGATTTACAGGGTTCAGGGTCAAGATCCAGGTCAATTTCTTCTGAGGTTCTTTCTGTAGTTGGCCTGTGGCCAGCTGCCTTTGTGCTGTGACTGAACAGGCTTCTCTGTGCCTACCTTTACCATACTTTCCTTTTCTTATAAGGATACCAGTTATGTTTGATTAGAACATACCTCAATGGCCTATTCAAATTAGTTATCTCTTTGGAGACCTTATCTCCAAATACAGTGACATTCTGCAGTACTTGGACCTGGATTTCATTTCAACATATAGATGTGAGGAGCCCACGACATTTTCTGAACTGAACTACAAAGGGAGAGCTACTCCCAGCAGTCCTAGTGAGGTTTCTCATAGTATTTGGCAACCTGAAGATTGAGATGGTGGGACAGACCTAATAGAAAGTATGGACATAGTATAAGAGAGAATAATTTAGGCACTGTTGGATGCTAACCAAATAGACCAATGGACCAGAGTAGAGTATGGAGAGGCTAAGCTATGTGAGTATGGCGCCTTGGGAAAGGAGAGGGGATATGAAATACCCACAGAGCAAATACATATTTTTCTTTACAGATGTCCAGTTCTTTTAGCGTCATTTATGGTCTCTCGATATCCATTTGGAAAAAGTACTGACTACTTTTTTTTAATCTTGGACAAAAATGCATTTCAGACATAGAACAGACCTACATGTGTTAAAATGCAATTTAAAAACCTCTATAGAACAATATAGCTGACTATCTTCATGACCTAAGGATAGAAAAACGCTTCTTAAATAAGCCACAAACAGAACAAACCATAAAGGGAAATGATGATAAAGTTGAGCAAATTAAAATGAAAAACATCTGCATAATAAAATACCAGGCAGAAAGGAACAGAGAAGTGCAAATAAGGAGAAAAAGCCAGCGACGTGAGAATATACTATGCTCCATGCAAACAAATTAGCATGAGATGACACAAAAACCACCTTAAAATATAGTCATTAGTTTTCTAGCACTGGATATAGGGGTTTAAATACCAGTTTAGCACGATGAGAAAAATCATTTCAAACTTGTAATTTTCAAAATTAAAATGTTGGAGAATATGAAAATAAAATGCACATCAGAAAAGAGGTTATATTTAAGCTTCATATAGACATGAAATAAAAATATTAAGAGTCAGGCATGGTGGCTCATGACTGTAATCCTAGCATGCTTGAGGCTAAGGTGGGAAAATTGCCTTGAGTTCAAGGCCAGCCTGGGACATACATTGACTTCTAAGCCATCTTGGGCTACAAAGTGAGACCCTGGGGGAGAAGAGGAAGTAAGAGAGAAGCACTGGAATAATAATCCCATTCAAAACACTGTTTCTGTACCTGATGCTCCAGCGTGCGTTTGTGCAGGTGTGTGGAGATCTGAGGTCAACTTCACATGTCATTGCTCAGCTGTGTCCCACTCATTAAAAAGCAAGCAAACCAAGCAACCACGGGGTCTCTCACGGGTCTAGAATTCCCTGCATTCATTGGCTGTCTGGCCAGCCAATCCTAGGGCTCTTCCGGTCTTTGCCTCCCCAATGTTGGGATTACAGGCAGGTGGCACCAAACCTGACTTGTCTTTTCCCTACATGGGGATTGAACCAAAGTCCTTGTGCTTGCGTGGCACACACATTATGGGACTGAGCTGCCCTCCAACCTCTCCAACCTCTTCCTCTCGGAGGAGAGGAAGTCTGACGGATAAGACAGCACATAAAGAGACTTTAAAAGTATTTGTATTTTACTTCTGAAGCTAGGCAGGGCATTAGCGCCTTTTGTTCTCTATGTCTTTTCACATCTGAGATATTCCACAGCTTTTAAAGGGACCAGCTTCAGCTTCAGGCTCTAATGGGAATGACACGTCGACAAGGAATTTTGTCTACTTTTGGACACTACAAATTTTTACAGTAAGAGTTTTGATATCTGAAGGCAAGAATGGAGATGGGACAAAACAGCTAGAGGCAGATGGGAGGAAACAAGCATGGCTGTGTGTCAGTCTGCAGAGGTACCTACTGGGCTCCTGTCTCTCTGCCGCGCATGGAACTGCTCCTGTACCACAGATGGCCTCAGATGGGTGACCTCAGCAGTTCCACAGGAAAATCATGTCATTACCGTGGCTTTGCCCTTATGTGGAATGGAACGGTTGCTATAGTGTGGCCTGGCTGCACAAAACAAAATGTCAAATACTGACTATCAGGGAGAATTAAGGTAGTCTTTTTCAAAAGCATGAACAACATGGCTTTGGGTTGAACATTAGAGCTGGGAGCCTGGGACGCAATGGATAAGAAAGATAATGGAATTTTTCTATTGTTACAGCTGTTAGTCATCTTCAGGGAATGACAGTGAAGTCTCTCATCTTTTTAATTTACATCCTTGAGGTTTGATAGGCATCGCTATACTTTGGTATAAAAGTTCTTTCTATCACTAGAACCAACTTAGAGGGGATTTCTAGTAGTATTTAAATAATGATAAACAGGCAACCTTACAAAGGATGAAGGCTCTTTACTGAATTCCACACTGTAAATATTCCCACAGTGGCCCGATTTTTGCATGACATCTCTGAATGTGGCTTTTGAAAGCCCAGCAAGGCTGGCTTTGACACACTATTTCAAAGCTCCTTTCTAGTGTCTCAGCCCTATCAAGGAAGACCATCATGGCAGAGGAGACTCCTGCATCCACAGACTCCTCCTACTCCCTTTCAATGAAAAGTATTGAGATTTCCTTGTTCCACTTAGAATATCAAAGTACTTCTTTCACAGCCAAGCAGTTTTAGAGGATACCTAAACTCTGTTTTTGTTTAGGAAGGAAGGAGAGGTTTATTATCCTTCTGGTAGTCAGCAATGACCAGAACTGGTAACAAAATTTGCCTTATACACATGGGTTATCCTTCTTCTTGATTTTCTTGTGTTTTGTAAATTGTATCTTGGGTATTCTAATATTCTGTGCTAATATCCACTTATCAGTGAGTGCATATCTAGTGACTTCTTTTGTGATTGGGTTACCTCACTAAGGATGATATCCTCCAGATATATCCATTTGCCCAAGAATTTCATAAATTCATTGTTTTTAATAGCAGAGTAGTACTTCATTGTGTAAATGTACCACATTTTCTGTATCCATTTTTCTGTTGAGGGACATCTGGGTTCTTTCCAGCTTCTGGCTATTATAAATAAGGCTGCTATGAACATAGTGGAACATGTGTCCTTATTACCAGTTGGAACATCTTCTGGGTATATGCCCAAGAGAGGTATTGCTGGATCTTCTGGTAGTACTATGTCCAATTTTCTGAGGAACTGCCAGACTGACTTCCAGAGTGGTTGTATAAGCTTGCAATCCCACCAGCAATGGAGGAGTGTTCCTCTTTCTCCACATCCTCGCCAGCATCTGCTGTCACCTGAATTTTTGATCTTAACCATTCTGACTGGAGTGAGGTGGAATCTCAAGGTTGATTTGAATTGCATTTTACTGATGATTAAGGATGTTGAACATTTTTTTCAGGTGCTTCTCAACCCTTCAGTATTCCTCACTTGAGAATTTTTTGTTTAGCTCTGTACCCCATTTTTAAATGGGGTTGATACTTCATTCCTCCTTAGAATAGGGAACAAAGAACCCATGAAAGGAGTTACAGAGACAACGTTTGGAGCTAAGACGAAAGGATGGACTATCCAGAGACTACCTCACCAGGGGACCCATCCCATAACCAGTCACCAAACCCAGACACTATTGCATATGCCAGGAAGAGTTTGCTGAAGGGCCCTGATATAACTGTCTCATATGAGGCTTATGCCAGTGCCTGGCAAATACAGAAGTGGATGCTCACAGTCATTTATATGATGGAACACAGGGCCCCAAAAGGAGAAGCTAGAGAAATTACCCCAGGAGCTGAAGGGGCTTGCAACCCTTTAAGAGGATCAACAATATGAACTAACCAGAACCCCCAGAGCTCATGTCTCTAGCTGCATATGTAGCAGAAGATGGCCTAGTGGCCATCATTGTGAAAAGAGGCCCCTTGGTATTGCAAACTTTATATGCCCCAATATAGGGGACCACCTGGGCCAAGAAGTGGGAGTGAGTGGGTAGGGAAGAAGAGCGGGGGGAGGGTATAGGGAACTTTCGGGATTGCATTTGAAATGTAAAATAATAAAATATCTAATAAAAAATTATTTTTAAAGTTGCCTTATGTACAGCTCTTTACAAATCACACCTGCCAAAAGGACAGATATCTTTGCAAGGCTTGGGGAGGCTTCTAATCTGAAGAGGTGTGCTGGTTAAAGTGACCCGAGGACAGCTAACGAACACCCTGACTCCATTTTCTTGTGAAGCAAAGACAGAAATGACCATTGATAATGAGAAACTTCAGGATAGGAAATTGTCAAGATTGATTAATTCAAGGGTATCAAGAATGCCATAAGGAATTCAGGTTCTTCTATATTTCTGCCAAGTCATCACCCTTTTTCCTGCTTAGGACCTCCCATAGCTGGAAGATGGCAGCTATGCTTCAGGCAACCATGACAACACTATCTAGCAAGAGAATTAAAGTCATTTTTAAAAAATAAATTAGACCTTACAAAATAAAATAAAATAAAATAAATCTTTGTACTCCAAAAATGTTATCAAAAGTAAAAAGATAATCCAATAAATGAGAGTGGATATTTGTAAGTTATTTTTCTATTAAAAATTTAGAAGCCAGGCATGGGTATACCCGAGTCTTGAAAGGCTGAGACAGGAATGTATTGAGTTCAAGGTCAGCCTGGGCTATATAGCAAAACTATGAAAACAAAAGACCAAAGCACAGCCCTAGAATCAAATTTAAAATGGGCAAAGGATTTAAAACATAATTTTCTAAAGAATGGATGCACATTAACATCCAATTTGCATGAGTAATGTTCAGTATCATTAATCATTGCACAAAGAAAATAAAAAATACAAGATTTCACTTCACATCCTCTAGAATGTCTAAAATAATACTAAAAAAGACAAAAAAATAGCAAATCTTGATAGGTCTTGTAAAAACTGAAATGCTGGTATGTTGCTGGTTGAATTGTAAAATGGTAGAGCTGCTTTGGAAGACATAGAATTACTATACAGCCCAGGACAATTATATTACAAGGTAAATAACCAAAATAGACAAAGATTCATATCCACATAAAACTTTATACACAAATGTTCACGTGTACATTATTTATAATAGCCCAAGTTGGAACTAGCACAAGTATGTATTAAGGAATTAATGGGCAAACAAAATGTGGTGATATATAATATAGCAAACAGTATATAATATAATAAATAACATAAGATAGTATTATTCAACCATAAGAAGGTTTGCAATTTCTATATATGCTACAAGAAAGAAACTTGACAACTCTGTTAAATAAAGAATCCAGACATAAAAGAACACTTATTCCATGATTCCATTGATATGAAGTGTCCAGAAAAGGCAAATCCATAGATACAATAGACTTGTAGGTGTGGGAGGCAACAGGAATGAGACACAATGCTAATATGTTTGGGTTTTCTTCTGGGGTTCCTGATATGTCCTCGAATTAGCCCATTGTAATGGCCATGCAGCCCTATGAATTCACAATTACTTTAAAACTAGCACACTTTCAGATATTAGTGCAATACTGTATAAATTGTACCCCAGTCAAAAACATTTACATGACTACTGCACAGCTTTGGGGGAAACAGGACAAAAATGTCAATGGGAGCAGGGTGTGGTGGCGCACACCTTTAATCCCAGCACTCGGGAGGCAGAGGCAGGCAGATTTCTGAGTTCGAGGCCAGCCTGGTCTACAAAGTGAGTACTAGGACAGCCAGGGCTACACAGAGAAACCCTGTCTTGAAAAAACAAAAAACAAAAAAATGTCAATGGTATAACAAACATTTTGTTTTGTAAAATTTATAAAACTATTTTGTGATTTTGAATCTTACTCATTTTAGTTGATCCCTTCCCGACTCTTGGTCTTATGACTTAACTGGGTCTAGTGATCCTGAACCCAAATGGTACATTTTAGAACCACAAAGGGAGCTCTTACAGAGCGTTGTGCCTGCCTTCCATCCAAGCCTAACTAGATTAGTCTCTGGTTTGCTACCCACAATGTTGCTGTCTAACTTGGTTAAAATCTCCCGGAGGGCTGGGGAGTTAGCTCAGCAGTAAAGTGCTTGCCACACTCGTGCTTGTAATCCTAGTGTAAGGGCTTGCCACACACGTGCTTGTAATCCTAGTGTAAGGGAAGTGGAGACAGAAGGCTTCATGAAGCTTGCTGGCCAGCCAGCCTGGCTGGACCAGTGAGCCGTGGGTCCTACTAAGAAACCTTGTCTCAAAAATCAAGGTGGTTGGCTCTTGGGGAATGAAGACCTCTGGCTTCCACATACATACATACATATATACATACATACATAAACACACACACACACACACACACACACACACACACACAAACACACACCCTTTATAGCCATTCCTGTGTGTTGACAAGACTTAGATAATTAAAGAACAGCCAAGAGTATAGGCAATGTGGCGCAAATTGTATGGATGGGGATCTTTTAATAAAACCCTATGTTCTTCTTAAGTCATGTGATAATTTGTATGTGTTAAATTCTATCTGTTTAAAATATTCATTTAAGAATAATTATTTTCATTCATGTGTATGTGTTCCTGTCACGCGCGCGCACACGTGTGTGTGTGTGTGTGTGTGTGTGTGTGTGTGTGTGTGTGTGTGTGTGTGTGTTTGTGTGTGTGTGTGTGTGTGGCCAGAAGAAGGTATAGGATCCCCTGAAGCTGGAGTTATAGGCGATTGTCAATGCAGGGATAGAAACCGTGGTCCTCTGGAAGAGCAGCGAATCCTCTTGTCCATGGAGTCATTTCTCTAGCCATTCAAGTATGCATTTTGATGAATCCTGACAGATAAACATTTCTGTAATAACTTCTATGGTCAATACAAAGAACATTTTCATATCCCACCTAAATTTCTGTGGTCCTTTGTAGTCATCTCTTTCTGCGATGTAGTAGATACTCATTTGAGAATGTTAGGCAACATTAGGAAGCAAGTCTTGAAAATATAGGTAAGAAAACAGAGGACAAAAGTGCTGTACAAAGAGTAAAGAGAAGCAAAAAATTCCATATACTGCAATGGTAATTTTCCTAGTCTTTATTGAACATGTGTATTTCTCCATGCATGTATTCATTTTCAGGAAAAACATTAGTGATTATCTCTAATGTTGAGAATTATAGGAAATATTAATTTTCTTCTTTCTATTTTCTGCATTTCCTATTTAGACTATAGCAGTAAATTGCATTTATAATGAAAATAATAATATTTAGAAAATAGGAACCACTGCGCAAGTGATACACAAAGAACTTCCTAAAGAAAGCTGTGATCCCCACTGGGTTCCAGACCCTAGCTGTAAACCCAGCTCTCTGGCCTCACACACCTCAGGCAACTGGCTTGTAGCAAATGTTATTGCCAAAAGAGATTAATAAGAAGATATTGACTTCCAGTGGGATGGCTATCAAAATATATTGACCTAGGAGGAGAAAATATTGATGGGAAAAGTATCAAGGTCTTGCATTCCCTTGAAAAGAAAAAGAAACCTTCCATTTTGCTGAATTCCACATTCTGTTCAGTTTTACAGGCAATTGCATACTTCAAGTCAAAGATTGCCCATCCCAGGAAACACTGTGAAAAGCTCAAATTTAGAATTTACTAGGTAGGAAACAGAGAAGAAAAAGACAATCTTGTAGGTACAGAATAAGAATAATTTACAGAATGGGAGAGAGAACGTGTGCCAAGAAATCTTGACAATAAAGTCTGTTCAGCTTTGGCTTCAGCTCTGTTGGGTTCAGTAGCACACTAGTTAAAGACATTATACCTATAATATGAGATGGAGCATAGTCTCCCTCAAGACCATCACACCAATCTACTGTGTTTATGGTGATTTCTTAGGACAAATATAATGGGGAGATGACTGTAACTGGAATGCTTTCTTCTACATACTTTTCAAATAAAAGAAGGTAATATAATAACATGTTGGTCTAGTCATTTGAACCAGAGACGTTTTTCCAGGTTCTTCTAGAATGAGCTGTATTTTAGGACTGCCAGACAAAATGATGAGTTGAAATTCATTTCATATTAAAGTCATCCCCTAGTTGTGTGTATTGTAGTAGCAGTTGTAGTTTTGTGTTGTTGTTATAGTTTTTTGTTGTATTGCTGTTGTTGTTTGAGACAGGACACTATGTGGCCCATGCTGACTTTCATTGTGCAATCCCCTTACTTCTGCCTTCTAATTCTGGCATTACAAGTTTGGGTCCCCAAGCCCAGCTCTTGGTATAGGTTCTGTTGTCATTTTTCCATTGTTACATTGAAAACATCTCTAAAAATGTAGAAATTTCAAATAAGCATTGCTTTCTCACTGTTCTATGTTTGGTAGTTGGATTGAGCTGAGCTGGGATTGCCCAGCAGGTACTGGCTGAGCTTCCTCCAATGTCTGGTGTTTCAGTTGGGATGGTCAAGTGGGCCATCTCTCTCTCTTTTTCCCTTTCATCCTCCAGAAGACTCCTCAGGGAATAACTGAACCTACAGGGCCAAGGAGCACAAGTCTTATAATTATAGTATCTATTCTTTCACTTCAGTCTACTGGGAAAGAGAAGCCAACAGAGCCAATAATTCTGATTCAAGCACTGAGTAAACAGACTCATTCTGTGTGAGGAGAAACAGTGGCGAGTCCATTTTCAGCCATTGTGAACTTAATTGCAGAGAACACAGTGGACCTCAAAGAACAATGAACTTTAGGATTGGACTTTCCTGTGTCTAAGTTATAGACTGCTACTAGATGTGACTCCACTGCCTCCTGAAGCCTGTGATCTTTGAAGCACATCAATAAACCCACTTGCTACTAAGAAATGTGATTTTTTTCTTTGGTAATTCTTAGAATAGTTGTGTTTCTAAGAAATGAAATTCGGAATTCAGAAAATTTGGACACTGGAAAGCACCAGGGGCCATTTCATTTAATAGCTCGGCAATGTCATTAAAACCCAGATCCCTTCCAATTATTCCTTTCCTACCTTCTCTCTCCATCCCTCCTCTCTCTCTCTCTTTCTTAACAGGGTCTCATAAGTAAAGGCAGTCCTTGAACTACTCCTCATTCTTCTTTTACTTCCTTACTGCAGCTGTGAAGTTCCTTCCATTTTCTGTTCTGTCTTCTTTGACATTTTCCCTTTGTTTTGGCCTGTATTCTCTCTGGTCAGTTATAAGGCATTATATATGTCACAACTTAAGGCATTCTATACAGGTGGGACTGTGTGTGTCCATACAGACACACACACACAGTTTTCATTGAAGAGTTGCCAGTATATTCTCCTTTACATTTAGTTTACTCTGAATGCATTTCATGATCTTGACTGAACTGGCTGCTAGAAACGGCTATGGAATTATCCTGGTTGGCTTAGAGGAATAAAAAATAGTTTTCTATTCTACTTCTGCCTGAATCAAGATAGGAAGACTTATAGGCACATGTACCCATTATCAGGAACTCTGATATTCTCCTTCCCCATAGTGCTGGACCCTACCTTCTCAAACCATGAACCAAAAAAATTTCTCCTCCTCAACTTCATCGTGTCAGGTATTTAACCACAGCAAAGAGAACTAATAGTAATATAGAAAATTGGTACTGACATATTTATGTGACAAACCTTTGGCATGTGATTCATAGGTATTCTGAACTGTTTTATGGAAGGAATGTTGAAAAGAGATTGGAGCTGTGGGCTTGAGAGATTCTGGAATGCAAGAAGCTGAACTCAATGGAGCCAATCATGGAAGTCTGAAAGACCAGAATGCCAATAGAAATGTAAATACTAAAGACTGTGTTTGTGTGGTTTCAGAGGATAGCAAGCACTCTACTGGGAACTGAACTGTAGACCGTTTGTGTTATATCTGGCAAAGAATTTGGCTCTGATTTGTGTCCTGAACACACGACTAAGGCTAAATTAAAAACTAATGGACTAATTGTTGTTCCGTGAGAGGAACTTTAAGACAATATAACACTCAGGCCATGGAACAGCTGTTGCTTGCTTTATTTGCATGTATTTACAGAGAGATGGAGAAAGAGCAGCAAATGAGATAGGAAAATATGCAAAATGTGCAGCTTAGCAAGGAAAAGAATCCAGTTTAAGTTGTGAACAGCATTTATTTGGACAAGTGTCTATAATTGTTGAAGAGATTCATGCTAGGAAGGAGAACCTTTGGACTTTGCATGGGGAAAATAGAAAAGATGCCTTGAAGGCAAGACTTCACCCATTGAAAAAGTTTAGAGTTATCCTAGTGCAAATTCATTTGAAGGAAGGATGCCTGAAAAGATAGAGCCCTCAAAAAAGATAGAGTCCTGCTGGTAGGACAGGCATGGCTGTTGGGGAAATCAGCTAATAGTGTCTACCACTGTGGCTTTGGATCAGTTTGTTTGGCGTCTGAGGAATTTGCTTTGTCCTTGGGTATCTTGAGGGACAAATCTGACTTGATGTGATTACATGTAACTTAACACATGCTTTCTATAAATGTTAAGTAGTGAAGGAAAACAGGTACCTGTTTCTCTAGGACTCATACCCAAGTGAAGAAACTTCTGTACTTCTGCATGGGCAGACTCGCCTAAGAGCCCTCGGGCACAGGAGGTGTCTAAATGGGATTCTGAGATGGAATCCTATAATGCAAAGGCAATCAGGGTTAAATAAAATCAGCCCCAACCTCTATCTTACAGCCTTTGAGAAATCAAAGAATTTCATGTCCCTACCTCTGTCACTAACTTCTGTCCTGGGCAGGGCAAATGGACTCTGAATTCTGTCACAGTGCCTTAATCACTTTGTTTTCTACACACATTTAAAGTTTGGGACAATGGAGAGAAACTCATATAAAATATAAGTAATCTAATACTGAATAGGCATTCTTGTTCTAAAGTAATTTGATTTTTTTAGTGTTTGTTTTTTGTTTGCTTTTCAAGACATGGTTTCTCAGTGTAACCTTGGCTGTTGACCTGGGACTTGCTCTGTAGACCAGGCTGACCTTGAACTCACAGAGATCTGCCTGTCTCTGCCTCCCGAGTGCTGGGAATAAAGGTGTGCACCACCATGAATGATCATATTAAAGGTTGTTCTTAATGAGATCATCCCATCTAATAAACACAGAAGGAGGGATCTGCATCAACTTTCACCATGGCAACTGCTTCAGGTGGGAATCAGCAATTGTTTGCAAAAGCTATGTATTTGTTTTATTTGTTTATTTATTTTATTTTTTATTTTTTGGTTTTTCGAGACAGGGCTTCTCTGTGTATCCCTGGCTGTCCTGGAACTCACTCTGTAGACCAGGATGGCCCAAAACTCAGAAATCTGCCTGCCCCTGCCTCCCAAATGCTGGGATTAAAGGCGTGTGCCACCACTGCCTGTCATTTTCTGGACACATGTCTCGTGAAGAGCAAAGATGTTTGATTATGCACACGTTGACCCCTGACTACCTCACTTTTCCTGACCTCTAACTAACCACATGCTTCCTGCCTGCCCTGCTTCTTTTCCTCCTGAATAGATAGTGCAGAGTCCCATTTGAGGGATTCAGTAGGACCGAGGCTTCCTTTCCCATCTCCATCCGTAACTGTTGTTTTAGTTATTTTTTCGTTGCTACGACAAAGTGCCTGAGAAGTGGATCTTAAAGGCGGATGAGTTTATTTCGGCTCACAGTCGTTAAAGCCCAGCCCGGCAAGAGAGGCATGGCGGTGGGAGTGTATGGAGCCTGGTCGTGTGGGATCTGTGATCAGGAAACAGAAAGACAGATGCTCCTGTTGCTCATTCAGTCTGGGACCCAAGGCCCTGGGACAGAGTTGCTCACGTGCAGGATTGGTCTTCCCTCCTCGCTTAAGCCTTTCTGGAAACATCCTCACAGATACACACAGCAGTTCATCTCCAGGGTGCTTCTAAACCCCGTCAGGGTTAAGCATCACGACGGACTTCTGCATCAGCTCTTTCTCTTTTGAAATACTCCTTGCTTCAGTATAGAGCCCTGACGGATGAGCAGAACGGGCCTGGTTCAATAACAACACTGAAGATAACTCTTTGACCCTTATTTTCTTTTTTTCTCATCCTTCTCTTTCCTCTTCAGCAATCTATGATGGCTGAATCAAAGCCCCGGAAAGCATGGACCTTCTCTGTTGGGTTGTGGATCCGCGCTCCGGAATGTGCTTTGGGCAGGACAGGAGAGGCCTGGCAGGGAGGATGAAGCAGGTTGGCCTGTGACCCACTGGAGGAGCTTCAGGGGAAGGATAAAATTCTGAGTGTCTGATGGCAAGAGGAAAATTGTGGCTCAGAAGGGCACTGCTGGCCTCCCCTGGTTAGAGTTCCCCTGTAGCCAGTTTGTGAGAGGCACCTGGGGAGGTGTAGGGCACAGTGGACCCCATAGCCCCAGGTTGCTCTTCCTGTCCTCAGCCCTCTTCAGAGCCCTGCCTCTCACCTGTGAGGTGATGGAGAAGGAGGTGGGGGGACGGGTCAAAGCAGGGACTTCCTTGGGAGCCTCTGCTGACGACTTTCTTATTTTAAAAGCAGTAGACAGCAAGTTCCAGAATGTCTGAAACATGAAAAAGAGACTTAATAAATACACTTTCAAACCCGAGACTCAGCTCCTGGCCGGGAGTCATGCAAACGTTTTAATATCCTTGTTCTGCATTTACTTAAATGGAAACAGCCCCTGGTATTTTTAGCTGCTGTGTAATCAACGTAAGAAGGAAAGGGGAATGTATACTTTTTTTCCTTCTAGTTAGAGTAAGAGAATGAATTGCTCAATTCTCAACAGAGTCCAGGAAGGGAGGAAAATCCCGGAGTCTCATTGATTGGCTCCTCCTCTGTCATAGCCTTGATTTAAACCCAGGGAGGGAAGCAGAGGGAGAAGAAATTGAGGGACAGATCGGCACTGAAGTCTCCAGTACCAGGACCAGCTCACAGGAGGCAGGAGGGTTGGAAGTGGTGCCCAGCAGCCTCCCAGGTAAGAGTGGCAGCTCCTGAGGCTTTATCATCAATTGGGAGGGGGATGATCAGTGTGGGGAAGGTTGTAGACTGAAGTGCATTGTTGCAAATTTAGGCAAGGCAATATAGATTAAGTTCAAACTATCTCCCAGGACCTGTGAATCATGTCCTCAGCTGGTATCAGACCCTGCCCTTCCCAAGCCAGGAGACACCATCCCCTTACCTGCCAAGCTCAGTGTGTGAGGTACCAGATTCTACACGGAGCAGTGTGTTTTAGATGACGTGTTTTAAGTCTATTTGTGTTTCTTCTTACAAAGACCTCTACTCTCCATGTAATCTCTTATGTGCTATTATAGCTTGTTGTTCTCTTAAAACAGCTTTCACTTCGGTATTGTTTAGGAAGCTATAGCTAACTTTCCCCTCTTTGAGACTTTTGTGTGAACCGATGAAGATGATGCTTGCAGACTCCCACCCAGGGGCTCACTGAGTTGTATATGTTTTAATCATTACATGAGAGAGGAGGCTTCCTCTCCCCCTACTGCTCACATGGTTGCCCTCACAGTGCCTCAAAGCAGGCATCTTCAATCACTTCAAGAGAGATGTGGGACACTGGTTTTTGAAGATCTGACTTTTTATTTGTAATTTTTGTAGGGTGGGAGAGGGCTGGGTGAAGAGGGCGGAGGGAGACAGGGCTTCACCCTCTAAGGACTAGACTAGCTTATATAAGCATTGACAGAATCATACCTTCAACACAGAAATATCAGATCATCCACATCTGTGCAGCCACGGCTCTGCCCTGTTGCAGACTCAGGGTGACAGCGACACTGTCAAGAAAAGACTCAAGGGGAGGTAGCGAGTATCAACACATACTCAGAAACAAGGGAGAAGCAGGGCCTGACTTTTCTCTCATGCTACTCTGAATTCTTTTAATGTCTTCAAGAGCGTTGATTCCCAAAGAAAGGAAACTGGGCAGATGATTTCCATCCCATCTTGTGGCTTCTGGCTTTCATTCTGGTGCCGTGCTGTGGTTTGACGTGTAGGGTAGACTAGCTCCTTCTGAGGAAATTATACCCAGGCCCATGGAAACTCTGCCCCTTCCAGAGCCCTGGCTCCCATAGGCTCTGGCTGCAGACATGAGGTCATGGTTTAGGTTCTGTTGGAGCATTTGGAATCACCAGTCTGCAAGCTGATGGTGTTGTGGTATCAGGCCTGGCTTCTGATGGTCAGCAGCTCGGCCTGGTTCCACCCCAGACGACTCGGGCAGATGCCAGCCAGCTGCCATCTAAATATGTGCATAGCCCATGTGGGCAGAACGGTGCAAATTCTTGGAAATTAGCATTGGCTCTTCAGCTTGATAGAAGGCTGGAACTCTAAAGTTGTTTCAGTGTGTGGAAAACCACATTAAACTGAAGAGAGAAATTGTAACTTTTCATTATGTGTCTCTCCTCATTAGCACTCACCTGAAGCAAGTCCCCATCGTGGCTGTGGAGAATAGGAATAATTGAAGATCAGCTAACACGTTATCATTTTGGGGACTTGGTTGGTAAAAGAAGGTTCCCAAATTTAGATCTCGTGTCTATTTTATCTCCCCATCGTGGGTGAGCCTGGTCCATGGAGGCTAACAGAAAACCTTTCTGTGAGAAATTAGTTCATTTACACGGGGATAAATGATCATCTTTGCCTATTGTTCACAGACAGCCTTTAAGGCTCTTGACATAGAAACTGGTATATAAGAAGTGTTTAGAAAACGGTAGCTACTATTATCATCATTCATTGGTCCCTTTGCAAAAGGCAGATTAAGATTTAGTTGATAAAAGGAAATGAGCCTGTCGAAACTCCTGAGAAAATAGCTGAGCTCCAGGCCTGAGTGGGGTGCCTCATTCATTGTCCTTTCTGGTGGGTAGGCTACTTATACAGTCAGAGGGCTTGTTGCATAAGGTGTGAGAACTCTTACAAACACTCCCTAGGGAATCATTCAATGGACCCAGGGGACTAGGAGCACACAGCCTGGAATGTGCTGTCATGTGCTATTGTATAGAGCCACATCTTCAAACTTGACCTGTCTCGCATCCTGTACAGAGCCACAACTAAAAATGTCTGTATGCATTTGGCTCAACTGGAGGCTGACCTAGAGTAAACAGTGCTGTCTCACATCCTAGATTCTCTTGCAAACTGAAGAATGGAAAATGGTGACATTGATTGTCTTAGGTCCCACATCCAGGATGGGTCATGCCACAGCAGGTTGTTTAGCTCCCTGAGAACTTGATTTTCTAGACCAAGTGTTCTAGTCACAAGACTCAGAACCACTCAGGGGCCAGGCTGTAGAGAACTGGCAAACTATGTTCAAGAAGAGTAAAGGAAGGAGTGAAGGTGGTCAATGGTATTTGTGACACCAGGACATCTTTAGTCACCCACTCTTCATTTTTTCTTCATTGTTTAACGAGGTCTACCCTATTATTTGGGGAGAGAATATCTTCTTAGTGACTTTACTGGAAACCCACCGTAATACAGCTTTTCTAAGACCCAAAGCAGTACACTCATTTGCTTGTGGTTAACCGTCAACCGTTAGGCAGGATGAGGTCATGAAGGAACAGAGAAAGGCCTGAATTTAAGTACAAAGCTCTTTGCCAGTGGCTAGAAGCTGGCAACTGCTCTATTTGATGTAAGTAGCATTTTTTTCCTGACTCAGTGTGTGTCTTTCTTTGGAGAAAATGAGGTGACACAAAGGCCATACAGCTCTAATGAGAAGTCCTTGGGAACTGAGAAACATTCTCTCCTACTAAGGCTTGGTTGACATATGTCCCTATGGACAGAGGTCTTGATATTCTTTGCTGTTTCCTGCCTTGTGGTGGGAAGTGGTAGGACCTTAGGTTTCTGTGAGGAAAATGCAATTCATCTTCCCAAGCATCAGCTTGCTCTGGCCGAAGGCCAAGCAAGTCCAGGCTTCCATTCCTGATTTATTAAGGTTTTGTTGAATACCTGGTATACCTTGGCTTTCCTTCCCTTTCAGAGCCTCGCTCATGAAGGAAATATAGCAGGAAAGAGGATAGTTGGTGTTTTTCTTTCCACATCTACAGTTTATATTGCAGAAAGATGAAGAATCCAGACACGAGGAGGGGATAAACCTGGTGTGTGATCCCAGCTCTGCGGCTTAACTAGTTGAATGCCCTGAACAAATTACCTAACATTCTGAGTACTTATGACAAATAATATTGTTGATTGACTGTCATCATTTTGAGGATTAATTGAAGCTAATTTTTTTAATTGTTTGGCCCAGTACCCACGATCTAATAATCACACACAAATCTATTTTCCCTTATTGTGTAACTCACACACTATTTGGCCAAAGCTATGCTGTGTAGCTAGGAAAACAGGAGGGACCTGTGTCATCCTAGCCTCTACCATCCATGAGCTGATCCTAGCCTCTACCATCCATGAGCTGACAGGAATTCTGTGTAGGAACAGACTTGGATTTTTACATGGTCGATTTTGGCTAGAAATTAACACCACAGGAGTATCTGCAGTTATAAATAAGAAAGAGCATAGAACCCTGTGATGGCAGTGTATCTCAGGCAGATCCATGGGACCATCCATCTAGGTCGTGCTGAGCAGTAAATCCTAAGCGAAGCCTTTTTCATGGTGGCTACAGTGGCAGCAGTTATTACTGCCATTGTCTCAGTCCCCCTCACCACTCAGTGCTCCTCCTCCTTCAATGATGCTCAGCTTCAGTGAGACAGTAGTTCCTGGAGGATCCCTGGTTTCCATGGTTTCCTGTGTATACATGCCCTTTGCCTCAGGAATTCCCCCAGTATCTCTCCCACTTTCCATCAGGAGCTTCGTCACAAAGAATCATTTTTATTCAGAAATGTCTCAACTGTTGTTTTTCTTGGTGAGCCGTCTGTGGTGTGCCATGCATATTAATACAGAGGATGAAGTCATGCCTTCCTCATGCTGTTCGGCAAGGAGAGGCTTTCTCCTGCCACATGTTGGAGCCAGAGCCAGCAGCTTCCCTCCTTACTCACTCTTCACAGTGCTAGATAGATTGAGGATTTCCCCTGCTCATCTTCTTTCTAGCAATCACTCTGCCCAGGAAAATCTGAGCTCAGCATGTGCAATTTGAGAGGCTGTGATTAGCAGGGACATCTTGTTACAATTCGGGACAGGCGACACAGAAGGCTCCTGCAAGAGCTTCTGGGCCTTCTCATGTTCCAGGCTTCAAAAACAAACAATGTAAGACAGGGTTTTGGACAGCGCTGCTGTGGTTTATGGCAGGAGTTTTCCATTTTTTTTTCATTTGTTAGGAACTCCTTTGGGGGGGAATCATCTGCATGCCATTTAGGGCTCAGGAGCAGTAAGCATGGGAAGGGTGGCACTGGATGGTAGGGGTGAGCGGAGCAGTGAGCATGGGAAGGGTGGCACTGGATGGTAGGAGTGAGCGGAGCAGTGAGCATGGGAAGGGTGGCACTGGATGGTAGGAGTGAGCGGAGCAGTGAGCATGGGAAGGGTGGCACTGGATGGTAGGGGTGAGCAGAGAAGTTGACTTGGTTGGCTCTATTGTTGCCCAGAGGGGATTTGCCGTAGTACAGACAAAGCCTTGCTATACCCACAGTAGGTGCTTGAGTGGGCGCAGCAGGTCTCAGTAGCGAAGGCTCCATTGCTCACCCGGTCCAAATCTGTGACCTTGCACTTGGTAGTCACATAACCAGCAGCAAGTTGTCATGGCCGTCATTCCTCAGCCCCCAACTCCGGAGTCAAGTGGACAATTTGTGTTTGGTAGCTTTATCACTGGGATATACTTTTGGTCTATTCTGTATCTCTATTCCACACCAACCCTCCAACTCATTTTGCTGGCTCCCCCGATTCCACCTTCTGACTCACATAGGTCTTAAGCAGAGTCCCTGGCTTTCCTATTAAATCACTTTTCTGAACTCAAATCCTTTTTCTTGACAGAACCCCCATCTACTCCAGTGGACAGCTTTTCTTATTCCCTGTATCAGGTTGCTAGGAGCTGCATAATGTAAATTTTGATGGGTTTGTGTGTGCTTGGATGTAGTCCTTTCTCTTCTCTCAACTTGTACAACTGTTCTGGCTTTTCCAAGTTGCTTTCTAAGGTACAGTGTTATACAGGGAAAAGGACACCTCTCTACCAAGGCCCTATGATTAAATTGCCTCTGGCTATTCAGGTACCCATCTCTTTGCCTGCCACTCAATTCCATTCATCTGGCCTCCCAGCCTTCCAAACTTTCAGGAGATGCATGAATGCTTGCTACCTACTCATTAATGGAATCCTGGCAGTCAGAGAGGTCCCCTGATTATTCCATTTCATCTGGAGAGGGTCCTGGTGCCTAAAATATAGAAAGAGCTTGGGAACGAACTAGTGTCACTGCTATTAATAACACATGCCTCAAACGACAGCAGAGTAAGGGCTGAGTAGCACATATGAGTCATATGAAGGCCCCCCTCTTTTGCAACATAACTAAATGGATATGAAATCCCCATCACAAAAAATAGCTAAGGTGTAAGGATATGGAAGTGCTTCTTTGCCCCCATTGGGTCAATACACACTGCACACATGTGTTGAACTACCACACTGTGTCCCACAAAGAACTACAGATATGACAACAAAAGAGCGCCAGCGTGGTGCCATTCCGGCAGGTTCTCTGTGGTGACACATCCCTTCAGTACATCTGATCTAATAGGGGTAGCACACGGGGACAGAAGTGTTTGCATCAGCAATGAATATGGAGGTAGACCAAACACATGTGCATACTCCAGCTCCAGGGGTGAGAGAGGGCAACAGAGAGGGCTTGATGAAAGGTAATCTCCCTAGAAATTCTTATTCTCTGGGGGCAGGGTTTGTATGCAGGGATCTTGAGCAGGAGCTGAGCAGTCTCTGCACTTCCTAGCTGTGGTACTCAGGACAATGTTCTCAGCCCCTCCTTATTTCTGCACGAAAGCATGGCATGATGGTGGGCAAAGGATCCAAAAGTTCCATTGCTCAGCTTCACATCTTCCTCCTGGACTGGAGGTAGATGTAACCTGCTGATAGAAACGCACATAGTAAGCAAGAGACCCTCTTCTAAGCATTGAAAGAAAGACCACAACACTCCTAGCTGTGTGCCTGCCAGTGTGCTCCAGTCTCCCTGTCTTTAAATAGAAGGTAAGAAAATGTCAGTATAGTTCAGCATGAGGGCACTAACCTAGTACACTCAAGGTCAAGGTCAGTTCTCAGACTTGAAAACTTAATGGGGTTGACAATGGGTCTGTTGGGATGACTGACCCAGTTAGGGGATGTGAATATTCAGAATAGTTCCTGTCTCAGAGCCAGAATTCTATGTGTAGCTATTGCTGTTAATCAAAGACATGGTTGATATCCAGGCTCCTATAAACACTAGGGACTTGGGAGATGAAAGGCTGGCTTAGGCAAGAGAATAGGAGTGCTTTTTGATACTGTGAACAGTGTGTGGATTCTTAGAATCTGTTAAGAAAAGGTAAGTTCCATTCAGCCAGCCTTCATGGCTTTCTTTGTTTCTCCCCCAATCTGGATCTAGGCCTCCTGGAGTGTCTGATCCCTTTCTCCAAGAATGGGTCTCTGGGGGATGCTCGCCTTCCCCCTGGGATTTCTGCTTGCTTCTGTGCTGCTGGTGTCTTCGGCCCCAGCCACTCCAGAGTCTCTCGGCTGCAGCAACAAAGAGCAACAGGTCACTGTTAGCCACACCTACAAGATTGATGTGCCCAAGTCTGCTCTGGTTCAAGTAGAGACCGACCCACAGTCACTCAGCGATGATGGGACGTCACTCTTGGTTCCCGGAGAGGATGGGGAGGAGCAGAACATTATCTTCAGGCACAACATCCGTCTTCAGACACCGCAGAAGAACTGTGACCTGGCAGACAGTGTCCAGGACCTGCTAGCCCGGATGAAAAAGCTGGAGGAAGAGATGGCAGAGCTGAAGGAGCAGTGTAATACCAACCGCTGCTGCCAGGGAGCTGCTGGTGAGGCTACCATTTGGTATTCAGTCTACAAACACTTAGTGTATGCTATGTGCTGGGTCCTCCCCTAGCCTCATGGGTGCTGTGAGAGCTTGGTGCATGTCCCTTTCGCACTTGGCTTTTTTCAAGGTACAAGCCATACATACCCCTCCTGTTTATTCTCTGATACAGCTCTAGGGGCATCTGGAAGCCTAGACAGGAAGGCTTCAGCAGGCTGGTCTCCCAGGCTAATGACACCAGATGGGAATGGTCGAATGGTCCTAGGGCTGTTCTGCTGACAGGCCAAATTGCTGTTGAGGAGGGAAGTGAAATGAAGGTATAGAAAGGAGAGGAAGGAAGCCAAATGCGATGTTGAGGACATTCTCGAAGTTTCTTCAACTGTTCAACAAGGCTGGTTTTATCAGCTAGCATAGTTCTGTGTACTAGAGAAGGTTATATTAGAGTCCTGGGCCATAGTAGGTATTCAGAAAACTGTAAACGCTGTATTAGTAATAAAGTACAAAGAACAATGTATTTTTTTCTCACCTCTACTGTTTAAGAACATGTCTGCCCAGGTGACAATGAGTGGTGCCTTTTTATTGGTTTGGTTAAGAGTAACCCTAAATGCCAGATATAAACCTAGGGACCAGGGAAAACACACCATTGTGAAGAAGGCAGCATGAAACCCCCCCAAACTCAGCCAGTAGCCCCACTTTGGAAGTTTCCTTAGGAAGGGAAGATGACATTCCAAGAGGCAGAAGGCACTGCATTGGCTGGCCTGACCTCGAGCTTCCCTGAGCTATGTAGGAGCTCCCTGGCTCACCCATCACCGAGCCTGGGCTACCCTGCTCTTGCTGTAGACTCAGTTTACAACTGGCAGTGCCGGGTCCAGCTCCATTCACCAGGATAAGATAAAAGTCCCCACCTGCCTCTCTCCCTGGAGCACTGCCCCAACAACCAATGAGGACCATTTAAAGTGCCTTTATAGAAAAACAAACAAACAAACAAACAAACACCCACTGGTCACCACTATTCACGAGAAAGGAACCCTCTTTTAGGCAAACAAAAGAGAAGCTGAGATTTGGCTCAAATAGGAAACGGTTTCCTCACAGAGACCCCATAAGATCCAGAAAATGTTAGCCATCTCTGACTAGTCTCCAAGGAAGGAGACCTCCACTACTCACCCATGTCTTCTTTTCCTGGCAGATTTGAGCCGTCACTGCAGTGGCCACGGGACCTTCTTCCCTGAGACCTGCAGCTGTCACTGTGACCAGGGCTGGGAAGGTGCAGATTGTGATCAGCCCATCTGTCCTGGGGCTTGCAGCGGCCATGGGCGCTGCGTGGATGGGCAATGCGTGTGTGACCAGCCCTATGTGGGGATTGACTGCGCCTACGCTGCCTGTCCCCAGGACTGCAGTGGGCATGGCGTGTGCGTGCAGGGTGTCTGCCAGTGCCACGAGGACTTCACAGCAGAGGACTGCAGTGAGCAGCGCTGTCCTGGCGACTGTAGTGGCAATGGTTTCTGTGACACTGGCGAGTGTTATTGCGAGATGGGCTTTACTGGTCCCGATTGTTCCCAAGGTGAGAACCAAGATGCACGTTGAGGGCCACCCTTCCTACCATGCGTGGTCTCAGTTGCACTAACTCAGAAGGAATGTGTCGAGGGGAGGAAGTGAGGGGTAGATAGGATTGAGATACATTGTATCCCTGTATGAAATTTCCAATGAATTAAAAAAAAAAACATAAAAGAATAAAGTCTTGGGCCTACTGCCAGAGCTTGCCACATAGAGGTTCCTGGGAGGATTCTGAGAATATGCCTTTGCACAGATTCCCCAGGGGCTACATCTGGTGGTGGTGGTGGTGGTCTTGATTCTGATAGAATGCACATGTTCCGTGTTAGGGCAACCAGACAGTAACTTCCAGGGGAACAGTGTCAAGAATGGTGTGATACTTTATCTGCACCCTTCAGGCCCACCACCAGAGCCTTAAGCGAATAGTAGGGGCTGGAGAATATTCATTTGTCTACCCAGTCTCCCCCTCTCCACCCTCACCTCCTGCGCCTCTTCTGCCCACAGTGGTGGCTCCTCAGGGCCTGCAGTTGCTCAAGAGCACGGAGAACTCTCTGCTGGTGAGCTGGGAGCCCTCCAGTGAGGTGGACCACTACCTGCTCAGCTACTACCCCCTGGGGAAGGAGCAAGCTACAAAGCAGGTCCGGGTGCCCAAGGAGCAGCACACCTATGACATCACGGGCTTGCTGCCTGCCACCAAGTACATAGTCACCCTGCGCAATGTGAAGAAAGACATTTCCAGCAGCCCTCAGCATCTACTTGCCACCACAGGTGAGGAGCATCCAGATGCAGGCTGTCTGCTACATCCCTGCAGGGAGAGAAAAGACCCACGGCAGGAACTCTCTCCTGTTCTAAATCTGATCTATTGCTGGTTCCTTCTGGCTGAACCCAAGGTGAAGGGCCTGGCAGACTTAACTCACAGAGTCCCCAAACCTTGGATAAAAGAATGGGGTGCAGGACGCAGGAGACTGGCTAGACGGGCTTGTAGGACACAGTCACCGATGCATAGCAGACACCAGACTGATAAAAAGAATCAACATCACACGTACATCACTAATGCAACAGGTTCATGTCTCAGTGAATATCCAGGGAATTAAAAGAGTAGCGAGGGCCATATGATTTGCATCAACTAAAGAAAGCTCTGGGAATAACTCTCGAAGCAGTGTTCTTCTCCAAACAAAGAAAGCAGGGGAGGGGTGGGGACTTCTATTCAGAAACGCATACAGATTGCCCCACCACACACATGTAATGACAAGTATGTTCCTGAGCATGGAAAAAAAGGCTAGGGACGCCTTTAATCCCAGCACTCGGGAGGCAGAGGCAGGCGGATTTCTGAGTTCGAGGCCAGCCTGGTCTACAAAGTGAGTTCCAGGACAGCCAGGGCTAGACAGAGAAACCCTGTCTCGAAAAACCAAAAAAAAAAAAAAAAAAAACCAGAAACCATGTTAAAAATAGTTTCCATGTAAGCACTAAGCACTTGTAATCGGAATGCTGGGAAGGAGGAGCCAGGTGCGGGAAGGAGGGGCCAGGTGCGGGAAGGAGGGGCCAGGTGCGGGAAGGAGGAGCCAGGTGGATCGCTGGCCAGCTAGTCTAGCCTACTCAGTGCGCTCCAGGCCCATGTGATGTCCTGCTTCAAAGACCAAGGTAGACAGTTCTTGAGAAAGTATCCCTGAAGCTTTCCTCTGTCCTCTATGCACCTACCTGTATAATTTCACCAACACACACACATACACACACACACACACACACACACACACACACACACACACACACCATGAACACACATAGTGGCTAACATTAATGTGTAAAGAATTATAATGCAATGATGACTCACAGTGACTGGACCGTTCTGACTGGTTCCTTGTTAGTTGCTTTAAAGGCCGTTAGCTGCAAATCCACCACACCAACACCAACACCAACACCAACAGCAACACCAACACCAACACCGAAACTAACACCATCACAGCCGCCAGCAGCAGCTGTACTGGCACATGTCTGTGATCCTAGCCCTGAGGAAAAAGACACAGAAGCTTGAGATCCTGGGAGACCCTGTCATTACATTAAGTCATTTTAAAAGATGGTTTTCTTCCTCTAGTTGTGGGGAGGAACTACACTATGTAGCTGTCTAGTAGCTAACACTCTAGAAATCCAGTTTTTCGTGAAATTTTTAAAAAAAGTTTCTATTATTACTATTATTAATATTAAATCTTTTTTACAGTCTAGTCATTATTGCCCTCAGACTGTTCCTCATCCCGTTTCCTCTACTCCCTGCAACTCCAAGAGGATGTTCCCACCTTCCCACACCCACCCCGTCAGACCTCCCCACTTCCTGGGGCCTCAAGTCTCTCAAGGGTTAGGTAGGACTTCTCTCACTGAGGCCAGACCAGACAGTCCTCTGCTGTATATGTGTCAGGACCTCATATCAGCTGGTGTTTGCTGCTTGGTTGGTGGCTCAGTGTCTGAAAGATCTTGGGGTCCAGGTTAGTTGAGACTTCTGGTCTTCCTATGGGGTCGCCCTCCTCCTCAGCTTCTTCCAGCTTTTCCCTAAATCAACCACAGGAGTCCACGGCTTCTGTTCATCTGTATCTGACTGTTGGGCCGCTAGGATGGCAGCCATGCTAGGCCCCTGTTTGTAAACACACCAAGCATCAGAAACCATGTCAGGCCTTGGAGCCTCTCCTTGACCTGGATCCCAATTTGAGCTTGTCACTGGACCTCCTTCCCCTCAGTCTCTTCTCCATTTTTAGACAGTTCTTTTAGACAGGCCCAAGTCTGGGTCAGAGTTTTTGACTGTGGCATGGCATCCCCATTCCTCCACTTGATGCCCTGTCTTTCTACTGAAGGTGGACTCTACAAGTTCCCTTTCCCCCCTGTAGGGCATTTCATCTAAGCAGTTTTGACTTTTGAGAGTTCAGATCAGTCTAGTTGTCTGAGTGACTGCTTCCTTCCATTACCCAACACTTATTCATTGAGGACCCACCAGGTGCCAGGTGCAGTTCTAGGTGCAGATAAATGCACTGTCCTAGCCTACTCTAAATCCCTGGGGAAGATCTGGATGGGTAGGATGTTGGCCTGTAGTTGTCTTTGCAGAAACAGAAGGCTGCCTCGCCTGTTTTGGTAGGAATGTGGTGAACTATGGTAGACCAGTGTCGTAAGGGCTTTGAGAGGCGTAGCAGTTTTAGGGCAGGACTTTGTTAGCAAGCACTAGAAATACCCCTGAAGTTGAACAAGTTGGGTTTTGTTGTTCATTTTATCCTGGGAAAACACATCATGGGGGAAATCAGGGGTGTCTCATTGAGAATGGAAGGAAGGGCTGGTTCTAGGATATGGGGTTTAATTAGATAATCTAGGGGAACAGGGATTTGCTTTGATTGGGATATTGTCAAGGAGTGTGTGTTGGGGGGACAACTGGAGTAACTGTGCTTGGGCATCTTAGGGACTCTTTTCTAGAAAGAGGGCTCACTAGAAGCACCCTAAGCTGTGGTTGGAAAGAAGTAAGCACCCTGTCTGATAGTCAGGAGAGGGGACATTTTGTCATTTCTGTGGACAATAGTCTTGCTTTTGTCTGTGTTCAGACACGGTCATCGAATGGCTTTGTTTTTGTCTCAGTCTTGCATGTTTGCAAAGTGTCCTTGGCTAATGCTAATGTTCTGTGGAATGACTTCTGAGCACAGGAGAATACTAAGCATAGCCCTGAGGCCCAGGCCAAACTTCTCAACAGTAGGGGCTGCTTTGGTCTGTAGCTACATCGGCTACAGACAGGATAGTGCTGAAACTCCCAGGGAAGGGCTGGAACATCTGTTCGAAAGCCTCAGCTACTCTTCCTAGAGTCTTCCTCTGAGGATTTGTAAGATCTTGCTACTATGAAGTTTGTCTTTCTGTCTAAACTGATTCAAGTTCAAATCTGTCTTCCTTGCACTTCAGGGAGCTTTCGACCTACTAATACGCGTTCCCATCTTGAACATTCTCCTTAATTCCTTGCTTTAAAAAAAAAGTGTGAATATTTTCCAATTCTTTTAAGCCATGTCAGACCTCTTCTACAATCCTGAAGTCACCTTCATTAATTTTCTATTGGCTTTTCATTTGGAGAATTCTTTCTTTGAAAGAAGTCTCAAAGCAGAGCCTGGGCCTAGCAAGAGGGGGCTACAGGTGAGAAGAAAGGCTCTGAGAGGTTCTTGTCTATAGAAGAGAGAATCAGAGATACAACAGAGGGACCTTGGGATAACTAGGTTCATACTCTGCCTAATATAAAAGTTCATTGTCATACATCTTTGATGAATGGTCATCCACAATGGGTAGCAGTGCCTCCAAGGTAGAGATGACAAGACCTTAGAAGTGGACAAGGCTGGGAATCTTGGAGGTTTTCTTTTTCTTTCTTTCCTTTTTTATTTTTATTTTTTTTCTGTCTCATACTGTAAGAGCAAGCTCTATCAGCTTGCTCTATCAGCTATTGTAATTCTAAGTGTTCACAGAAGCCCTCAGTTTAACCCTTCCAAAAGTCTTTTCCTTAGAGTGCCATCCATATGAGTTAAAATTTTAGGGTTGTTTTCCAATTGGCTGGGCAAATGTTTAGTCCTCTTATTAGTCTTATTGTGCACAAAGGAATATGATGAGTGTCCTTTACAGGATAGAGCAACAGGGCAGCATGAATACACCAGGGACTTTGTGAGAGTATTATAATTTGATAGAAGATTCAAAGAAGATGAAGAGGAAGACCAGGTTACACGTCATCTGCTTTGCAGTTTTGTTTTGGGTTAATGTACAGAGCACAGGAGTACCATGTGCTCTAATTTGGGAGTTAGAGGAAGGATCTAGTTGCATTAGCAATGTTATATTTTGAAACGTTGAGATGTGTTGTCCTAGGTTTTACATGTATCTATTCCCATGGCTAATGCCAAGGACAGGGACTCTGTAGCTAAAGGAAGAGCAGCTGAGCCTGGGGCTGGGCACTTTGGATGCTGGCCCGAGAGGAGCAGCGCTGACATGGTCAGAGTCTGTATGGAAGAATGAGATGCGTGGTGCCTAGTGGAATGAGCAGTGGAGTCTTTCTAGGAAGTCTGCCTTCTGTGGAGATGGCCAAGAGCAACAGCCAGCTCTTACCCGAGGTAGCTCCAAGACTCCCGTTAAAGACTGTGTCCTTAGCTGAAACCAGCTCTCAGTGTGTCAAGAAAGAGGACTGACTTAGTGGCCAATGGACTGTCTCAGACCTTTGTGACCTCTGCACTCAACCATTTTCTCTTTTCTTCTCTGATCTCTGCTCTAGATCTTGCTGTGGTGGGCACAGCCTGGGTAAATGAAGAGACTGAGACATCCCTCGATGTGGAGTGGGAGAACCCTCTGACTGAGGTGGACTATTACAAGCTTCGGTATGGCCCCTTAACAGGGCAGGAAGTGACAGAGGTCACTGTGCCCAAGAGCCGTGATCCCAAGAGCAGATATGACATCACTGGTAAGAGTCTACACTGGGAGCCGGGCGTGGTGGCGCACGCCTTTAATCCCAACACTCGGGAGGCAGAGACAGGTGGATTTCTGAGTTCGAGGCCAGCCTGGTCTACAAAGTGAGTTCCATGACAGCCAGGGCTATACAGAGAAACCCTGTCTTGAAAAAAAAAAAGAGTCTACACTGGGAGATTTCAGATGCTGGCTGCAGAAGCAAAGGTGAAGAGAGACAGTGTATCCTGGGCTTAGGAACCACACTGGATTCCAGACTCATAGATATAAGCCTGCCCTGGTGGCCTGCTGCTTCTGCCAGCATTTTGGGCTGCAATCCCAGGACACTTCGTTAACAATGTATGTCTCAAATGTCCTTTCAAGTCAGCATATTTTTTGAGGCCCTATGTATATTTTAAGATGTATTTGATGGTGTATACATACTTCTTTTGGAGGAATATTGGGATAGGGTGGGGAGAGAGGAAGATATTGAAAGAGAGATACAGAGATAGATAGATAGATAGATAGATAGATAGATAGATAGATAGATAGAAAGTTGATTTCGTGATAACCATGCCAAGAAGGGTTGTGTTGTCCACAGGGTAGGGAATCCCTTCTTAGATGACTGAACTCGGTCCTACTAAGACTTGGAACTCAGAAAATAGAAATGCAGGGATAGACCAAGCTTTTAAAACTTGAAGTTTCTACACTTTTCAAGGTCTTCTTTAAGAACAGTGGTACATGTACACAGTCACGAATACCACAGGTCATTAGAAGAAGCCATCTGAACGAACGATCCTCAGGCTCATTAGCCTCATGGTCCATCCTCTGGGTCCTCACTCTGCTGTCTACTTCCTCAGCTCCATTTCCAGAGAAGAGCTCACTGCTCTCCATCTTTGTGGAGAGGAGAGAATGTGTGGGCTTCATAGATGCGACTGTCTGTTTTCATTTTGCTAGTTAAGTCTGAATAGTTGTGTCATGAGGAACAACCACTCAAGTTGTTTCCACAGGGAGATAACTTAGCCCATATTCCCTTCTTTCTTCTATTATAAGAAAGAAATTTTGAGTGAATCTGGTTGTTAGGAGCTGGGAAACATTTGGACTATAAATAAAATTGGGAAGTAAGTACTCAATAGACAACAAAAGACAGGAGCTCCAAGAACTCAGTGCCATCTGTCTCACACCATGTCACATTCTATCGATCCCAGGGCTTGTTACCTGCCTCGACTTTTAGCTTTGGCGTTAGCATAAATCATAAGAGAACCCAGGTAGAGGCTGAGTGGGGGTGGGTCTGGAGCCTGTCTCCACATTCATGTTGGCTGCATTTTTTTTTCTAGGTCTGCAGCCTGGAACGGAATATAAAATCACAGTTGTGCCCATACGAGGTGACCTGGAGGGAAAGCCAATTCTCCTGAATGGCAGGACAGGTATGGAGGTTTTATCTTCACGTTTTCAGATTTTTTTCTTGTTTCCGTGTGACAGTTCCAGGATTTCCATGGAGAGGTGCTATGGCTGTCTGGATGGGTGTCTATACCGAGGGGCAGAAGAACAGAAGCAAATCTCTCCCGTTTCACTTATTTTCATGTCCTGGGGAAAAACTTTCCTGGGATCTTGGAGTCAAAGGGAGATGCTTTCCCTGATGCCTTTCTTCTGACTTTAATTGCTTCAATCCCCGAATCATTATCGTCTCAAGGCACTTAATAGGCATACAGAACTTCATTCCCTGAGGACAGATGAACTAGACTATTTGTCACGTTGTATTTGTTCCTAATGTCCACACTCAAGCAGTCTGTTCTGAAATGGGAGATGATGTTTAAGACCCTCCCACGGGAGTCATGATATAGTTAGCATTTGTCTATCAAGAATACTTATAAGATGTTGTGCAGCAGTAATTTGTCAAATATCAACCAGAATGGAATTTGAAAACATCGTAGGCTTAAATGCATGTTGAACTGTGCACAACCCGCATAGAGAATAATGCTCCTGCCTACACAGATTGGGACCTGGAAGAGGCTGGTGATTGGAGCCTGCAAAACAGGAATCTTTCAATTTTGAGTTTTTCTTAAAGGGTGGCTTCATTCTTTCCAGTTCAGTCTTAGAAGTAGCTAGGAAGGGTGATATAGTCATGACGCTGAGAGGTTGGAGTTAGAGAGCTGGGTAATTACAACGAAGAGCTGTAATTTAATTTATGATCCAGACAAGACAGACTGGGTAGTCTGCCTAAATGGCTGATGAGACATTTGAGTGAGTCAGAAAAAGGCAAGTACTTCCCTTGCTTCCAAAAGCTTCCTCTCTGGCTTGATTGAGAGGTTGTAGATCAATTGAAAGGTTGCTATGTGCCAGGCAGCAAATTCCCTCAGCATTTTTCATGAGTTTTGCCATTTAGTTCTCACAGTCAGTCTATGGTTGAGCTACTACTATTATTTCTAGGTCACACGCATACGAAAACTAAGACTTGAAAAAGTAAAGGTCAAGATCACCCAGCCAGGAAATGGCAAAGCTGAGTTCGAAAGAAGGCTGCTCACCTCTAAGCCTTGGTGCTTAGCGACAGGAGAAAATGGCTGCGTAGTTATCCTTCTGTTGAGAGATGAATATGTTTTCTCCTCTTACACAAACAACACAACACACAGCAGTTGGTCATTGGTGTGCGTGTGTGTGTTTTGGGATTATTCCTCATATATCCAGCCATTCTCCACCAGACACCGCGTCACGCAAGTTAACTCACTTCTAATAGTACCTACTAAAAATACTAGTAGATTTGGACTGAAGGGTCAGAATTTAAAAATGGGTTCAGGAGGAAACTGGAGGACTGCCTTATTAGAATTTGAAACAACATCAATAGGGAGGCCAGTTGTAAACGTCAACAACAGTGGGAGGAGATGGATGGAGAAAAGGAAGAGAGTCTTTTTGAGTTCGGGTCTAAGAGAGCTGGCATATTCAACAGTGCACGTTGGCAGGGAGCTGCTTGGTCGAAGGAGGAAGGAGAGAGGTGCTTCAGAGAACAGTGAGAAATCCCAGAATGTCAGATGTTGGTTGGTATTAAAAAATAATTAAAAAAAGAAAGAATGAGCAAATGAACAGAAAAGGAAAAGTTTTTCTTTTTTTAGTCTGAACTCAAAAACCAGGCAGAGATTTCGCATAGGCTGATCCTCTCACCATCGTATCATGTGTTTGGCTGAACCAAACACATGATACAGCTTTCCTGTGGGTTAAACTCTTGTTCAGGAGATTTATGGGGTCCAGTGGATTAACATTTAGGGAATAAACAATAGCCTGCTCCCATCTTTACAGCCCAGAAGAATGTCAATCTCCACCTAGAACACCCAGGAAAGAGGAACCTCAGCTTCCATCTTTTGACCAGGAGAGTGTGCTATGCTTTCCCTTCATAGGATTCAGGGGAGCCCTGATACCTCCATCTTTTCATGTGTTATTTTAAACCCCAGAGAGGTTAATTGTGAAGCTTCCCTACCTAATGTTATCCAGGGGAAACAGGATGTAAAGCCCAAAGCATGATCAGGAGGGAAGATCCACCCTCATTGGCCTACACCATGTCTAATCCTGGTAACACAACTTCTACTTCTTGACAAAAGCCTTTTATAGTCACATTAAATGTCACAGCCTCTGAGTTCTTACAGCAATTAATTGCATGTGCCATTGAATTGGTAGTTAACCTTTCAAGTATATTATCCCAACTAGACTATTAGCATCTGAGAAGTGTTTTTATTGTCAATTATATCATAACTTCAGGATGAGATACTTCACTGGATTTCAAATAAATCTATGATGTGTGCACTACTAAAATAAAAAAAAAAGAAAAAGATACTATAGTTTCTGAGGTCAGGTCAGACTATGAGTTTATTTAGGAGATAAAAATTTGTTTTCTCCAAATTTTTTGTTTTTTACAAGATGAGAAAGAGTACCAGGATTTAAGAGCAGTGTATGCGTATGCAGGAAGGGAATGTAGTTAGTTATTTTCCACTTAATAAGTCAACCAGTGGAACTTGTTAAAACAAAACTCTTAAAACTGAAGGGTCTCCAAATAAAAGGGTTTATTGAGCTGTTACAGCTGCTAGACAGGAACAAAATAAAACAAAACCCTGACCAGATTCTTGGACAAGTTCCTTTTGACTATTAGCAACAGGGCTAAATAGTAGTCGAAAATATGTGAGTGGGACATAGAGAGCCGAGAATACATTTATAGAATTCTGGGAAGGAACACGTATGTGCTTAACACTGAGTCTACACTTACAATAGATAAGAGATCAGATTATCCCAGCAGCAGGAGATGGAATTCCAGCCCATAGGAATGTAGCTTGAGGAGTTCTCCCAAGAACCTCTGCTCCTTCCGCTACAACCAGGACCTTAAATTATGCTGGAGGTAAAAAACAGAGGACAAAACAATGAAGCAAACCAGGCTTTATTAAGGAAACTCAGCTTTATTAAGGAAAGGAGAGAGCGTAGTGAAGGGACAGGCTAGGCTTCTCAAGAGACAGACATTAACAAGGATTTAACAATATCTACAAAGGATTTTGAGGTCAGATTGGTCAAAGAACATGATCCGTATTTAAATATAAAAATTTAAAATTAAAACATTGAATTAAAATATTATTTTTTAATTCAAGAATTGTTTTATTTGTCAATGAGATCATAAGGTGTTTTATGAGTGTATTCTTCAGGTTTATGAATGAGCTAAGGGGTTGCTGAGAAGAGAAGTTTGAGTCAAAAAGTTCAAAGGACTTATTGCTGTACCTCAGATCAAAACAAAATCATGACCTTTTGATTGTAAATTCTGTTCACAACTATTTTGAGACTTTTTTTTATTTTCAGAAAAATGAAAACCCTCAGGTTTACAAATAATGAACAATCGGATATGGTTGAACTCAAAGGCCACTAACATTTTGTCCTTAAACATTAAATATGGTTCATTAGTTGTTTTAACTCTCCAGTTCATATATCTCTCAGGAACAGTGGCATTGTCTCCCTGCAGGCAGTGTTTACATGGGGGTATGTGATGACCACACCTTTCCATTCTCCCATCTCCATAAGTTTTTCTGTCTCCCTGTCCTGCTTTGGGATTATTCAGAGTTGAGAAAACTTTGGAGTAAGAGAGAAATGTTTGTCGCTCTGAATTAGTCAGTTTTAATACTTCTGAAAGCTTTCTAGTAGACAGGGCATGGTGACTCTGGTCAGTCACCATATTTAAGTCAAGGTTTCTATGTAGCATTCAAGACCAGGGAGAAATCTTAATGTTAGCTTCACCCACAGTTACTAAGAGATTCACTTCCTTTACCATCTTCCTCCCCCCTCCTTTCCAGTCATCCCTTTATCAAACTAATATCATGAAAATGACAAGGCTGATAGAGGTCAATGTGGACCGCCAGTGTGCGGCAGGTGGGAAGTTGTAGCTGAAGGAGGCCTCTGGGACCGGGTTGGAGAGATGCTGTTTTGTAGATGAGGCTACAGCTGTAGTTCATCTACGATTTGGCCCACCACCGCAGCTACTGGAAGATTTTGTTGCATGGAAAAACGACTTAATGTTCCCCACATCCCCTCCTGGCAGAGAGGGAGGATTTGGTCTTTCAGGGCTGGCTTCATGCAATTGTGTGAGTGTGTGGGGTCCATCCGCGGGGTTCTACTTCTCATTCTTGGATGCCAGCATCTGACTGCTGTCTTTGTTCCACCCTGTGAATGATCAGGGATCACAGCTCTGTGAGAATCCCCTGTGAGGATCCCCCTTTCTAGTCTATGCTGGTAAAGATTTGAGAGAAAGGGAGTGGGGAAGAAGGCAGACGTCACTGAGTTCTAGGCTGGTTCTGTCTCTGGCAGGACTTCTGAGGTTTAACTTCTAGTTCTAGAGTGGCTGTAGATATAGAACTAGATTGATTTTTCTTTCCTGGTGTTCATAACCAAGATGTATGTATGTATGTATGTATGTATGTATGTATGTATGTATGTATGTATTTATTTATTTACATTTTAAACTCTCGTGTTCCCTAACTCAGGTCTGGAAGCTCACCCCACAGAGAGCCCAATGTTGGGAGGATTAGTACTACAGTGAGAGAAATGCTTTATTCAATTGGAGCTTTTACTTGAAAAATCACCCGGGAGGCTAAGGAGTTGAGGAGTTACAGACATAGGACCAGACCAATGAGGGAGAGACACCCCCTCCAATGAAGAAGAGAGAGGCTACTGTCTTTTCTCTGAACAAGCAGAGCTCGTTCAGAAACTCAGGTGCCTCTGTTTGTTTTTTTTTTTTTTTCATTGTCTCTTGTTTTCAGTGGCATCTGATAGTTTTTTTTTCCCTGAAGGAGAAAGAGAGGCTTAGCAAGGTCTAGGTCAAGTTAATCCTGCATTATAACTTTAGGCAAAGCATTTCTCAAATGATCAATATCTCTACATGCAGAGCGGAGTAGAATCTGGCCCAAAGGTTAAAGCAAAAAAGAGGACAGACACAGAATGAAGGCAGAGATAGCAAAACGTTCCATCCCACATCAATCACCCATCAGACACGTGCACAGAAAAGTAGAGTCGGTATTCCCAGCAAAGTGTTCCTTAAGTCCTTGAAAGGCAACCTAGGCTACTGTTAGTGTTACAACAATGCACTGGATGCTTTCTACGGCAGAGCAAATGGAAAACTACAGTGTCTTTAGCTAGATTATGTGACTTATGAAGTTAGTGCCTTTTAAATGAAGAGCAAATGGTTCTAGAGGGTTTGCTTAGGGTTTTCCTGGCCAACTACTCCATCTCTTCAGTGTTCTGAGGCTGCTGAGGGAACATAAGCTCCAGGACTGGCCATGTTGGATCTCTCAGTGCACATAGACAGTTCTGACGCTACCAATCCACTTGCCTGTGCAGAGTGTCCAGATGTTACAGGCTAAGTACTGACTGGGGCAAGGTGCGGGAGTGAGAGGTACTGCTAGGACGCTGGACTTTGTAGGTGTGGGTGGGTCACTTTGGAGAGGGTGAGAGTCAGGGTTTTCAAGAGCAGGACTGCACTCCTCTCTTTGTGTCTTTAATCTTCTCTTCTCCTTTCATCACTATTGCCCAGACTGAGCGATGGCCTGGGGGAGGGAGGGGCGGCTGTGCAAGCACAGAGACATTGGAGTAAGGGGTCAGAGAGGGAATCCTCTCTGTGGTATACATGTCTTCTTCTGAACAATCTCTTAGAGCCTCCTGACGTTGGCATTGGGGTTCTGCAGGCTTCTGCATCCAGATGCCCCCTCTCTCATTCCATGGAACTCCCTTGATCTGTGACTTGTGTCTAGCACTCCAACAGCCCAAGCTGTTTGCTTTCTGTTTAGAATTCCCCCCCAAGTTCTAGTCAACTGCTCCTATGTTATTTCAGGTTGCAGTAGCCTTTCAGAGCACATTTTATTCCTTCCACAATTGTTAATGGTTATTTCACATAGATTGAAGAGATGCCAGTCACACTGAATTGGATCCACCCAGATGCCTCCATTTTAACTTTATTATCTCTGAAAAGATTGTTTAAAACTAGTAAGGTTCTATTCTGAGGTGCAAGGCACAAAACGTTGGCATGTGGTACCAGAGCAGGGAAACTGGCCACAGTTTACACACACTTCTGCTAATCCTCAGATGCAAGTAGACAAAGATTGTTAGTGTTGTGACAGTTGCTAGTATGTATTAGTGTCAATCGTACAGAAGTTATCTAACATGTCTGGGCCTAGCATATACCTACTGTTCTAAGAGCGGAAGACTATTATATTCCTAACCTGCGAGGCACCTGGTGAATGACTTGTGTTTTTACCATGGGATTTGGTAACTAATGTATGAAAAGCACCATGACCCTTGGTGTGTGCTTAGTAAATGGCAGTTGACTTACTAAATGAAATATGAACTGCCTCTGGTAATGGAACACATTTCATCTTTTCCTGCAAATAAAACACTGCCCTTATGTTTGATAAAGGTGCACTGTAGCTAAGGTTAAAAATGGGACTATGTGAAATTATAACTTCTCTTTGAAAAATCCTTGGCCGAGAGAGCAAGAATAGATTGGGCTGGGGTGATGGGGGGAGGAGAATTTAGCTGCCTTAGACAAAGAAGTTGTTTTGTGGCTTTTTCAGTTAAAAAATATGTAGATCCATACACAGAGGACATTCTAGGGTCATGTCTTAGTGTTGTTCTGTTTGACATCTTTATCAGTGGCCTTGATGAATGTGTATTGATGGCTTGCTTATAAAATTCTCCAGTGTCAGGAAGATGGACAGAAAAGTGATCATATTTAGACAAAAGATTAAATTATAAATGGAACTTTAAGAAGGCAAAACTAATAAGTATAAGTGTTGGCCAAGGACGTTATTAAACATGCATAGATTGGAAATGGTGGGATTTAACATGGAAGTCCTCATTCTTTGGTGTATATCAGAATCGCTTAAAAGTTTTGTTTATGTGTTTACTAAATTATTATATATTTTTAGATAAGGCTTTACTCAGTGGATCAGTCTGGTGTTGAACTCATGATTCTCCTGCTTCAGACTTCTAAGTGCAGGAATTATGGGCTTGTCTTACCACAACCAGGGAGGTGTATGCATATGTGGTGACTCTTGTTTCTAATCCCAGCATTCAGAAAGCTGAGATACAAGGATTGTGAGTTCAAGCCAGGCTGGGCTATATAGTAAGATGCACTTTTTAAAGAACTCTTGTAACTCCTCAAGCATAAAACAAAACCAACCAACCAACCAACCAACCAACCAACCAACCAACCAACCACAACCAACCAATCAAACAAAAGTCCCTGAAAGAAGCTAAGAGATGCTAGGGCTTATTCTACACTTCTTGAAGTGGAATCTCTGCTGGTTATACTTGGCATGGACCTAGTGTTGGCAGAAATTGAGGACCCCTAGATAGGGGGATTCCTGAGGCCACAGGTACAGGATGTGTGTCCAGGATACAGTTGGAAAATTGTTTTGAACACCAATGACCTCAACAAAAACTCCTGACTGTCTTATTTATTGATAACTGCTGAATGCTATCCTATTCCCTGTCACATACCTTGTTGTGGGGTAAATAACTTAAATTTTTGGCACTTTTATTTCAGGAAAGAAAGAAGGAAACATTGTATTAATAGATGATAAATGCCTGGTCAAGAAACTTTAATTTGAAAGGAGTAGATAGATGAGGCCAGTTTTGATTTAAGGAAAATTGAGAAAAGAAGGGATAACTGTTCTTGAAGAGTTGCTAAGTGGTCTCTTGAAAGGGAGTTAGAGGCATTCCACCTATACTTATAGTAGACATGTTACAGGAGTTATATTTCACAGAAACTACTATGTCAGCAATAGCGTTGATTACTTTCTAGTTTCTTTATCAGCTGCACCTAATGGAGTTTCCTCTAATGTAGTCAGTAATCTGAAACTAGAACAAATTTGTTTTTTGATCTACCAGGGACCTATTCTCAGTTTAAGATTAAGGCTAGATATTTGCCTGTCATGGTTGAAAGAGAGACTCCTTTCTATTGTTGAGAGACCATTGACCTAGACCTTTAAGTGACTGTGGATTTTACCAGGCAACTGGTTTCTCTAATTTTTATTTCTTATGTATGAAGAAATCGATGGACCGACCAATGTGGTCACAAATCAGGTGACAGAAGACACAGCATCTGTTTCCTGGGATCCAGTGAGGGCTGACATAGACAAGTACGTGGTGCGCTATATTGCCCCTGATGGGGAGACCAAGGAGAAAGCAGTACCAAAGGACCAGAGCAGCACCGTTCTCACAGGCCTGAAGCCAGGAGAGGCCTACAAAGTCTTTGTGTGGGCTGAGAGGGGCAGCCAAGGCAGCAAGAAAGCAGACACCAAGGCCCTCACAGGTAACGGGAGAATGGCAGTTAGGTGGGCTTCCTTAGGGTAAGGAGGAAGTTGCTTTTGAAGGTGAAGATCACTGCCACTTGGCATCAGCTTTTTTATTGGTGGAGTTGGAGAATATTTACAAAAACAATTTTAAAAGAGCATCATTTAAAACATTTTTTATATGATATATTTTGATTTTATTTGATGATGTTGTTTTCTCCTCCCATCTACTCTCAGATACCACTTCGCCTCCCTGCTCACCCAACTTCATGCTTTTCTCTTGCTCCAAAAAGCCCCCAAGTAAAACAAAACAAAACCTCAAAACATCAAAAAATAAAAATTCAAAACAAACTAAAAAATATGAAGAAAGTGTGCGTGTGTGTGTGTGTGTGCGCCACACACACACACACACACACACACACACACACACACACACACACGGAGTTTGTTTGTGTTGGTTTCTATTCCTGGGCATAGGGGCTGCTTAGCATATGGTTGTTCTACCCAATGACCCTCCATGGGGAAATAGATTTCCTCTTTCCCTGCAGGTGTGAGCTGAAGTTAGCTCTTCCATTAGGAGTGGGACTTTGCATCCATTTTCCCCGCTTAGTGCTGAGATTTTTATCCCAAAGCAAATTTCAAATGTCATGTTTATGATATTTTTTTACATTTAAACCTCAGATGGAGCTATAAGACTATTTAATAGGAATAGTCATATTTATTTGGGATGGAATTCCATATACATCTGTCTTGGAGTAGAGTAAAATGTTGTAATTTTTACTTTTAGATGAAAACTGAAGACTTTGGACCAACTATAAATTTGAATGCTTATCTCAGATTACAGTGGTGATAGAAGTATTTTGCATGCAGCCAGGAGCTCTCTTTCAGACCATACAAATGGTTTGCATTGGTATCAACATTTGCCCAACGCACCAATACTTCCCTTAAACGTTTAGAAACATAAGATCTCCAACTGCATCTGCTCGGTCTGCTCAGCTCAGGCCTTCAGATGTTCTGAGACTACCGAGACAGAGCATGGCCAATCTTTGTGTTCCAACACTCTGTTGGTCACCTCTGAATTCACAACAGCCTAATTGGTATCCACCTGCTCTTCCAAAGCACTTAATAGGAACTCAGAGGGAAAGGATCCGCTGACTGTGTTTGTACAGTCACCGAAAACAGAGAACCTCAGAGAGGCATGCATAGGAATTAGGTATATGCTTTCAGATCCTTGACCATTTAAATATTAACCCCAGTGTTGCCATTTATCAGCTGAGTGGTGGTGGTTCAATTACTGGTTTATAAAATGGCTCAGGAGTGCCTGTGCTACAGGAATATGGGGAGGGTTACATAAGTGTCTTAGTTAGGGTTACTACTGTGGTGATGAAACACCATGATCAAAATCAAGTTGGAGAGGAAAGGGTTTATTCAATTTACACTTCCACATCCCAGTTCATCATCAAAGGAAGTCAGAACAGGAACTCAAGCAGGGCAGGATCCTGGAGGCAGGAGCAGACACAACGGCCACAGAGAAGTGCTGCTTACTGGCTTGTTCCTCGTGGCTTGCTCAGCCTGCTCGTTTTTAATAGAATCCAGAGTCACCAGCCCAGGGTGGCACCACCCACAACAAACTGGGCCCTTTCCCATCAATGGCTAATTAAGAAATGCCCTACAGCCTTGCCTACAGCTCAGTCTTATGTAGGCATTTCCTTCATTGCTGTTCCCTCCTCTCAGATGTCTTTAGCTTATGCCGAGTTGACATGAAACTGTCTAGGCCAGTGAGTTAATTCATATAAAGCAATGGATGCACATCAGGTTAGTTGCTGTGATAAAACCCTGACCAAAACCAATGTGAGGAGGAAAGCGTTGGAGAAGGGACCCCTGAAGAGAGCCTGGAAGGACAGCTGGGAGCTAACGGGAAGTCACATGTGCAAAGGCCTCAGGTATGAGGTTGAGCAGTTGGTAATCTCAAGTGTCCCTTATGGCAGGCAGGCCGGGAAGTGTACACTAGCAAGGATGGGGCTGGGACAGTGAAGTGTCCCAGGAGTTAGACCCTTTAGTGTTCCATGACAGACAACAGTGATGTAGCCCATCTCTGTGCTTCTTAAGATCAGTTGTCTCGTGAGACTGCTTGTCACTGCTAGGCCTGATCCATGGTGGTGTGCGAGGTGAAATGCTCTTTCTTTCTTTCTTTCTTTCTTTCTTTCTTTCTTTCTTTCTTTCTTTCTTTCTTTTTTCTTTCTTTCTTTCTTTCTTTCTTTCTTTCTTTCTTTCTTTCTTTCTTCTTTCTTTCTTTCTTTCTTTCTTTCTTTCTTTCTTTCTTTCTTGGAATACTCTTCAGGAGCTGGTTCCTAGAGTGGGGTAACAAAGGCATCATGTTTAGGAATGCCTTTTTGTTTGTACCATACTGTTAGGAATTTTGACACTAAGGTCTTACATTTTGAGGAAGAAGGGAGATCCCATCCCTTATATACCATTCTTAATAGCAAGCCTTATAAGCATATACCATGCAGACGTTCATCTATGAGGAAGGATGGCTCCCTCCTTCTTTGTAAACAGAGACAGAAACTTAATTTATGCAGTTTGTCCTAAGTGAGGAATCAGGAAAACCAGAGCCCAGCTTCTATCCCATTTCATCACACAGACACTTGGGTAGATTCTCCTAGGATCCTTCTCATGAGCCCACACCTCAGTACCACCAGTTTAAAGCTCACCCCATTCCCTGGATACACACATAATGTTCTCTGTAGAAAGCACTGACAGCTCCTACTTCGAGAACATTTTTCATCCCAAGGAACATAGCAGAGTGGGGGATAGCAGAGATGATTGAAATATACTTATGTTCAGGTACAAGGGGTTAGGGAATTGCAAGAGAGTGCTATGTAATTTATGATAAATTACATAACATAAATGTTATATAAAAGTCATTTCTTTAAAGAAAGAAAAGTTTATGGAATTGATCTATTTATTGGCACAGTCTGAACTCTTCCTTTCAGTCATACTAGCAGTTTGTTCTTAGAATACCTGACACTTGTCTACTTGAAGCGTTAAGCTCTCTCAATCCCAAGCATATAGCTGACTGTGGAGTTAATTGATGTCATCATTTTGGTTATGCCTTTGGCCTTTTAGGAACTAGAAAGTAATAAAGCTTACCCTCCTCCTTTGTATCTTCCTTAAAGAAATTGACAGCCCAGAAAACCTGGTGACTGACCGGGTGACAGAGAACAGCCTCTCTGTCTCGTGGGACCCAGTGGAGGCTGATATCGACAGGTATGTGGTAAGCTACACGTCTGTGGATGGAGAGACGAAGCAGGTTCCGGTGAGAAAGGACCAGAGGAGCACCGTCCTCACCGGCCTGAGTCCCGGTGTGGAGTACAAAGTTTACGTGTGGGCAGAGAAAGGCGATCGGGAGAGCAAGAAGGCCAACACCAAGGCTCCCACAGGTAAGCAGAGAGAGATGCACGCTTGGAATGAAGTGTGAACGTATGGATTTGAGTTTGCATGGTACCACAGGTTGGGATCTGAGAGCAGAGACTACAACTGGAATGTTAAGATGCATGAGAGGTAGCTCGGCCGGTGGCATGCTTGCGGCACAATCTAAGTCTGATCCTTGGCACAAGCTGGAGGTGGGGGTGCACATTTATGACTCCAGCTCTGGAGAGGCACAGAGGTGGGGGTCCCTGGGGCTCACTGGCCAGCCAGCCTAACCTAGTCAGCTAGCCTCAGGACTCTGTGAGAGAAGTAAGATTGCATAGGAGGGATGCTTTTAGCAGGCTTGGTGGTTGTACCTAGAGGGTCTGGTTTTGGAAATACATGTGACAATACCCTCAGAGTGCTCACCGGAGAGGCAGCTCTTGATAAAATGATAAATTAGTTACCCTGACAGTGTGGCAGGTGTTTAATTGGCTGTCTTGATGTGCCATATGTTACTATGAAGATAATGTTCCTTCTACATTTTAGGGAGTCAAAAGTCAAGAAAACATGTTAAGTGTATAGATAACCCGACTTTGAACTTGAGACCCAGAAACTGCTTCCTCCCTTGACTCCCAGCAGAGACTTGGGGTGGTAAACCATTGCCTTGTGCTGAATGTTCTGGAAGATAAAAAGCAAGATAAGGGGGTGTGGCTTCCATTGTTATAGCTTAGACTTCTCAAACATTTTCCTTTCAGACATTGACAGCCCCAAAAACTTGGTGACTGACCAGGTGACAGAGAACACTCTCAGTGTCTCCTGGGACCCTGTTCAGGCCAACATTGACAGGTATATGGTGAGCTACACCTCTGCTGATGGGGAGACGAGAGAGGTTCCAGTGCCTAAGGAGAAGAGCAGTACCATCCTGACTGGCCTGAGGCCAGGCATGGAGTACAAGGTCCATGTGTGGGCGCAGAAGGGGACCCAGGAGAGCAGGAAGGCCAACACCAAGGCCCCCACAGGTAATGGGACATGCATTGCGCTGTGCCGTTTCTAAGTGCATGAGATGGCTAGGTTGGTTTTTCTCTCTGACTTTTGTTGATTAGAGGCGATGATGCTCCCTTGGGAATTGTATACCCCCTTCTCTTACAATGCATGTCTTAAACTGTAAGTCTCCAAACTGTGGTCTTTACAGACTGATGCTTCCTGCCTACAGCCTCCCCTGCTTGCCTCTTCTTCTGCCTGTGAAGATGATTTGTAATTAAACCTAAGCATTTCACTCTGGCAGGAAGCAAATATGAGGGAGCACAAGCCACGGCCAGGCTGAGAGAGCCAGCCTTGTAAGGTTGTCATCCACAAGCAACTTTTACTCTTTAAAAATTCTGCACTTGTTCAGACCCTTCCCGTGAAGTCTGTTCCTGTTTCTGCCCTTCGGAAGAATGCTGTAGGCAGAAATAATTGCAGTGTTTTGTTATCTACAAACAAACCAGTGACTACCCCCCCCCCCCCAACTCGTGTTGACTTTTTTAGTAATGAAAATGTCCATTTCCATGTATGGGCCCATCCTTCATTTGCAGTTAGCCGTTTGCATGCTAACTGCATGCCGCGAGAAGCAGTATTACTCAGCCTTTCTTCTGTTTTCCTCCTTCAACTTTAGGTCCTGTTCTTTCAGCTGGCAAACTCTCACTGTTTTCTGTCCTGACCTGGTACCACTCCTTCCTCCTAATCCCGCAGTGCCCTTCATCTAGTGGTTGGTTGATCAAGGTTGGTTAGCTGAGAACCCCTAAACTGCCCTGATGGTGTCACCACACCCCTCTAGCTAGTCCTCCAGGACTGCTCTTGACAGGACCCCAAGCACTTTCTCAACTGAAGTTTAGTTCATGGGAACTGCACCCCTCTTGCTCTTTGTGAGAGCATCCTGCTGTTTTCTCACCAATGAACTTTTTAGCCACATGTCAAATACCTGCTGATGTGTTCCCCATGGTTTAGAAAGGGCGTCTCAACCTCAGCACTGCTGACATTTGAGCAGGAAAATCCTTTGTTGTCAGGCTCTTCCTCTTGTGTCGGAGAATGCTTAGTGCACCTTGTATCTCCCTTCCTTCTGCCTAGTTGTAGCAGTCAGAATTGTCTTAGGCATTGCTAATCAACCTGGCTGAAATCTTTTGCTCCATAGTAAACACAATAGGCTCTACCAGGGATCCCGGTGAAACAGATTAAAGTTCGGACCTCACCCAAGATACACAAAGTCTTTTCAAATAATTCCATTCTCTGAGTCCTAACATACTGGCCTCTCCAACTTCCTTAATAATATGGACATGTTTGGTCAGCCAAGGACCTTAAAACTATCGATCCCTCCTTACCTGTGGGCTTCCAGGTGGGAAGTTAGATACCATTTTTCTTGAGGTTATAGCCTAAAGCAACATATGAAATAGAACCTTTGAACAAATGACCTTAAGAAATTGGATTTTGCAATGAACTTCTTTAAAAAAAAGAAAACATTACTAGTTTATTGATAAAATATATTTTCAATTACTTTCTGTTATGTAGTATGAAGGACAATAATCTCTTGGATTTATAAAGCATCAACGAATTGATTTCATCATAGTAATGATAGTTGAAGGTTTGCACATCTACTTGGTGCTAAGGATAGTCTTAGCATGTTATTAACTCATAGGATGTAACACCTTTACAAGATATAAATCAAGATCTCCCATATTGTGTTTTTGAATCCTCTTCATAAGAAATTGAGGCACAAGGGCTGGGATGCCTTTTATTAAGCTTTGAATCTCAGAATGAATCTTCTGTGGTCCTGAAGCTGTAAACATTGATTTTATCTTAGTTGACAGAGATAACGCCCCCCCCCATACCACTAAACATTTTCTACTTTACAAATGCAGAAGACAGTAAAGCAACTTGCACAAGTATTAAGGCCAAGTTAATAATTGATGAAAATAGATGGACATTTTGAATATTGGCACCTCAAAGTCTATAGAGGAGTCTCTCTATAATTTTAGAGATGAGGAGGCAGAACTTAGAGATAGGCAGTCAAGTTGCCTGAAGCTGGCTACCAACATTGGATGATGGCAGAGATGAGATGAAGTTCTTGGTCTGCTGACTGGAACCCACGGGGCTCCCTGCCCCTAAGGTCTGCCTCTTAAGGTATAACACAGTCTTCTTGGATGCAGTGTTCACCCCACTGTTCTGTGATGTGCCCCTGAGGCTCTGAGTTCAGCTGTGGAGACAAGGTCTCTGTCCATGAAGCACTGAAGATGTATATCCAATATGGAGAAACCTTAAGAATTGGATACTCTCCCAGCCCAGGCCCAATGCTCTCACTTTCTGGAGCCTGTTACTAGTATCTATTGATCAGCTCTTTCTCTTTTAGATATTGATGGCCCCAAAAACCTGGTGACTGACCAGGTAACTGAGACCACTCTTAGTGTCTCCTGGGACCCAGTGGAGGCTGACATCGATAGGTACATGGTCCGCTACACGTCTCCTGATGGACAGAGCAAGGAGGTGCCTGTGTCAAAGGATAAGAGCAGCACAGTCCTGAGGGGCCTGAGGCCAGGTGTGGAGTACAAGGTGGATGTGTGGGCCCAGAAGGGGGCCCAGGACAGCCGGAAGGCCAACACCAAGGCCCCCACAGGTATGAACATTGTAGCCTGAGGATATAACATATTTCAAGGTAAACCTTAGGAAGGATACTTGCTATTCTTTCCTGTTCCTGGAAGAGACCAATGATCATAGAAGACCAAAGTGGTACACTTTTGTCATAATACCCACACCCTCCCCACATGACACTTATATTTAATTCAGAAATATGAACTCGTGCTTTGGTCTTACAAAGGTTAGTGATTGTTCACATCAACACATTGTTCTTTGAATTGTATATTTCCATCACTGTCAAACACTGAATTATTTCATCTTGAAGATAAAGTTACATCAAGATACATATGCTTTAGGACCTAGTAGCTAAATGCTTTAGGAAAATGGTGCCTGCTGGGCTTTCCTTGGAACAGGAGAATTTATTGTTCTGTTCGTTGAGTACTGTGTGTTCATTCCACTTTCACAGTCCTAAAGTCGCAGTACATACATAGCATACATAACAACAGTTGGTAATTTCAAGGCTTTCCCATTTTTGTTTCATTTGCAAAGAATAGCCTGATAAAGATGTGTGTATATATAAAATTCAATCTTTAAAGTATACAACTTGGCATTTAGCATTACATATTGACAATGCTGCCCAACAATTAGCACTACGTAGAGCATTGTCATCATGATAAGGAACATGACATGCCTTACCATTTATTGCACTTCCTGTTTCTCCTCCCATCAGTAGCAACAGCTGTCTGTCTTAGATTTCTCTGTTCTGGACAGCTGTAATACATGGAGTCACACAGCATGTGGCATTTGTGTTTTACCTCTTTCACAGAACATAGTTTTCTGGTTCATTGGGTTATAACATATATTGACATTTATTTTTATTAACATTAATATTTCCTTGTATGGATATACACTTTTGTTTACTATTTTGTCTCGGTGGCTATTTGGCTTGTTTCCACATTTTAACCATCATAAATAATAACACTGGGGCATTCATTTCTCTTAGGCAGATGTATTAGAAATGGATTGTTAACCCTATGTACTTAATTTTGAGTTCTTGCCACAGTAATCTCCAAATTGGTTGTGCCCTTTTACACACCCACAAGCAAAAATCAGGGCAAATGTCTTCATGCAAGTGGTCCCGAGAAGAATCTGTTATTGGTAGAGCAGGAGTTCGTGCTTTAGTTCCTAGCTGAGAATCCTCAACCTAGTGGATGGTAGTACACGGTTTCCATAATTCACATAAAATAGGATTCATAGTGTCTGACTCATGAAATACTCATGGAATATTGCAGCATCTTACCATATATGTTTCAAAAATCCACTTTTACAGCTGAGGAGACTGAGGTTTAGTTAGAAGTTGAAGTCTACAAGGCTACTGGGCTAGGAATGTTTTCACTGTCCTGAGCTACTTCCTTGAGGATCTGAGAGTCTAATTGTGGAGATAAGATCTCTGTCCATGAATCAATGCCAGTATAGAAAATGGGAGAAACTATAAGAACAAGAATGAATGCTCAGCCTAGCCTTAAAGATGTCTGGTTTGTGCTCATGCATGCATGTGCGTGCATGTGCGTGTGTTTAGACCAGTTCTCAACTTTCCTAATGCTGCAACCCTTTAATACAGTTCCTCATGTTGTGATGATCCCCACAACCATAAAATTATTTTTGGTGCTATTTTATAACTTAGTTTTGCTACTGTTATGAATTGTAATGCAAATCTCTGTTTCCTGATGTTCTTAGACAACTCCTGTGAAAGGTTGTTCAATCCCCAAATGAATTGCGACCCATAGGTTAAGAATCACCTGTTTAGACAGAGTCTTGTTGGACAGCCTATACTTATCTCAAATTCGTGATCTCATGATTCCAGGCCTTAGCCTTCTGATTACTGCGACCACAGATGCGAGACACCACACTCGGTTTACTGGTGGTTATTGATCAAGCTTTTCCTTTTAGATATTGACAGCCCTAAAAACCTGGTGACTGAGCAGGTGACAGAGAGCACTGCCACCGTGTCCTGGGATCCAGTAGAGGCTGACATCGACAGGTATGTGGTGCGCTACACCTCTGTCGATGGCGAGACCAAGGAATTTCTCGTTGGGAAGGACCAAACAAGCACCGTCCTGACAGGCATGAGACCAGGTGTGGAGTATCAGGTTGATGTGTGGGCCCAGAAGGGGACACAGGAAAGCAGGAAGACCAGCACCAAAGCCCCAACAGGTAATGGACATTGTTCCTTGAGAAGGTAGCAGTTATCATCCTACACCTATGGGAAGTCAGGTTTGGGTTTCTTTCGCTGCTGTGATGATCAGTGATTTCTAGAGAATCAGGATGGCAGATCATTTCTGTACAGCTTGCACCCTCTCTAAGTGCTGGACACATGTCTCTTAATACGGACCTCATGTTCAGCCTTACACTTCAGCCTTATAGAGGATGGTGAAGAGCTGTGGATATAACTCAGTAATAAATGCTTGGATAGCATGAACAAGGCCCTGGGGTTGATCTGCTGGAAAATAAAGGGGCCAACAGTGGCAGGTGACTCCTGCCCAGTGTTCTTTCAACCGTGTTTCCCTTTGTGTTCAGTCTCAAAATATTTCTCTTCGTGAAGAGATGGGAAGGAGATGGATGTTAGGGTCTGTGAAGTAAGTACTTTAGGAAAATGGCTTTCACTGTGATCACTTTGGAGCAAGGAGAGGATGTTAATTTTTAGTGATAAATCCTCTGAGTGCTGTGTTTCATTCTGGGGATCACACTATTGCTATTTCATATAACATTTGATAATCATAAGGCCTTCTCATCTGTGCTTACACATTTTGTGAGAGCAATAATATTAGCTGATATTTACATATTGAAATTTACCTTTTAATATGTATGATTTGATTAATTTAGACTACTCACAGAGTTCTGTAACTACTACTACTATAGTCTTTTCTCACCACTGTAAAGAACTAAGTTTAGCAGGGCGGTGGTGGCACACGCCTTTAATCCCAGCACTTGGGAGGCAGAGGCAGGTGGATTTCTGAGTTCGAGTCCAGCCTGGTCTACAAAGTGAGTTCCAGGACAGCCAGGGCTATACAGAGAAACCCTGACTCGAAAAAACAAAAAACAAAAGCAAACAAACAAAAAAACCCAAGTTCAGACTCACAGCGATTGCCAATCATTCTCCAACCTCACTACCTCCAATGAGACTAACAATGACTGTCTGTCTCTATAGTTCTATATTTTGGACATTGTTTATAATGAATTTATATACTATATACCCTCCAGTGAGATCTCATTCATTTCGGATTCTTTGTATTGTAACACATGTCAGTATGTAAATTAGTATTTCATAGTACATGTGAGTACATTTGATTTTCAGTTTGCTCCTTGTTTGATATTTGGATTATTTTAATTTTTAAAAGTCTATGATGGATAGTTATAAGGACATGTGTGTGTGTGTGTGTGTGTGTGTGTGTGTGTGTGTGTGTGTGTGTGTGCGTGTATGTGTGTGAGATGCTGGGGATCAAACCTAGGACCTGGTCCATACTAGGCTAGTGCTTTGCTATATCTCCATCCTTCTGTGTGCAAGACTTTTTTTTTTTTGCATATATATGCCATCACTTTTCTTGGTTATATAACTAAGAGTGGAATTACAGGATCATTTGGAAATTCTAATTTTAATTTATTAGGCAAAGTTTGAGATAGGATTCTACATGCTGCCTAGCAACAAATGTCTCTGCACTTGGTCCTTAGAGGTATTGGCTAAATTGGTAGAGTAGGATTGAGTCAGTGTCTTCAAGTCTGAGAATCCCTTAGTTCCATGAGTGAATGGTTTCTGTAAGTCACATATCTCATGGGTTTCATTTCTCAAGTACTTATGCAATGCTGAGGAATCTTATAATTTATTAGCCCAGGCTCACAAGTACAAACAAAAAAAGTAGTCAGGCTATTACCCAGTTATCCAGGCTGATGGCAGAGCTGGGATAAAGTTCTTGGTTTGCTGACTGGAACCCAAGGGGCTCCCTGCTCCTAAGCTCCGCTTCTTAAGGTAGAACACAGTCTTCTTGGATGCAATGTTCACCCCACTGTTCTGTGATATGCCCCTGAGGCTCTGAGTTCAGCTGTGGAGACAAGGTCTCTGTCCATGAAGCACTGAAGATGCATATCCAATATGGAGAAACCTTAAGAATTGGATACTCTCCCAGCCCAGGCCCAGTGCTCTCACTTTCTGGAGCCTGTTACTAGTATCTATTGATCAGCTCTTTCTCTTTTAGATATTGATGGCCCCAAAAACCTGGTGACTGACCAGGTAACTGAGACCACTCTTAGTGTCTCCTGGGACCCAGTGGAGGCTGACATCGATAGGTACATGGTCCGCTACACGTCTCCTGATGGACAGAGCAAGGAGGTGCCTGTGTCAAAGGATAAGAGCAGCACAGTCCTGAGGGGCCTGAGGCCAGGTGTGGAGTACAAGGTGGATGTGTGGGCCCAGAAGGGGGCCCAGGACAGCCGGAAGGCCAACACCAAGGCCCCCACAGGTATGAACATTGTAGCCTGTGGATGTAACATATTTCATGGTAAACCTCAGGAAGGAAACTTGCTATTCTTTCTCTGTTCCTGGAAGAGACCAATGATTATAGGAGACCAGAGTAATACACTTTTGTCATAATACCCACACCATCCCTCCATGCTTTTTAACACATTAGTTCAAAGTAAAGACCCTATATTTTCTTCTTCTTTTGTCTCTTGAAGGTTAATGGTCACTGACACATCCACCCACTATTTATCAAGATGTGTATTTCCTTTGTGGTCAGTCTCAAAAGAATCCTCTTGAAAAGAAAGAACATATGTTAGGATCTGTGAGCCATATACTTTATTGAAATACATGACTTTTGTTGTGCTCTCTTTGGAACAGAGAAAGACATTGCTTTCTTAGAAAAGAAGCCCTCTTGAGTACTGTGTTTTCTTCTCTGAAGATCCTGTGACTAATTATATCTAAGAACAGCTGATAATTCTAAAGCTTTTCCATTTGTGTTCCCTGTTCATCAAGAACAGTCTCCCCAAGATGCCTTTTCACACTACAATTCACCCTCTTGAAGAGTCCAGTCAGGACATATAATACTTTCTTGACATAGTTCCAGAGTTGCACAGTGACTGCCACTGTCTCAGTGACATCACCAGCAAGGGGAACCTCCCGTCCATCACCAGCAGCTTCCCATCCCCATTCCTGCAGCCCTAAGTATCAAGTGCAGTCTGACTCTGTGGCGGTCTCTGCTTAAATAAAAGTATGTTTTTATTAATTCTTGAGAATTTCATAATGCACACAATGCACTATGACCATTCCCCACTTCCCCCATATCTTCCCAAGATAGGTTGCTGTCTATTCTTTCTTCTTTATAACCCACTAAGTCCACTTTATACTACCCATATACTCAGGGGTGTGGGGCCATTTGTGATTGACCTACCACAACCCTTAATGCCCTTTTCCAGAACCTATCAATTGTCAATATCCCCTCAGCTGGGGGGAGTCCCCTGAGTCCCTGTCCCATTCATGCTGCTGGGAGTTCATGATTACAGTGGTCTGATCATGTCCACAAGACCCTGTATTTTGTGCAGGTGCTCTCCAACTCTGGCTTTTACAGTCTTACTCTCTCTTCTTTGTCAATGGTTCCCAAGCCAGGGTGTGTGGAGTATAGATGTCACATTTCTGGGTGAGCCCTCCACAGATATTTGTTCTCTGAACTGTGACTGGTTGTCAGTTTCTGCATCAGCTTCCGTCCACTCCACATAGAAGCCTCTCTGACTTGTTATAGATATATGTCACATTTCATATGTCACATTTCATGTGGCCTTTAGTGATTGACTTTTCTCATGAAACCCTATTCCCCAGGATCTTTCTCATTGTAGCATGAATCCATTCTAAATTATATCCTTAGTGAGTATTTCATTTTATGGCAGTATGACAATTTGTTTCTCCATTTGTCACTTGTGAAGTTGTACATTGTGCCATAGCATTTGTCTGCTAGTGTGTTTCCAGGACATAAATGCCTAGGAGTAAAATTTCTGGATCATTCTCTTATTCTGTCCTTTATTTTTTACTATATGATATATGCCAGTATATTTCCATAGTGTTTACACCACTTTATATACCCACTAAGAGGGAATAAGGGCTTTCTTCTTTTCTTCAGAGGAATTTGCTGAGTTGGTAGCACCCCTATTTTATGATTAAAAAGTCCCCAACCCCGTGAAATCTTTGACTTCACCAAGACATATAAAGAGCTGGTAAAGGTGGAATTTGATTCATGAAGTATACATGGAATATTGACCGATCTTATAACCTAGTCTAAGGGTCACATTTATGCAAAAGGAAACTCTTTGTGGTGGCCATCACATTGTCCCACTCTTTCTCTCTGAGGATCCAAGAGTCCAGTTGTGGTCTCTGTCTATGAGATCACATAGTGACAGTAGATGTATGGGGTGGAAAACTCTAAGATCAGTAAACTCAGCCCAAGCACAATGGCCTCAGCACAATGGCCGCAGCACAATGGCCGCAGCACAATGGCCTCAGCACAATGGTCGCAGCACAATGGCCGCAGCACAATGGCCTCAGCACAATGGCCGCAGCACAATGGCCGCAGCACAATGGCCTCAGTCTTTGTGTCTACTCTAGTTAGTGTTCATTGACCAGTGCTTATCCTTTCAGATATTGATAGTCCCAAAAACCTGGCGATCGACCAGGTGACAGAGACCACTCTCAGTGTCTCCTGGGACCCGGTACAGGCTGACATCGACAGGTATGTGGTGCGCTACACCTCTGCTGATGGGGAATCCAAAGAATTCCTGATTGGGAAGGAACAGAAGAGCACAGTCCTGACAGGCCTGAGGCCAGGTGTGGAGTACAAGGTTGAAGTGTGGGCCCAGAAAGGAGCCCGGGAGAGCAAGAAAGCCAACACAGAAGGTCACACAGGTAATGAACAGTGTGGGTTAGCAGTCTGATGGCTGCCGGCCAAGCTTAGGGGAAGTCAAGCTTTAATTTCTTCCTGTGATACAGATGGGTATTGATGGTTTTTGAAAGAGCAGCTTTATTTCTTCATGATCAGCTTCACATACCATTCCTTACTCCCTGCAACTGGTTTTCTCATGTGCTAGTCCGGTGCTTCTCAATCTTCCTAGTGCTGCGACCCTTTAATACAGTTCCTGTTGCAGGGGTCTCCAACCATAAAATTATTTGCTACTTCATAGCTATAATTTTGCTACTGTTTTGAATTATAATATACATATCTGTTATTTTCCAATGGTCCTAGGTGACCCCTATGAAAGAATTAAACCTGCAGGTTGAAAACCACTGGGCTGTGCTCTCTCCAAATAGTCTCCAAACTGCCCAGCTGAATGGTTTCTCATTTCTCTTCCAAGTGCTTGTATTTCTTGCCAGAGATATTTTCATGAGTAAGACTGGAAAATGAAAAAAATCAAAATTTACTTTAAGATTCTAGATTTTATATCTGCTGTCACAAGTAAAGTTTTACTTCTCTACATTCAAATCATATTTTAATTATAAAACAAATTTGTCACAGTAAATGATAAGTCCTATGAGAGAGCTTTATTATCATGATAATGGACACAAACTTGTTTGCAAAACCAAGGTCTCCAACTTGAATCTCTGTATGTTGCCTGTCTCATGCTTTGCATATAGAGCAAAGGCTTGATAGTTCTTACTAAATGAACGAGAAATTAGGTTTTTTTTCAAACTTTTAGTAGAAATCATACCCTAGGTTGTCTGATTCTGGTTGTTTGGGGTCTCCATGTGGGTAGGGAAGCATTCCTGGGAAGAGATGTGTATATATGAAGACAAGTAAGAAACAAACAGCAAATGAACAAACCCCAACCAAAAGAGAGTGTCTGAGATAGAAAACAACAGAAAATGAAAACTCACCACTCACCATAGCCATCAGCGTTTGCACTCTAGGCCTCATAATGATACATATTGATTTCTTGTTGTTGCTGCCATCATCATCACCAACATCATCACTGTCATCATCACTATCATCATTTTTGAGCATGTATGTGTGTGTGTGTGTGTGTGTGTGTGTGTGTGTGTGTGTGTGTGTGTGTGTGATTACACATAGGCACACACAGGACATGGTACATGTGTGGAGATCAGAGGATAATTTTCTAGAGTTAGTTCTCTCCTACAGTGTCAGGGATCACAGTCAGGTTGCCACACTTGTGTAAGCATCTCTACTGACTAAGCCATCTTGCTGACCCAATAGCGCATACTGACTAAGACTTTTTTCCTCGTAGACATTGACAGCCCCAAAAACCTGGTGACCAATCAGGTGACAGAAAATACAGCCACCATCTCCTGGGACCCAGTGCAGGCTGATATTGACAGATACATGGTGCGCTACACATCTGCTGATGGAGAGACCAGAGAGATTCCAGTGAGGAAGGAGAAGAGCAGCACAGTCCTCACAGGCCTGAGGCCGGGTGTGGAGTACACAGTCCAAGTGTGGGCTCAGAAGGGGGCTCGGGAGAGCAAGAAGGCCAAAACCAAGGCCCCCACAGGTAATGGATGCTGTTCATTGGGATTGTCAAACCTGTCACAGAAGAACAAACATTCTTTTCCTTTTCTTACATTGATGTAAAATAGGAGGTGAAGAATGAACAAGCTGGGTTAATAATAGAGGTTCATCTATTACTGCTGTGAGATGGCATTGGTGTTTGGGGGTCTGTGACTCCAAAGACTGGGCTGTTTCAGGAGGGCACCTTAACCCATTTCCTTTGACATATATAGCACCTGTCAGAGACAAGGTAAAATTGTAAACAACAAACTTTTATTTTATTTTATTTTATTTTATTTTATTTTATTTTATTTTATTTTTGGTTTATAGTTGTAGAAAAGAATCCCAGCGTCTGGGTTGTCTTGCACCATCACACACATGGACAAATAAACATGTAAGACAAAGAGAAGGCAAGGTCTTGAACTTAAGCCTAGATCTGAGTTGACCTGCACACTCCTGTGGGGGTATCAGTCTTTTAGTGAGGGCTCTGCTCTCAAAAGTTCTACTTCTTAAAACCTTACGGAGGGTTTTAATGTAAAATAGGAAGGAAGGAAGGAAGGAAGGAAGGAAGGAAGGAAGGAAGGAAGGAAGGAAGAAAAAAAGAGAGAGAAAAAGAAAGAAAAAGAAAGAAAAGGAAGAAAGAAACCCAAAACTTTCATTCACTTTCAAAGAGAACATAGTAGAGTAACAGATCCCCTACTGAGTAGCCCTAATGCCTTTGAAACTTTTCCTGTAGCATATGCCCTTAATTGTTAATGTTCCCCAGCTACTGAAGATTTCAGGAACTAATGTGAAATTAATATAAAAGTTCTGGGTTAAAGAACTGTGTTGAGGCAAGCTGTTCCATGTAGACTTGACCTAATAGAAAGCATGTGGTATAAAGTTATAAATGTCACCCTGGGAAGCAGGAGAGCCCTGTGTCTAGTATGAAGCTAACTTTTCACCGCCATCCTTTAAGGGCATGATGGACCTAGAGATGGAGTGACGAACAACTAAGTATGATCTGTGCTCCCCTGACAGCCAGTGGGAGGGAGAGGCAATAGGTGCAAAGGAAAATATGTAACTGTAAATTATGTTATGCTCTCTGAAGGACATGAAGATGGTGGAGGTTGGGAGAAGAGTGGGATGGAAGATGTAGTGATTTGATGGGGTGCGATGGTCATAGGGTGCGCATTGTCAGATGCACCAAAGAACTGACTATTTGCAATGCAGTTTATACAGAATAACAGGCTGTAAGTGCTCAGGGATGATATGGTAGCTCCCTCTGTGCAGGAGACCCAGGCTCCTTATCTGTTGTGTAACTGTCACCCTTAGGGAACTGTATTCATTTACTTGGTGAACATACATTTGCATTCCAGCCCATGAAAGGAGGCCTTGGAAAGGTCAGGGCATGACTGGAATATTCCATGCATCAGTTCTCAGAAATCCTTCTAAGATCCAAGATACAGTGCCTGGCCTCAGTGATAGGCAGCCTAAAGAATGAGGTCCTCAGACGGATGGCCATGTGCTCAGCTTCAACTCTGCTACACTGTCCTGTTAAGTTGTCCTCTAGAACGAAAACAAAACAAAATAAAACAAAACAACCCCCAAACCCAACTACTTTAATTAGACAAATATAAATAAATAAATAATTTGGTCAGACTAACCACTTCTCATGGTGTCAGTAGACATCTGACTAATGGCTCAGTGAGGTGTTGGACAATCTGGAGGAGAAGCTGGCTATTTCTGGTATAAGTAATTTCAGGACTGTAATCTGTAATGAGATGATTGAGAAATGGGGAGAGGTAGGTATCATTGGAGCAAGAGGTGAGAGAGCAATTGTCCTGAGATGAGGTGGGAAGGAAAAAGTCATCAGGTCACACAGGAGCACATGTTGCCTGAAGGAGAAACTGTGCCGTAGCTATAGATTAGAGACACAGCCCAGTATTCATCTGAAAACACTTTTCAGGACACAGTGAGGATAAGTTGAAGAGATGACAAGGGAAGAAATAGATCAGTAAAGGAATTACTATTACAATCTGGTTAGTGTCAGTGGAGGGTGACATCAATAGGGATTCAGAGAAGGAGATGGCTGACAACATAGTTTGGAGATACAAGCAATAGTACTTGATTGATAAGACATGGAATAAGGAAAATAAAGAACCAAGTATGACTGTGTCTGCTTTGAGCAATATGGAAGATTGCAGTACTATTTTTTTTTTTTGAGAAAGGAGAATGAAGGGTGTTTATCTCTTCAGGGAGGCCATGAAGATTTAAATATTTAAATTTGAAATACGTGTGAGATTCTTTTGCTTAATACATGGTTTGCTTTTATTAGTTCCACAAACACATACTGGGGATGAGCCAGGCATTGTAGAGGATCTGCAGTAGTATATATAAACCAGGGGTTTAGAATTGTTCTCTTGTTCCACAAGGGTAGCCAGTAAATATTTCAAAGTACAGCTATGATAGTATTATATTTGTGACAAATGGAGAAGGAGGGAAGAAGAGAGAAGGGAGGAAAGGAAGAAGGGAGAAAGGGTGAAAGAGGAAGAGAAGGAGGGAGATAGAAAGACATAGGAGGAGGGAGAAAAGAGAGGAGGAGGGGAAAGAGAGACAGAGTGAAAAGCAGAGGAAAAGGGAGAGGGAGAGAGAGAAAATATGACAGAACATACAATCTAATCTTTAGATGTTCCAGCATATGCAGGTTGCAATAAAAAAGCTGAAGAGTTAAGGCAAAGGTGCCAATTTATTAAGCACATTGGAAGAGTATGAAACTATGGAAGCCAAGAGCTGAGAGTTTTCTAAGAATGGAATGGATCTTTTCTGTACAATGTCACTCAAAGATTGAATAAATGAAAACAAACAATAAAACAAAAAGACTGAGTGAACTGAGGATGTCCGTGTCCAGTAGAAAGTTGTCCATATAGTACATTTTAGTGACCTATACTTGCAGATTTGGTGGTATGGTGCAGGGCCACAATGGAGCTGAGCTTGAATGTGAGGTGAGTGATGTTGAAATACACAGATCCTTCTCTGGTTTATAGAGAAATGACATGAAATGTGAAAGGAAGAGAGATCCTTGATACTGATTTTCTGAGACAGGTGGTGGAGGGGAAATACTCATGATCAAGAGATAGAGAGAGGAAAAGAAAGCCCTGGAGGTGGTGGGAGATTTCAACATTCAGAGCAGAGAGGTCTTTGTTTAAAAACAAGAAATAGGGATGCAGGTCTTCATTGCTCTTCTTTTATAAGCCAAGGGGCTGGAGGATATTTGGTGAAGCACAGTAGGTACAATGAAGAGCATACAGAAGATTGTTCCAATGACGGTTTCAGTGGCTTAGTTAGTTCTGATTTTCACTGTGATGCTGATGAGAATGGGAAGGACAGAACATTTCCAGAGGAATAAATGTAGAGAAAGAAGACATGGCTCTGTTGGTTGTAACATCCAGTGTCAATTTCCCTGGAAAATGGAAACTGGGGAATTCTCATTCTCATACCCTTCCTTCCTTCCTTCCTTCCTTCCTTCCTTCCTTCCTTCCTTCCTTCCTTCCTTCCTTCCTTCCTTCCTTCCTTCTCTCTCTCTCTCTCTCTCTCTCTCTCTCTTTCTTTCTTTCTTTCTTTCTTTCTTTCTTTCTTTCTTTCTTTCTTTCTTTCTTTCTTTCTCTGAAATAGTGCTTACCATGTAGCCCTGACTGTCCTTACCATCTGTGCTCCTCTAGCTTCAGAACTGTTAGGATTGCAGGGATGGGCCACTATATCTGCTTTGTTTCTGTATTTATACCACTGTTAGTGAAAAAATTGTACCAGTAATAATTATACTAATATTAGCTCTCTTGAATGGAGGAAAACTCTTGTGGAGGGGGTGGTGAGGTGCTTTTCCATGGTTCTAAACTCAGCCTTTTCTAAATCTTAAAAAAAGAAATTGACAGCCCCAAGAACTTGGTGACCAACCGAGTGACAGAGAATACAGCCACCATCTCCTGGGACCCAGTGCGAGCCAACATTGACAGGTATATGGTACGCTACACCTCTGCGGATGGAGAGACTAAGGAGATTCCAGTGTCAAAGGATCAGAGTAGCACCATCCTGACAGGCCTGAAACCAGGCATGGAATATACCATTCATGTGTGGGCCCAGAAGGGGGCCCGGGAGAGCAAGAAGGCTGATACCAAGGCCCTAACAGGTACTATGACACTTCACTCTTGAGTCTTCCTCTATAAAAAGGGTGAAGAGAGGAGGAGGAGGGAAGGTTGCTTTATTTGAAGATGTTTTCCAAAGTGGTTCTCCATTAACCGTGTGTGTGTGTGTGTGTGTGTGTGTGTGTGTGTGTGTGTGTTGTATGTGTTTACATGTTCATGTGCATGTATGCATATGTTCATGGGCATGGAGGTCAGAGGTTGACATGAGGTGTCTTTCTCAGTTGCTATCCATATTATTTTTTGAGATGGTCTCTCTTTGATTTGGCTAGGCTCTCTGGTCAATAAAGCTTAATGGATCTTGCCTGTTTCTGCCCCCTCTGCCCTGGTATTACAGATATATGTTACTGCCCCCTGGACTTTTATGTAGGAAGTAAGGATCTGAACTTAGATTCTCATGCATGCATGTGAAGCATTTTACCCACTGAGACTTCTCTTCAGCCTCACAGTTCTCTTTCTGAGGTAGTGCTTTGACAGGTTAGGTAGGACTGAGGGCACATAGTATATAACCATACTATATAAGTTATTCTTCCCCAGCCTATTGGCTGACGCCAGATGCCAGGATCTCTGCCCCTGATTTGTGTTAGAAACTGGTTGGGTCTCAGCTCCTGTTGGGAGAAGAAAGACACGGGAACTGACTGGGCGTTCATGGAACCCAAAGTCTGTGGTCCCTTCAGGCATTTTGAACAAGGTCCATTTATCTTCTCTATGGCCAGTAGAGGTGCCCTAAATTTCTTGATGGTTTTTATTAGATAAAATTACCCCCCTCACACACACACATTAAAATATACTAAGAACACACACAAAAACCACATTAGAAATATGTGTAAAAGAAAAATTAAAAACCAACCCCCAGATGCCTTTCTCCTTAGTTCCAGACTCCCTAGAATCTGGCTCCCTAGAGGCCATGGATGGCCATTGTCCTCCCCTTCATCTCCCCCCACTACTCTTCATCTTCCATACTCATCTCCTCTCCCCCATTTATCTTCTCATTCCTTTACTTCCCCCAATTTAAAACAATTAAATTACATTTTTCTCTCCTTCCTTTCTCCATCCTCCCTCTCTCCCTCTCTCCCCTTCACTTCCCCCTTCAACCCCTGCCCCCCCCCCATGTATGAATGTTTGCACATGAGCATGCCACAGCACACAGTGGAAGTCAGAGAACAACTTTCAGGAGTTGGTCCTCTTCTTCCTTCACGTAGGTTCTGGGATCTAACTCAGTGGCAATCACTCACTGGCAGAGCCATCTTGCTAGCCCTACTTTTTCCAAAATTTAAAGACTGCAACGAAGTTATCACCTTCGTGCTTCATAGAAACAGGAAATTAACCAAATCAGACATCCCAAGTCCACAGCCAGGGGATAGTGGTTAATCAAAGAAGAGGCAGAAACTGCCTCAAAATGTGTTAATAACTATGTGCTGATTTGATTCAGAAGGAAATTCAGGCTCTCTGTGTGATGGATAGCAAATGATCCATGCCAGATGTTATGCTTTACAAAATCAAACCAAGCTGATATTACAGAGACTCAAAATTTGTCAAAACAACCTAATTCAAAACAACAGCTGTCTGATTTTCTATTAAAATACTACAATTCAGTTCTCAGCTGAAATGCTACTGGGTAGAAAATAGCCTGGAGATGTAGTTTTGGGAAGTTCTAAATTAGAATCGCCTTTTATGATTTCTTTCCTTCAAAATGGAAATTTCCATTCATATCTTATTTGCTTAAAAATATGAACATTCTGACCAGCTTTGGTGGGAATTAGTATTTTTGCTGAGCTTTTGTTTTCCTGGTCTATGGTACATGCTCACATAGCCATGCACACCCTCTGTTGTGTGCTCATACCCCCATGCACACCCTTTGGTGTGTGCTCACACCCCCATACACACTTCCAGTGTGTGCTCACACCCCCATGCGTGCCCTCTGGTGTATGCTCACACACCCATCCATACCCTCTGGTACATGCTCACACACCCATGAATAGCCTCTGGTGTATGCTCACACACCCGTGCACACTCTCTGGTACATGCTCATATTTGTGCATGCCATTGAATCTTTGCTCACACACCTGTGCATGCCCTCTGATGTATGCTCACTCACACACCTGTGAATTCCCTCTGGCTTCGTCTGTACTCATCTTAGCCACCAGTCCTCCCCCCTCTGTTCCTGAGAAAGAGTCTCATAGGAAGATCTCTGGCATCAAGCTTTCTGAAATCCTCCTGGCTCTGCCTCTTGAGTCCTGGTCTGGGCAGGTATGAATGACCACACCCACTTTCTTTTAAAATATATAAATATTTAATATGTATATATTGAAGATCATATACTTAGATGCTTAAGAAATAGTCCTTTGTATTTTATACCAACTTAAATTTTATCCCAAGTCCCCTTACACATTATGGTTCCTAATCTCGGTATATAAGTCTTTGGGGGCTCTCTCAGTGCTAGGCACTAGAAGCATGTCAGTTTTTCATTGCCTCTCCAGACAGGTAGGTGCCTGTGAGTGATCCCTGCATTCCCTTTATAATCTGTGGCTCTCACCTTTCCAAGTCACCCAGGAAGCTCCACCATCACAGAGAACCTGTGTGCCAAATTAGACTTCTCAGATCTGCTGCTCTTGGAATCTACTGGGGAAACAAAGCCCAGAGTTCCTCCCTCTAGAGCTTACACAATGCCATATTCCTAGACCCTCTTGAATTCCACGGGTCCGTACTTCTAGAGGCAAAGGCTAGGTAGACTCTGAGCAAGAACAGGCTTGCCAGCAGCTTGAGGGCTGGATGAGAAATGGGGCAACTCGTAGGAGGAAAAGAAAAACAGATGACTTAAACTTGTGCAAGGTTTAGGAACAATAATTATGTGACTTCTCATTTACAGAAATTGACCCTCCCAGAAATCTCCGTCCATTCGGGGTAACACATTCTGGAGGGGTTTTGACCTGGATGCCCCCCTCTGCTCAAATTGATGGATACATTTTGACCTATCAGTTCCCAAATGGCACCGTGAAGGTATGAGGACTTCTTGTACTTCTCTTGGTGCCTTCTCTTCCCAGCCTCCATGTAGAACAACTTGTAGGCCCGACCTGCTGATTTGTTACCTGCTAAGGACAGCTATTTGTGAATGCCGTGCTCTCAGTGTAAGGACTAACCTCTCTCTGCCTGCTCCTAACTGACTACTACACATTTCTGGCTGTGTATATTTTCCATTTTTTAACTGCTTATTTTGAATTTCTAGTGGCTCAAACTCAAGATCTTGTGCATACTAGACAAGCTCTGTATCACCAAGCTCCACCGTCAGCTCTGCTGTCTCCTACTTCCTCCTGCTCTTCCTGCACTTCCTCCTGTACTTCCTCCAGCACCAGCTCCTCCTATATCTCCCGCTTCTCCTGCTCCTCTTCCTGCTGCACCTCCTTCTGTGCAGCTCCTCCTCCTGCTTCTCTTGCTCCTCCCCTTCTCTATCTTCTCCTCCCCACTTCCCCTCCCCCTCCCTCTCCTTCTTCTCCCCCACTTCTCCTCTTTCTCCTCTTCTGTAAATTGTTGGTCCTGCTTAATATATTTTATATTTACATTCCAGGAGGACTGAGATGTTTTTTGTGGGTTTTTTTTCTCACCTAAGGCATTTAGAATAGTGCTTAGCACATAAATATTTTCTTTTGTTTTATTTTTGGCATCAGCAAGGCTTGAACTCAGGGCCCTGTACATGTCAGGCAAGTGTTCTACCCCTGAACTATGTCTGTCCCTAGCCCTTTTTAGTATTTTTATTCTGTGACAAGGTCTCACTAAATTACTGAGGCTGACTTCAAGCTTGAACTCTTCTTGCTGCAGTCTGGAAAGCAGCTAGGGTCAGAGGTGTGTGCAGCCACACGCCAGGCCACCAATAAAAATCCACTGAATAAACAGTTGACCATTATTTTAAGGGCTAGCTTTCCTCGGGAATCTCTGAAGTCCAGCAAACTTTGCCAGTAGAAAATTGTTGTTCTTTCTGTGGCAATAAATAAACAGATAAAAAAGAAATAAGAAGGAAAAAAAAAGAGAACACTTTGACTTACTCATTATTACAGTGAATGCATCTGACTGTCCGGCTTGGAGAGTTTAGTCCAATGCTTACAGGATGGAGTAAGGCCTATTAGGGGTTTCTTGAAATACCAACTACTTCTGTGTCTCACAGTTATGATGGACAGTTTGCCTTCTTTCTAAAACAATGTTCTTAATCAAACATTGTCAGCCTACTGCAGTTGCTATTGTCAGTGCCTATCCAGGTATCTGAAGGACCAAGTCTCTAGGCAACCTGGCTGGGGCTCCTGTGGTGGTCATAAATAGCCTCAGTTCCCAGCTAGCCCTTCTAGCAGTATAGAATCTCCATGGCATGGCCCTCTAGGAAAGCGACTGACACTGGCTGGGATTCTAGGCTGCCACTGAGCACATGGAGAGCTTCTAATGTTATGCGTGTAAATGCTGCTGACGCCCAGGATGCTGGGAAGAGAAACTGAGTTGCTCACTGCCTGTTGTTGCTTCTGTTTATAGGAGGTGGAACTCCCAAGAGGCCAGCAGAGATTTGAATTGCAAGACCTGGAACAGGGTGTCACCTACCCTGTTTCCCTGGTTGCCTTTAAAGGTAATCAGCGGAGCCGGACTGTGTCTACCACCCTTTCTACAGGTAATGTGGGATCTAGCCCTTTAAGTGACAATACACAGAGAGGCATTGGAGCGGCCAGGGAAGAGCGTGGAGTTATGGAGAAGCAAAAATGGGGTCCTGGTTTGCAAACCAATCCACCCCACAATGACAAGACTAAAGATGGAAGTGGGGAAAGCTAGGAGAGTTGACCTAGGACACTGAGGGACATGAGCCTAACTTAAAGGGGCATTTGCAGAGTTTGGTGGGAGCAGAGTGATGGCTGACTTGCATTCCTTCTAAAAACATGTTCCATGATCAATATGTGAGCTAAGAATTGGAAAAAGCATAGTGTAGGAGGCTCTGAAGTCATCTCCAGGCCACATGCATTGTCTTGTAATGGGGAAAGCCACAATGTCTCGTTTTCCTTCCCTTCTAACAACACTGTCCCTTCTGCTTGGTCTCAGTGGACGCCCGCTTTCCACACCCCTCAGACTGCAGTCAAGTTCAGCAGAACACCAACGCTGCCAGCGGGCTCTACACCATCTACCTCAATGGCGATGCCAGCCGGCCCATGCAGGTGTACTGCGACATGGACACCGACGGAGGCGGCTGGATTGTGAGTCCTAATGGTGCCCGGAGGAGCTCCATGGAGCATCTTGTTTCTTAGCCCAGGGAGATGGTCACAGCTACTCCATGGAGGTCCTATTTCTTCTCTGCCCCTGGGCGGGGGAAGGAAATTTGATGGCTTGTAACTGTGTGGAGAGAGATCTTGTCCCATTGCAATGAGAGACTTTAGGGCTTAACACTCACTGGTCACAGAACAGGCTTGGTTAAACCAGAGCAAATGACTATGAATTTAGCATCATCTAATAATGCCAGACACATGTATTGTTCCTAAGTTCTACCCTCTTCAAAGCACTTTGCAAACCACAACCTTCACATGATGCGTTAATATGAGAGGATTATCATTCTTGTTTTGCAAAGAGGGAAGCTGAAGTTTACAGAGAAAAGACCTTTGGTTGACTCAGACACACATGTCAGTGACATTGCTGAGGCCACATCCCAGGAAACACATCTGCCAGATCCTTGGTCGTCCTGATGGCTTGTGTCAGGTCACACAAGATGGAAATGCACGGCTTTTTGGGGAAGTCAGTCCTCTGAACTAGGGCCTCTGGTTTTTTGGTCTACACCTTGGCTCTGCAGGACAGAAACAAAATATTAGGGCTTTGATTTGAAAGAGTAAGGCCAGAGCTAGGGAAGTGTAGGCTGTGTCTAAGCTGTCCCAGTCTGCCTGGAAGTTGTACTGTCTTGGGCCACTGACTCCTTACATTCTGAGAGCTCTTTCATTGCTTGCTGATTTAGTTCTTTGATGAATATCTGAAGATTTCAGGTGGATTGTTCAATCTTTCTCTCTTACTTGGCTTCTCCCTGTGTCTGAGCCAATTGAGGGTCTTACTTTTCTCTAATGATAGGTAGCTTTCACCTGCTGTACATTGGAACCAATCGTGGGAGGGAGAAAGCATGGCCTCATAGTGTGGAGCTATGTTCATTTTCACGTTTTCTTAGGGCTCTGGGAAGCCACCTAGTTCTTGAGCAGTCACAGCTAAAATGATCTCATCTGACAAGTAGCAATGAAGAGCACACAGTGTCTGCCCAGTGACAATAGTGGGACATCTGTTTCATCCAACAATTGGTTGGGTGGCAGAAAGTCTTGATTTATAGAGTAACACAACAGATTGTAACACGGGAGGTCTCCCACCTGAGCAGCCCCGTCCGTCTGTGCCTGCTGCTTGTCATCAGCACCATTGTACCTGAGCTCAGATCCCTCAGGCCCGTAACCCAATTTACCACAGTTGTGCTTGTAATTGACCACTGGCAGGATGTCTGTACTGTTTAGTGTGGCCTTTTATGAAAGCGAAGCTTGTACAGGGAAGGAACCATTTATCTAGGGCAGGAGAGAGGGGGGGGTTAGAGAGAGAGAGAGGTAGAGAGAGACATGCAGAGAGGTAGAAGGAGACAGAGAGAGATGGAGGGAGAGATGGAGGGAAGGAGAGGTGGTGATGGTTTGTCTCTCTGCACAACCCATGATATAGTGTGCAAATATTTATTGAGTACCTACTGTGTGTCAGACATGGACTAACCATCCAGGAATGAACAAATGAGACAAATCTCTGACTTGCGTTCTGTATACCCATACAAATGAGCCTGCCCTAAACACTGTCAGTTATAGAACTGCTGAATCCTCTCATCACTGTAACCAGTATCAGTCTCAGCCCCACACTAGCTCGTGTTGCTTGTGCCAGCCTCCAGTAGGTAATATATGTAGACTGTACAGAGGTCTCCTCTAAGTCAGGGGCTCCACAAGATATATAGCGTTCTAAAAACTACATACTTCACTTACTGTTTGGGGGTTTTATTTGGTTCAAGGGTCTTCTAACTCTTAAAGATAACCCAGGCTTCTATTGAGCTTTTAAAATCCTTTTATGGAAGTTGTTCTCTGGTCCAGGCAGCAGGCACCTAATTTGATGAACAGGCAGAAGGACTTTGCCCCCAAGGCTATCCAGACAGCCAAGAGGAGGCTGGAAAGAGCATCAGGGAACACTTAAAAGTTTCAAATCTTTTCATCTTGGAAGTCTAAGGCCTGCACCAGGGGCTCTTTCCACAGACAGTTCAATGCAAGTTTGACTTTCCCCTTCTGATTTAGTGAGAAATTTCTCCAGGACGATGACAGTGCTGGATTGTAGAACCCAACATAGATATTTTATCATCTCTTAAGATTTATTCCCTTTTACTATTTTTTGAGTAGTTCATTGTACAGCATTTAAATATCAAAATTGATTAAAAGCCTCAATCAAAGCCATCTGATCAAGACATATAAATTATCTGTGTGGGCCAGTATCCTTATATATGATATAATACAATGCAAATCAACAATTATTAAGACATAATAAGTTTATTGTTATCTGCTTGTGCCAGACTCTGCTACTTAATGACTTGCTGACCTTAATGAAGACTTCCTCTAAGCTCTGAGGTCATGGGGCCTAGTTATACCTTGACCTGACAGTTCAGAGAAGCTTGGGCTGTGGGTGTGGCTCAGCTGGTAAAGTGCTTGCCTAGCATACTCAAAGTCCTGGGGTTGATCTCTGGAGCCACTGAAAGCTGGATGTGATGCCACACAACTCTAATGCTAGCACTTGGAGGCAGAGACAAATGGATTAGACGTTCAAGATGGTCCTTGGCTATGTATGAGTTTAAGACCAGCCTGAACATATGGGGGCATATTAAAAATACCAAGCAAAACAACAAAACCCCAAGCCCCAAACATGCTCACTGGAGATAGAGAAATTGGTATTGCCTATTTCATTAGAAAGGCAGGCTCAGAATCAATCCCAGCCTTGTGGTGAGGATGCTACTTAACACAGTGGATAGACACATAAGGAATGTCAGCACCATGTCCAGCCTCAATTGCACTGCGAGACAAGAAGAAATCTGAGAGCAGGTTGACACAGGCTTCTTACTAGGAAACAAATATCCCAAGTCTTCAGAAATACTACTGAGGAAATGCACCTGGGAGAGCTAGAGTCTCAAACTTTCTGACCAAAAGACTGGACTGTGTCTTATCCTTGTTTGAGCCACCAAATGGTTGTGTGGCTATGGCTAATTTTCTTGGACTTTGCCATCTGTAAAACGGCATTGTTATTTTTTTTCCCTCAGAATCAACATTCATTAGATGCCCAGTAAATGGTTGCTATACTAAGTACACAAATAAATGAAGAATGAAGGAAAAAAAAACCAATCAACCAAACAGAAAGAGAACCTCAAACCAAGTGGGCGACAGAGAAAAGGAGCTAAGAACAGCCTGCTCATTAGCAGTGTTACTCCTGTGTGCAATGGCTTGCTGTGATTTTCCCTAAATTCTTTTCGTCAGCTTATGCCCAATTATGGGACATTTTTGGAGGACATGTACTGTTCCATCTAGCCTTCCCAGAAACGCTGTGGCAGACTTCTCTTCCCCAGTCCTCTCTGCTTTACAGTGAGCTGGCTGAGATCAGAAACCAAAATGACTGACTCACTATCCCCCAGGCCAGGAAGTGTCTGTGGCTGACTGGGAGCCTGGAACATTCTCTTCCTATGGTTGTCTTTATTCAGCACCTCCTCAGCCACAGAGCTGTAGTGGTGCTGAAGGGAGTTAATAGGAGCAGCCACGTGCGACCTCAGCTCATGTCACTTCTAGAGAAAAATGTAAAGATTCCACAGCCATTAGGTTTCCTTCACCAAGTTCAAGGCTATGGGTAATAGAGTTCTATGTTGTGGCTTCTTCGTTTAGATCAGTGCAAGGGAAACAGAGGTAGACATGCGATTCTAGACTTTGGTAAGTGGTTGCTAATCATCACTGAGTGGGCCACAACGACTTTTAGTTTGGTCTCGAGTTCAAGTGGAATAATACGCATTACTCTTCTCAATACTGTGTGCAGGTGTGTTTGGGTTTAGGAAAGTTTTCGAGTTTATCTCATATAAAGGAGTCTGATTTACTCTAAGGGGGAAAGTGGTCTTCTCTTCCCGAGTAGAGATCGTTTTGTATACAGAGCAGCTCAGAACCAAATCTCTAGTTCTCATTTTCCTTACTCCTCAGCCCATCCTAGCCTGCTTCCTGCCTCTCTCTAACACTAACAATCTCTAATTGGGGATTTCCATGTCACTAAATCCCAGGGAGTTTTGATCTTACATCCCTTCACCCCTCACCAGTACTGGGTACTACTGGCCATTATTTCTGTTATTACACAATGTTCTTTTTAGTTTTCTTTCTCTGTCCCTAGCTGCTTCTTCTCTCCCTAACAAGATCATCCATGCCTATGAGTGTATTGGGGGTCTTCAAGGATTGGTTCCATGCCCCTCCCTTCTCAGTTCTGACTTTCTTTGTATATGGCAGCATCCTCCCCTCCCCCAGGCCCCCGTGCTTTCACTTGAATCTCAGCGAATCCCTGTGTTCATTAGGACAGCATGATTCTACTGCAGTGACAGTGACAAGCCACCCTCCCACTCCCATGCTCTAAGAATACACATGCAGTCACTTCTGAGTGCTGTCTCAGCAGTTCAGGTTGCTTCCGATTTGTGGCTAGGCCATCGCAACACGTAGCATTTAGCACTGTGCGTGCCAGTGGAAGACAGCATGGCGAACCCCACCTACTCTGGTCCTCCTACTTACAACCTTTAGCCTAGGAAAAGAAGTTGAAAACTGTCCTTTGTTCTTGGGACAAGGAAAGTGAAGTAGGACTTGGTGAACTCCCGCCATTTCTCCCAGATACACTTCCACCTTAGAGACCAAACCTAGGTCTCTCATCAGCACCCTAGGCCCCTCTGCTGGTTATGAGACCCTTCTTCACCAGGAAATCTCAGAAAGAATTAGTACTGGACCAGGGATGTAAATCAGTGGTAGAGTACTTGCTTGGCATGCACAAGACACTACATTTGATTCCCAGCGCAGCTAAAAAGAAAGGAGACCAAACAAACTCCCAAGTCACACAGTGTCCCCAAGTGAGCTTGATACAGTCGCAAAGGCTGTCCCTCTCAGAATCTTTCTTCTCCAAGAACAGCTGAATAAATAGTTATCCAGTGCTGCAATCAAAACTCCTACAGAACAGGACAACCCTGGTGGGGTGGGGTAGTTTCTCAAGTCCTGAAAACATGGACTGGAATTCCAATAACCAATCAACTCATGTGTGTGTGAACGCTCAATGTTGACCCAGTTTGTCACCATGACTATCAAGTTTCCTTCTGCCGACATCTGTCTATCTTCAGGGTAGCTTCTTGTCTAACTCACCATCCCCCATGAACATCACAGTGTGGTGATCTTCAAACTGGTTCCCATGTCTTCCACTCTTGCCACTGGCCAGGCTATTCTCTACACTATAGCTAGAAGGATCCAGGGAAAACTCTGTTTCCTGTTTAGAGTCTTCCAAATTTACCATTGATTTTTTTTTTTTTTTTTTTTTTTTACAATGGACCAACATCTTCAACCAAATTATATCCCACCAGGGCTGACCTTTGCCTGTTTTCCAGCCTCCTCTCCTAGTCCTTCGTAATGAGCACCCAGAACCAAGGTCAGCAGCCTTCCTTTCTCTTCTTGCTGCTCCTGCTAACCTAGCAAGCTTCTGGTATTTTCCCAGGAGAGTCCTGTTGGCTCCTCCTTAAGTGCAGTCCCACTGTATCTTTCCCTCATAGCTCTTATTGTTGGTTTAACTGAATTTTTATTTGTTTGGTTATTTAATTCATGTCTATCTTATTTACTGGAATGTTTGCTCCATTCGGACAGGAACCATTTCTATTTTATTCGTTTTGGCCATCGCCTTGTGTGTTTTCTACTTATACAGCAGATGTTCACTAAATATTTGTTGGGTGAACTCCCGCTGGTCCATAAATACTAAATACTTGCTCTGTTAGGATTCTTGAGAATAAAAATAATTCCTGCTTTCAAATTGTTTAAGTGGAAGATAAGAGACAGTGTATATAGAGATCATGCTCCAAATAAGTTTGAATGGTTGACAGTTATGTGCCATAGACAGCAAAGATCTGGAATCTTCTGTCATACACAACTAGCAATTTATCACCAGCTCTCCCAAGTTTTTCTGTGCTCTAGGATTAAAATTTCTTAAGGGTAGAAGTGTTCCCTGTTAGGTACTATACATTTTCATGCCTGGAATATATATGTTACCTAAAATTCTTATTAATGTAATAGACAGTATACTCAATATGCTGAGATATAAAACAAAAATTGCTTCCAAATAATTAAGAAATACTATTGCAGGGTCAGTGTATGTGCAGGTCTATAGTGTCCCCTTGCCTCCCAGGGCCACCTGGAAAACACAACTAGCATTTCTCTGCCCCTCAGTAATATTTGTTCAATAGCAGAGCAAAGCATTCATTTCCTTTTTCAGGTCTTCCAGAGACGGAACACTGGGCAGCTGGATTTCTTCAAGCGTTGGCGGAGTTATGTAGAAGGTTTTGGGGACCCCATGAAGGAGTTCTGGCTTGGTATGATCTCAGACAACCGGGAAGGTGGGGTTGTGGGAGGATAATATCCCTCTTGATGGGCTGCTCAGGCCATTTATGGAAGCTCCCCATTTTCAAGGAGCACACCAAGGGACAGGGACGCTGTGTTGTGTTGCCATGCTGTTGGGAAGGGTCTTGCACAGCAGGGATGGGTCAAAAGATAGGACTGCCCGAGGTGGCTTTTATTCCATACCTAAGCTCTGCAGAATCTTCTCTGAGTCTGGATTTCGTATAACTGCAGTAGAAGGACAGTTGATGGATTTGGATCCCAGGCTCTCATTAAAAGACTCTGCTAGTGGTTCCTGTAATTCTGCTGGTACAGCCAGGCATTAAGGGCCCATTTTCCCTCTGCTTTCTTTTGGAGCAGATGTTCATAGAGAGGTAAATAGTCAATAAAACATCTACTGGGAAATACAAAATTTAAAAAAAAAATCGAATCTGAGTATTCAGTGTCTTCTAGAGTAGATGATGTTTGTGCTTAGCTAAGTACAGAGTTCCCTTTGACATCTGAGGATGAGAAGTTACTTGATCTATTCCTTTACTTATGAGATGTGTGGACAGAAAAAAAAAGGCTGGCTTCTGCTTTGGAGAGGTAGAGCCAGTGGGCAGATTACCCCAATACTTTGTCCTCCTTGATGGCATTACATGATGCCATTAGCATTGCCATGCCAAAGAAATAAGGGTGAGAATATTAGCACCCCAGGAGAAAGAGTTGGGGAAGCTCTTTACTAGCAGAGAAGATTAAATATGAAGATGACTTTTATCTCTGAGTGTCTCAGATGCAGACAGTGAGAACACACACAAGTTGATTGGTTATTTGAATTCCATTCCATGTTTTTAGGACTTGATAAACTACATAATCTCACCACTGGCACCACCACTCGGTATGAGGTGAGGGCAGACTTACAGACTTTCAATGAATCTGCCTACGCTGTGTATGATTTCTTCCAAGTGGCATCCAGCAAAGAGCGGTACAAGCTGTCGGTTGGGAAATACAGAGGCACAGCAGGTAAGAGAGATGTCTCACTCTGGGAGTTTCCTTGTTACCGTCATCTAAGGACTGGTTTGTCATGTGCCATGGATGTGGGCTATGGGATACTGGTGTGCAGAGGTTGGGTGTCTTCGCTAACAATGCTCTCTGAAGGGGCTTGAGGGTAAAGGAAGTAAGAATAATCTTTAACCATAAAACTGGATTGTTTTTATATGTTCTCTCCCCAACACCCGAATCTCCTTTTATTCTCCCCTGGTGTGTGTGGTATTTTGTGGTATTTTTATGTGAATTAAGGCAGAAAAATGAAAGCACTAAGTCAAGCAGTAAGAACTTTAGATCTCATTAACTTACATGACAGGGAAAACACAAAGATGAGTAGTTTAGCCAAAAACAGGGACTCGTTTAGCCTCCATTAGCTGCTCACTGGATTTTGGCCAATGGGTGGTGTATTCAGTTGTACAGTGAAAGGGACCCAATTAAGCATCATGACTGAACTGCTGGGATTATATTGACAAACATTTTAAGAGGGGATGGTGTGGCTGTTGGTTTAATACGGATATTTTAAAGATGATATTTATGGCTTCTCTGCCTTTGGTCTGATTCTGACTTTGCTATGGCCATGTTTAAGTGTATTACTGGCAAAATTAGCTGATTGTATAGGAAGCACATGGAAAGAGAAAAGTCACTTTTGCAGACCAAGTGGTATGGTAAATAAAGAACCAAGGAATGGGAATGGTGGGTACATCAAGGATCTGAGTGGCTAGGGGAAACTTCCTAGAGGACATGGGGGTGGTATTGGCTCAGACAGAGGGCCAAACACAGGAGGAAAGGAGGGGCTTACCACATCTGAGGGTACCCAGGAGGAATAGAGGACTAACCCAAGGCAAACAGATTGCTGTGTACTCCAAAATCTTTGTAGGGCATCTCAAAATTTTATTCTCAAGGATCTGGGGTCTGAGGTCTGGGGTTATGATCTGAAATGGTCAACTATGAACAGAAAATGTTGAGGTTTGGTTCTTTGTTATGTATTGTAATGCTAAATACTGGCCCTCAAGGCCTAGTTGTCCCCAGGGATGAGAGTATCTGCCTGTAGATCCAAGTGACACATGTAACCTTGACCCCCAAGTTATTCCTGATTGGTGAATAAAGAGGCCTACAGGCTATAGCTGGGCAGAAGATAGGTAGGTTTTTGGTTTCTGGGCTTGGGGCTTGGTTTTTTTGGGCAGGGACCATAAAGGAGAGAGAGAGAGAGAGAGAGAGAGAGAGAGAGAGAGAGAGAGAGAGAGAGAGAGAGAGAGGAGATGCCATGGGGCTGGTGACTAGAGTTAAGAGTGGCCCAGATGCAACATGGCAAGTTAATATGGTCATTGATAGAGTAGATACAAAAAACATAGAGGGTAGATATCTGTCCAGCTCTAGTCCATAAGGCTTATTATAAATATAAAGGTTATGTGTATTTTATGTGGGAACTGAATGGTCAAAGGTGAGGTAGAAACCTCTGATTGGTATTAAATAATTTCTACAACAGGAAAATTTCTTTGAGTTCTATAATTTCATTTCTTAAAACCATAATATAATTTTGCTCATTTCATAGTATCTAGCACAGAACCTGGTACAGAGTTAGTGAGTTTTAAAACAATGAGATTTCCAGCAGGATTTCTCGTGTCTAATCTCGAGGATACTTAATACCTTGATAGGAATAGATCTGGAGTTTGTTTGACAAGCGACTGTGGGAGCAGGTAGGTGCCTTTACCCAAGGTGATGGCCCTTGGCCAAGTTGAAACTGTCCAAGGAGTCTAAGCAGGGGTTACATGGGAAAGAGTGTGCAAAGAATTGTTTCTGGGGGAAAATAATTGCAGTGAAAGGTACCACCGCTACCAAGGCCTGTGCTGTTTTGGGTTCCCCCTTCCTTCCTTAGATGGTTTGTACTTCTCTGGGCTAGAGAAGGGCTGCATAGCCTGCCTTCCAAATGGCACACAAACCATGGGAGTCTGCTCTGAAAGCCAGGCTACTGGGAAAGTGAGTGGAAGGAGTTAACACATTCTAAATGACTCTCCCCAGGTACATTATCTACATTTTCACTCCGACTAGGCTCTGGTAACTCCTGTTCTAAAGTTGCTCAGGCCAACCAGGCCAGTCAGTGAGGATTTTTTTTTGTTTGTTTGTTTTTGTTTTTTAATTCAAGGAGGAAGAGGCAACTCAAATACAACTGAGAAACACAGATTGAACTTTGTTCATGTGATTATCAGGGTAGTTACAGGATGATTTATATAATCATAATGGTTATTATTTTTAAGACAGGTTCTGATCATGTATCCCAGGCTAGCATGCAACTTGTAATATTCCTGCCCTGGCCTCTTGAGTGTTGGGATTAAGGAATATACTATCACACACAGTGATCATAATTTAATACTAAAATAACATAAATTCATAGTCTCAGAGGACAGAACCCATTACATAACTCTTACCTCATCTTTAAATAAGGTCAGATGTGTTTCTGATGGCTTCAGTCTCTCCAATCATTTAGAATAACAAAGGACCTGCAGGTCAGCCCTCAGTTTCCTATCTGGGCCTCCTCCTGCTCGGGTCTTAGTGTACCTGTAGTCTATCTGACTATCTTTCATGCTTTCTGTGAGACTTAGGTTTTCCTTCTCAGGTTAGAATCTCAATTTTTACAAACCTTGTTCCCCAGATCTTTCTGGACATGTTTGAAGTCAGGCGTTTCTCTTCGGCTCCCATGCCTCCTGTTTTCCCCAAACCTGGCACTCTTCCTGGCTTCTTGATTGAGACTTCGTTCAGACCCATCTTTTCAGTTTGTCCCTTTCGTTCCCTTTCCTTCCTTGGACCATTACCTTTTCTGAGTCTAGTTAACATAATTCAGCAAATGAGCTGATGCTAATGGGAAAGGGAGTCAACATATTCTTAAATTACTGTGACTCTCCTCCCAGGTACCTTATTTCCATTTTAACTGTGACTAGGGGGTAATTCCCATTCTAAGGTTGTTCAGGCCAATAGGGCCAGCCAGTGGAGGATGTCTTTTTTTTTTTTTTAATAGGAAGCCTTGGGAGACTCTCAAATCACATAGCATTTAGGCAGCCATCTAGTCTTCCTGTGTGTGCCATCAGGCAGTCCTACCTTGATGTCCTGCCTTACAACAGTGGGGTCAGTGCCATTTTAGCTTTCCCTGTCTATGCTTTGATTCAGATGAGGGTTTTAAAATCTAGGAAGCTTCTAGCTATGATGTGGTATGGGGTAGAAGACAGATGTGCAAATGGAAGGTGATGGTCTCCCTGTCTCTGTGGGTGCCATCTATCCCTGTGTCTTGCTTCATTAATGCTTTTACTACAACAGAGATGCACAGCACTGGTGGAAAGGTGAGGCTTCAAGCTTGTCCCCACCTCTGACTGTCCAGCTGGACCGACAGCTTCCCACTTCCACTGAAGTCACGCTGGTTTTGTTTGCTTTTGCTTCTTTTCCTTCTCCTCCTCTCTCCTGCTTCTCCCCATTCCCCTTCCTCCTTTTCCTCTTCCTCCTTTCCCCCTTTTCCTTCTTCTTCCAAAGGAAACTTCAGCAAGGCAACAGAATGTTAGCTTAAGTACTGATGCTGACTCTTATAGGCTTTCCTATGAGTCCTACCATTGATATGTTTGCTTATGTAGAGATGGCAACACAAACATAGACTCTGCCAGAGTTTCCATTGGGCTACCCAACTATTTCCAGCTTATCTCATGCCCCTCTTGCATGGGGCTCAGCCCTTCCAGGGTACTTAATGGATGGGTCCTCCTCCTGGGGACACTTGGCAATGTGACTGAGAATCTCTAAAAACACTTAGTAATCCAGGAATGACAATGTCTATACAGAGCTGTCTTAACCCAAAGCCAGCGTTTCCTATATTTTGAAATGGGCTTTTAATGGCTGGTATTCGAGAAAAAAAGAATTAATAGATTCACACAGAAAAAGAAAGGCTAGATGCTCACTACTACCTTTTCCTTGCTACCTTCAGTCCCAGGGAACAGATACTCAAGATCTAGTCTCACAGCCCTTTGTCTGAATGTGACTCACAGGGGCTATGATGTTTATGGATTCTCCTTGTCTTAGGTCTTAGGTGGAGGCTGCAGAATCTTTATCATTCTTTCTGCACTATAAAGCATTGGAGGAGGGTGGGACTCAGAGTGACATTTTGCTGAGATGGACAGTCACCAGCTCAGTGGTTACACTGACTGGTTTTATGTGTTAACTTGACACAAGCTAGAATCATCACAGAGAAAGGAGCCTCCCTTGAGAAAGTGCCTCCATGAGATCCAACTGCAAGGCATTTTCTCAATTAGTAATCAAGGGGAGAGGGCCCAGCTCATTGTGGGTGGAGCTATCCCTGGGCTGGTGGTCCTGGGATCTATAAAAAGGCAGGCAGAGCAAGCCAGAGGAAGCAAGCCAGTAAGCAGCACCCTCCATGGTATCTGTATAAGCTCCTGTCTTCAGGTGCCAGCTCTTCTTGAGTTCCTGTCCTGACGTCATCCACTGACAAACTATGATCTGGTAGTGTAAGCCGAATAAATCCTTTCCTTTTGAACTTGCTTTTTGGCCATGGTGTGTTGTTGCAACAATAGAAACCCCACTTAAGACAGTGGCTATACCTTGAGTGTGGGTTTAGACCTTCTATGAGTCTTCTATAATCTTCCCAACCCACTCCTAAGAAGAACAGTTTCCAGCAAAGCCAAAGAATAGGGCATTTTGAATAGGGTTCATTAGCAATTTCTCTTAACACTAATATGAGGGAGTCTAGGCATGATTGGCTTATCTAATTTTTATTCATCATTTCTGAACCTCTATGTAGATTCTCAAACTTGCAGTTCTCATGCCTTGGCTTCCAGAGTTCTGAGGCTAAGGAGTGTCCATCACACCCAGATTAACTTGGTTTTACTTAGGGAAAATAAACTCATTGATTTGGAATAATGCCTCAGCTAGAGCTAGTTATTTTCTGATTCATGAGTATAGTCATTTTCTATACTCTGAACAATAATTTGGCTTCAGTTTCTCAAAGGTAGAAAATCCATATTCAGAAATAATAATAATAATTAAAAATAAAAATGTTCTAAACACACTAAAGCTCACTTCCTTTTTCTAGTCCAGGGTCCAAGGTTAGATAACTGAAGATATCTTCGAGAAAGCATTTATCTGGGTCTTGGAAAATAAGCTCTGGGAACCTCATATTCAGTCTAGGAAAGCTGTGCTTATTAAAAGAATGTTACTAGGGGAGCCATTGTGTGTTATTTCAAGCTGTAGTTAACTGTCTGTGGGAAATCTGGAGGGAGGAGAAAATGTAAACAAATAAAGCCACAGGCTGTCTTTTTCTTTGACTGGAGGTGTGGCCATCTTGGTCTTGAAGCACCAAGGGGTCCTGCTTTTGCTGGGCGAGGCGTGAAGGGATCACGGTTGAGTTTACAGACTTGGAAGGATGGATTGCTCTCGTCCAGTCTTAGTGTTTCCATTGCTGTGAAGAGACACCATGACCAAGGCAACTCTCATAAAGGACATTTAATTGGGGCTGGCTTATAGTTTCAGAAGTTCAGTCCATTATCATCATCTCAGGAAGCATGGCAGCATCCAGGCAGGCATGGCACTGGAGGACCTGGGAGTTCTACACTTTGTTCCAAAGGCAGTTAGGAAAAGACTGGCTCTTCCACGCTGGGTATAGCTTCAAAGCCCACCCCTACTTCCTCCAAGGCCACACCTTCTAACAGCACCACTCCCTATGAGCCAAACACTCAAACCACCATACTTCCCTTTGCACAAGAGAGGGACAGAGAGATGCTGGAGAGTGAACTGGTGGCCTTGATTTCCTAAGTGTATGCTACCTCTGTGCCATGTCCCCAACTCCTGTGAACTCTTTCCATACCTGCTCTAACTCACCCTAACAGAGTTCTTAAGAACAAGAACCCCTTCTGCTTTGTATTGCCAGAGCCTAGCATGGGGCTCACCCATCACAGAGAAGCATACATTCTCTGACTAAGTGTGTGGATGAAGCTGCAGCTGTGCCAGGACCACATGAAGGGCTGTTGAAGAACACATGGCATGCTCCCACCCTATGTGTATATCCAGTTCTGTATGCCTGGGGTAAACCTAGAATTTGCATTTTTTGTAGGTTCTCAGGTAATGTCAGTGATTTAGGTTTTGGGGACTGCCTCCAGCTGTAGGTGAACCCCCAGGATTTTATTTCCATATGGGATTCAGAAGAGCCCAGCCTACCTTGCAGGCCTGTGAGAGTCACAGCAATTAGATGTAAATGTGAGTGTCATTGTTTCAGGAGGGGAACTTGATTAAGCCTGTGATGGATATGGGCTCTTATTGCCTTTTATGAGCTGAAAAAGCAAGTAAACTTCTAAATGGATGACGAATGTGGTAGGGGAAAGAGGTGCCATATGAGTGAAGTAATTAAAGCAGATTCCAGACAAGATGTAACGAAGCATTAAATTGTACGTGTGTCCCCAGAAGGGCTCTCGAAGTTCAGGTGTGTGCTTTTGAATGTGTGTGTGTGTGTGTGTGTGTGTGTGTGCGCGTGTGCGTGCTTGGACGAAAGGAAGATAACTAGGAGAATCTTCTTTAATAGTAGAGTTGAGCTAGACTGTAAGGGAGGTGAGGGTTTGAACAATGGAGGGCAGAGGGCAAATGGGCCTGCTCACCACACTAGTAGAAACAGTGGGGTTGGAGGTTGGGCATAGGAGGCAGCCCAGTGACAAGTCTGCACAGCAAGCAGGATGAATCGTCTTCTCCATGGTGGAAGGTAGGATGCTAAGCTAAAGGCAGTGGAATGGGTGCTGCCACAGGGGCTGGGAGATGGAGTGAGATCTGGGAAGGTTGTTGGGTGAACATAGGTCCTCAGAGATGAAAAGAGGCCTGGGTGGCCGCTGTGTAGAGGCAGGAAGGGTGTTTTGAGAAAGTAGGGTTAGATCAAGGGTATGTTATCAACACAGTGCATGGATTTGGGGTCGGCGCGGCAGGGAGAATGGTCACTGTAGAAAATGAAGAAGGACACAGTGTTTATAGTAAGTGAAGGGTAGTGGGGCCTTCCAAGTGAGAATTCTGTTGAAGTTGATGGAGAAACAGGTCTGGTGTTTGAGGGTCAGGCTAGCAAGGACCACCTGTTCATCTATATCATGTTCTGTTCTGAGTTAGTTGTGACTACCTGTGATACACAACTGGTGTTTTGGTCCTAAGTATTTCCTGTTGCAGCCTCTTTTCTCACAGCTCTTGACTCCCTTCTTCCCTCTCCAACAGGGGATGCTCTCACCTACCACAATGGATGGAAGTTCACGACTTTTGACAGGGACAACGACATTGCCCTCAGCAACTGCGCGCTGACGCATCATGGCGGCTGGTGGTATAAGAACTGCCATTTGGCCAACCCGAATGGCAAATATGGGGAGACCAAGCACAGCGAGGTAAGCGACAAGAGAACAGCTTTTTCTATCGGCTTTGCCTGTCTCTACTCCCAAAGCGATTCTATCCAGGTAAGAGTGGTAGTTTCCCCTCTGTCTGAAGCTTTCAGTCAGCTGTGCCTCAGGCTTCACGGTGTTGCCAGACGATGGACACTACACGGTGTGCATCGCACTATCACACAGCTGTTCAGCTGCATGTGGGTGACTCGTCACTGATATATAAAGACTCATGATGTGAATCGCATGCTGTCTCATCTCAGTTTTAAGTTTCTTTTGTAATATTTTTGAGCCAGGGTGGGTCTCATGTAGCCCAGGCTGAGCTCACACTTGCCTTGTAGCTGAGGAATGGTCATAAACCCATGATTCTCCTGCCTTTGCTTTTTAAATTTTGGGATTATTACAGGCATCTGTCACCACATCTGGCTAAATTTTTGTTGTTGTTGTTGTTGTTCATCTGTTTATACAGACTCTTGCTATATAACCTAGGTTGGCCTTGAACTCTGAATCTTCCTCCCTTAGCTTCCTGAGGGTTGGGGTTACAGGTGTGCACCATCATACCTAGCTATCAATGCACCTTACTAATTCATAATCAGACCCTGTTATAGATCAGGTTGTAGTAATGAACTACCACAGGTTAGGTGGTTTAAAAACAGACTTGCATATCTTACAGTTCTAGAGTTTCCTAATCCAAGACCATGGTGCCAATGGATTCATTTTTGATAGAGCCTTGCTACTTGGCATGGAGAGAGAAACCTTCTAGATAAATCTTCACATGACACAGAGAGAGGACATCTGACCTCCTCAATGAGGCCTCCAGACAGCTGCCCCTTAATGCTAACAAATTAATTGGGCCAATAAAATTTCAATATGCAGAATTTTAGGAGAACACAAACATTAAATCCAAAACCAGACACTTGGCTGTCTTTTCTGGTTGCCTCTCCATTATAGCAGAGCTGTTTCTCTGGGTCCCTTGATCACTAACTAGGTAAACAGGCTCGACTTTGGGTAAGACTCAGCCTTGGCTCCACTTTAACCTAAGCCACCAAGAGTCTACTGCACCCTGTTCTTGTCTCTGTGTATGTGAGGGCTCCTCTCTTGCAAATTTTCCTGTCTGTACTTTCTGGGACCTCCATGACCCTTGTATATCATGGTGACTTTTTGCCGGCTACAGGATATCTATGACACCCTCCTGGCTTCCTGAAAATTACACTTTTCTCCTATTCATGTCAATCTCTTGCCCCCCATAAACCTGCCTTGGGTTTCTAATTTCAAATCCTAGGTCCTGATCCTGGCCTTCAGGAAGCCACCTCTCCCCAGAACTCACACATACCAATATTACTGTAAATATTAGCACTGCTCAAATCCAGGTACATTCTTATTACTGTGGTTCTTACCACACATCCAGGACTCCCAATCCTTATGTGATTTTTTTTTTAAAGGGAAGAAGAAATTTGCCCCTAGGGCAATGAGGAAGGTTGGCCCAATAAATCATGGTGGCAGCATGTGGGCCGATCAGGGAAGCCTGTGATCAGAGATCAAATATTTGAAATGAGCAGTCAGCATGCCCTAAACTATCCCTGCATTTGCTAATAAAAGACATTCATCTGGTTAATGTGCTTCTCTCAGCCTGCAAGCCATTTAGCTTCTTGTTTATTATTTACTTCACAAATTAAAATACATAAAATTGGTCACTTGGGCTCTTTATTGGCCAGGTTGCAAGGTTATTAAGTGAATTAAATATTATTGTGCTCACCAGTCAAAAGGCATAAAATGAAATTTAGTTTTCAGCAGGCCATTTGTTACCCCAGCGCTAATATCTAAACAGTCTAAATTGAAAATGATTTTACACAATTGGGTAATTAATATGTTTATTTTTGCCTTTTATTTTTTGGAAAAATTCAGTGTATGGCAATGGCTGATTGGCTGCTCTCTGCCTAAGTTGACCCCCTTGTCAACCTCGGGTTCTGGCCTTCCCTACATCTTGGGCACATACCCCATCTTCCCACCACAGAGACTTCCTTCTCTCTCCACTCAGCTTATCGAATTCCAGGAGAGGGTACATGATCTGGCCCTTGTATTTTGGGTCATAACCCATTACTACTAGAATTTCCTCTTCTTTTTCTTCCTCCATCAGAGATACAGTGATTTCTTGTTCTCTAGGATCCTCCCCCCCCCAACCATCTTACTCTTCTCCCAAATACTTTTTCTTGACCTTTGTTTTGCAGGGGGTGAACTGGGAGCCATGGAAAGGTCATGAGTTCTCCATTCCTTATGTGGAGCTGAAAATCCGCCCGTTTGGCTACAGCAGAGACCGTTTCTCTGGCAGAAAGAAGCGCTCCATAGGAGGAAAAGCAAGGATGTTCTGAAGGCTTGTCTGAGCTGTCTTCCCAGGAGACAAGAGAAACTTGGGGTGGGCGGGGTGGGTGGTGCCTAGGGAGCTGCAGCTTGAGGGATGCTCATAGCCTCCGACTTCCTAGATTGCTGGGTACACAGTGCTAATGATGTCATCACACTTTGACCTTTAGAGGCTCCTTCCATGTCACCTGCAAATTTGCCTGTCTCTACTGAGGGCCCTGAAAGGCAACAATGTTGTAACTGAACAGTACATATGGATAGAACATGTGTTGGAACCACAAGGTTTTTCAGCCCATCCTTAATGACAGATGTATTGAATTAGGGCAAAAAGGGGAACCATCCAATAGACCATCAATTGGAAATATTTAGAAATTGGTGGAGACTTCTGTATCCGTCTGATAATATAGATCTTTGTAGAAAAACAAACAAACAAACAAACAAACAAACCAAAGTGAGGTTCTGATCCCCTGGGGGGTCAGAGCTGAGGCCACCTGCTACTTCAAAATCCTGAACCTTGGGGATTTTGAAGGAAATGTTTATATCTTACTCCTTTTAAACTTCCTGTGTGATGAAGAATGAAGAGACTACAAGGGGCCACGATGCAGTCATAGTTAAGTTCTGACTAGTCTCTAGCATTCTAGAGACCAAAGCTCCCATTTTATTGCTATTTTTAACTGCCCCCTTTCCAGACATTTGCATAAGTTCTTTCATAGATCTGCATATGTTGTAAATAAATTTGCAGTCATTTCAACTTTAAATAACCCATCTCTAAATAACTGGTACCCTCGGCTCCCCTACCCCCAACTCACATCCACGTCTCTCCCCTCCCCCGGGTCCGTCAGCCCTCAGCTTCCCTCCTTCCCTGATCCCCACACTGGAAGCTTCCTCACATCGTCTTTCTTGCGTGTTTGGCATCACTTTGGAAGGTTTTCTGTAGCCAAGACAGTGACCATTGAAGTAACTTAAATTCCTACTCAAGAAAACACAAATAAACCATCTGATTTTTAAAAAGATATCTCGTGTTATTTTCTCCCCAGAGAGATGGCCCACAGTAGTGATACCCTCAACTTTAAGCAGGCTTCCTAAGAGCGCTTAAGACATTGTCTTGGTCAGTGTTCTGTGGCTGTGAAGAGACCCCATAACCACAGCAACTCCTATAAAGGAAAGAGTATAATTGGGGCTGGCTTACAGTTTCAGAGGCTTAGTCCATTATCATCACAGCAGGGTGCATGGGCGGCGCACAGGCAGATGTGGTGCTGGAGAGGCAGCAGAGAGTTCCACATCCAGATGCACAGGCAGCAGGAAGAGAGAGAGATTCTAGGCCTAGCTTGGGCTTTTGAAACTTTAAAGCCCACTCCCCTCCCCAGTAACACACTTCCTCCAATAAGGTTATGCCTACTTCAACAAGGCCACACCTTCTAATCCTTTTCAAGTAGTGCCACTCCCTGATAATCAAACATTCCAATATATAAGCCTATGGGGGTCATTCTTATTCAAACCATCACAGACTAGATTAGTGGACTCCCCTTTTCAGATGTTATGACTCATTCTGACTGCTCCTAGGATTGCTGGCCTCTCTATATCTGTGTAGATCTATAGCCAAATCAGTGATCCATACATAGACTTTGTGCTGGAGGAGGGTTTGATGGCACCAGATGGCACCATGCCCACCTCAGGCTCATTAACCCCAGGGTTTGGCCACTGAACCAACCTGTGTGGGAGACTGAAGCTGTTCTAGCATCTTTTTTCATATAGGTCCTTTGTTGCCATGGAGAAATATTTAGCTGACCTTCAAATAGTTTACTCTGAGCAGAAAAGGAAATCTGGGAAGTTCATTTCAGAGTGTTTATAGAGTGGGCAACATCCCAGCCCCCAACCTTCCTGCATGCCGCCCCTTGCTTCAGCATGGGCCATCCAGCAGTTCACTCTAGCCATGGACTATGGGCCGATGGAATGGGTTTCTAGGGAGAGGTTCGAACACTTTCTTAGAGCCAGGTTATGGATCCTCAAAAATTTGAAGCTTAAAGGAGGCCATCCCGTGCTTCAGGGTGGCCCAATATGAAAAGGGACTTGAGAGGTGAGGATACACTAGAAGCCAGGAGCAGAGAATCTGTCCCACAAACAGTGGTAACGTTTCCAAAGTGTTACCTATTCTGTGCGTACACAAGGCAGAGGGGAGCAAGCAAGCTGCTGGCCCTGGTCAACTCTTAGAACTTCCAGAAGATAGAAAACAAGTCAGGACAGTGGTGGCTTAAGGAAGAAGTGAGTCACTAGGTGTGTGTGTATGTGTGTGTGTGTGTGTGTGTGTGTGTGTGTGTGTGTGTGTGTATGTATGTATATATGTGTGTATGTGTATATGTATGTGTGTGTATGTGTGTGTATATATGTGTGTGTATGTGTGTGTATATGTGTGTGTATGTGTGTGTGTGTGTGTGTGTGTGTGTGTGTGCATCTAATCCCACCACAAAGGCTTTAGGGGGCTGTAGTGATGGCATCAGATCTAGAAAGACAGACAAAATCAGTGAGGAAGCAGCCAGACATCTGAGAGCCAGGCTGCACATGGGCAGCGTGGGGAGGCAGTGTGGCTTCTCAGTGGTTGAGGAGCCCAGGAAGCCAGTGGGAAGGACAGGCAGGGGGATTGCTGCAATGGCTGCCAGGTCACATTGCCATTCAGAGCCAGCGTGAGCTTTGATGTGTGTCCCTCTGCTCATTGCCCCTTCAGAGGTCCCACTCCGGTGGGTCTCTGGTGAGTTCTATGTACCTGAGCTTTTCAGAGTTCCTCAGGGGGCCTCTAACATCAACTCAGGGGTAAGAGCCACTGTTCCCACATAAGCCTTTGAACAGTGGAGAGCTCTCAGAGGCTTCGAAACCTTGAAGTGACATGGGAGGCTTGTATTTTGGAAATATTAGTTTGGTGACAGGTTGGGGAGGGCAACATAGTGGGGATTTTGAAAACCACTTAGAAAATTTGTGTGTGTGCGCACGCTCGCGAGTACGTGCATGCATGTGTTAACATATGTGGGCATGCATGTGTTAACATATGTGGGCATGCATGTGTTAACATATGTGGGCATGCATGTGTTAACATATGTGGGCATGCATGTGTTAACATATGTGGGCATGCATGTGTATAGGACATTACCCTGGGTTTCCTTTTGCTACTTTCTACTTCATTTCCTGAGACAGGCTCTTATTCTGAACCCAGAACTCACCGATGTGGCCAGTCTTCCCAGCCAGTTTGTTCTGTCTCCAGAGTATAAGGATTTACTTCAGGTGGGCCAGCACGCCCAACCAACAGTCACCTCAAGTCCTCACACCTGAGTAGCAATCACTTTATCCACGGAGCTATCTCTCGGGTCCTTGTGTTATCTTTGGTTGACACATATCTGTGGGGTAAAGCGTGCCATTCCAATATGCACGGACAATGCGAAGTGGTCAGTGCAGGTGACTGGCATCTCCATCACTTCTGACATTTATCATACCTCAGTGTGCAGAACATTGACAGGCCTCTCTACTAGTTGCTTTGGAATACACAGTTAGTCCCCGTCAGCCATGGTTACTCTACTGTGATTCAGAAAGTCAGAAGTAATTCCTTCCATCTGTGCTCTTTGCCCATCCACAAGGGGTGTGGTCTAGGGAAAGGGGGGCTCACAGACCAGATCACAGCTGCTGTAACAGTTCTCCAAGTGGTACTGATTCCCTTGGTCTGTGTCAGAAGGAGATCTATAGAATCAGCAGGATTGAGGAAGGATTGGCTTCAGGGGCCAGCCTGTGACCACAGAGCTTGAAGATGTTTATGTGTCATAGCTGCTACCTCTGAAAATGGCTTGGCATTTGTGTTTGTTGAGTTTGAGTGTTCTGTTTATAACTTACAATTATTGGGGATTCAAGGGTAATGAAGCTGTAATATACCGCAGGGGAGAGTGAGGGAGTGGGAAAAAGATAGAAACAGAAGAAAACAGAGAGAGAGAGAGAGAGAGAGAGAGAGAGAGAGAGAGAGAGAGAGAGAGAGAGAGGCACAGACAGACAGACAGACACACTTTAGGTGTGGGCTGTGCAAAGAGAGAGCATGCAGACAAGGAGGCAAAGGACTAGAAGAAAAGACGGTGAAAAGCTGCTGGTGAAACTTAGTTACTAGAAAAGGTCCCCCCATTAAAAAAAAAAAAACCTTACATATCTTCACTACAAGCCTCCCACCAGGGTCAAGGAGAGGGTCAACAGAGATGTGGAAGCCAATCAACCAGGTTGGAGCCTGCATTCTGGGGCAAGCGGCCTGATATACCCACTCTTGCCAGTAGATGGCAGTGTTGTCTTATCAAGTGCCTCTCAAATCAAGAGACGCTCTCTTCCACAAAGGGAGGTTCTGGAAGGGTCCCCACTCTCTGTTCCTTCCTGGGTAACTCTGCTTTAAGAGTTAGCCAGTGGGGCCAAGTCAGCATCCAACCTGAACTTAGTGGTTTCTGGGGCAGTGTTTTTACCTGGATTAACACAACAGGTGAGCAGGCACCGCCTGGAAGGGGTTGCCTAGCTCATTCTTGGCTGTGTCTAGCCTGCAACCTCTCTATCATGGTGTGCTAGGCTGGTCAGTGGGTAGAAAGTTCCAGGGATATTTCAAAACTCTTCCTAAAATGCCCCAGTGAGTGAATTGTTTCTGAGGATACTTTAAGTTCCAATTCCAGTCTTATATAAATAAGTAAGGTTCCCAGGTTAGCTCATAAAACCCTGCTCTTTTATAAAAGATAAACTTCTATATAATTATATGTAAAGACAGCAAAGAATAGTTATGAAGCATGTAAACTTTAGTTCTTATTATATTTGGCTGGCCAACTTTTTAACTTAAAAAAAAAAGATTTTAGAATTACTTATTTGATTTTACATGCCCAAGTGTTTTGTCTTTATATGTGTATATACACGAGTACATGCTTGATGCCCATAGAGGCTAGAAAAGAAGGTTGAATCCCCTGGAACTGGGATCACAAATGGTTGTTAGCTGCTGTGTGGGCCTGGGAACCAAACCTGAGACCTCTGTACCAATAGCAAGTGCTGTTAACCGCTGAGCCAGCTCTCCAGCCCAGTATTGTAAATTTAAAGGAAAATAAATGAATGCACTTCTTCTTTTTTTTTTGACAAGTAAGGAGAATTGGGTTTAATTAGAGAAGGCCAAGGAAGTGGGGCTTGCTGTGGAACACATGAAGAGGCCATTTGCACGCTTACGGACTTATGACCAGACCCGTGAAGCTCCCAGAAGAAGAGTGTGGTCTCCATCTCAAGCCTGGGTATGCTGGCGTCTTCTCTCGTGGCCTCATTTTCCTTACTTGTGATGCAGGCATCAAATGTGATAACGAATGCTTCTAAGGGGATGCCAGGCCCTCCGAGGTGGTTAGGTCGCTTGTTTGGATCTTAAGGCTTTATACAGCATTTGGAACTTTTGCATCTCCCTTTTCCTCACTAGGAGATATAAAGAGCTAGCTGTAAGGCTGGTTTTCTGTGAATTGTCAAGAGGATTATGACGGCTCATGGGTGGAAGAGAGAGAAAGGCTAGTGAAAGACAAGGTCGCTGGAGTGTGGGCGATTCCATGCCTTCCTTCAGAATTTCTCCTTTGATTTCTAGAACACAAACCAGGTTTTCCTTCATTAAGGACACTTAACTCCAGCACTTTCCCTAAGCCAGGCTCAGTGCTAATCAGGTTTTTTTAAAAATGTATTTCTCCATTTAATTTTTGAAGATAAGTTTTAATATGGAGATAACATCACAGGCATAAATTACATGACCCGTGAGAACTGGTGTGGGTCCCAGGATCTGGACAGCCCTAGTGCTGAGCGCCAGCCCTCCGTGCTCAGGGACTCTCATCTATTCTGCCAATGATAGCCTCCTCTCTCCCCTCACCCAGAGCAACTTTTTAGCCTGACTTGATGCCAGTCTTGGTGGGTGTGTCCCTCTGGGAAAGCGACAAACACATTATATGGTTGTGGTTTGTTTCTTTAAGCCTGTTGTGACCCCTCAGGACAAATACACTGGTATGGGCTCAGTGGACTTGGCACCTTGAAAGAGCTAAAGTCCTTTGATATGTATACCTTGCTATTACTGAATCAATCGTGATGCTTGTCCTCGTGGGGATCTAAAAACAGTTCAATAAGCTGAACCTATGACAGATACCGTAAGTTGTCCGAAGGGAGTTTTGCTGGTGCTGTTTAAGCTTGTGTGCCTGTGACTTTGAATTCAAGAATAATCTTAAGGGCAAAGGGCAAGCAGCCAGCAGAGTACTCCAGTGAGTTGAGAATGCTAACAGATGATTGCGTTGTGCAACTCTGTCCTTACACTTCGGAGTGTGGGTGAGCCAGAACATGCAGAGCTGACAGACCTGGAAGGGTGGTGAGCCTATGAGGTGCCTGGGAGTTGCGCTATGGCCCTCAGGGCGGCCCCTCCTCTGCATCGGAAACTTTTGCAATATCCTGGAGACTTGAATAGCAGGCTGAATGAAAATACTCTGCCCCCTGGTTGTCGTGGCTGTGTAGTGATAGGAGAAAAGCTGAAGGATCAGCCGAAACTGCGAGAAACAGCCTGCCTTGGGTAAGACAGGAAGTGCGCGGCTGCACCGTGGGTTTTCCTTCTCAAGCTTCCGTTGAACAATGCAGCTGTTCAGTAACACCGAATTACTCTTTCCACAAGATGCTAGCTTATGCCATTCGGGGTGGTGTTCCTAGCCATGGGGTGGCTATTGAGCCCTTGAAATATGGCTGGTATAATTGAGCTCTGGACTTTTAATCTAATTTAATTTTAATGAACTAAGCCACATGTGGCTAATAGTACCAGATTGGGCAGCGCCAGTAGGGAACATTTCACCATCTCGTTTCTGTTGGCCCGAACTCTAGGTAAGCATGGTTGGGAGGAATCAAGAGCATCTAAGTCACTTCATTTTCTAACTAGCACAAAGTTGTGGTTGACTTAGAAAAGGGATATATGTGCTTATGTAAATACATGCCCATAGACACAGGTATCAGTGTCCCTTGGTCCTTTGATTCTTAGCACCAGATTAACCCAAGGATTATTTCTTCCTTTTCCCATGAAAGACACTGACTTCACCGGAGAAATGTTTTCTAAGTGTCGCCAGGGAATATCAGTATGTTTTCTGAAGCCGCTGCTGCTCAGTTCAGCTTCCAAAGGCGTCTGTTTTGCATAGAAGGGAGAGATGCCACATTCCTGGTCCTCAGACCTGAGATTCTAGGAGGCCAGTGACCAAGGCAAGAAGAGCCTCTGCACCTGTCAATTCTGTGTGAGGATAATATCTCAGTGGTAAGCCAGTGACTCAATCTAATGTGCAAGAAGGATTTCATTTTCAAAACATTTATTTAAATAAACTTTTATATGTATTTGAATTTTACAGAAAACAAAACACTGACAAATACTGTACAGCTTCAATCATTTATATATTCTTGAAAAAGTGACTGGCTTTTCTTTACATCTTCCTGTTCTTTTTCCTCTTCCCAAGAAATCAAAAACGTCTACCGAACCCTGGATAAAGACCCCTCTGACTGTTTCTGAGTGTGACCAAGGCAGGTCAGAAGTCCAGCGTGGGTGGAGACAACCCCCATGCCCAAGCCCATGCCATTTGAGAAGGTCTCTTCTTTATGCATTTTTTTTTAATTTTTAAAAGATATTTATTTTATGTGTATGAGTGGTTTGCCTACATGTATACATATGTACCACATGCATATCTGGTACCTGGGTCTTTTATAAAAGCAACCAGCTCTCTTAACTGCTGAGCCATTCCTCCAGCCCCCTGAGGCCTTTTAGCTTCTCCATTAACTTACTGTCCCCAGATGGATCAGGTAGGCACAGGTCCCAAGCACCTTACCCTAGGACTGTATCTGTGGCAACTCTGGGATAGACTGAGGGAAACAGTGTTGAGTCATAAAGGAATGGATTGGCATGATGCAAGGAGAAGCAGTAATATGAGAATTGTCGGGGTGAGGCAGGGAGACAGGGCACCCAGCAATGCTTTGGGCTTCTGTTCCCTGGTGTCTATGGGAGGGCCTATCACATCTCTGGCTCTGCATCATCTAAGTGCTTTATAAAGGCTGTCAGAGAGTCTGAGACAGGAAGCGGCCATCCAGTCGGGGTTGGGATTCCTGGATTCCAGGATATAGAAGCAACTGGGAACTGCCTCTCTGGGTGTTTCGTGCCAGGAACTGGCTCAAGTCTATTTGATTAGAAAGCAGTAGGTACACTGTGCCCAGAGACGGGGGCTTTGTTATGGCAATCAGGGACAACCGACTGCTGTCTTAATTCAAACTGGCAGCCAGTTGTCACGGAAACCATGTAATTTGTATGGTCCCTGATCCCAGTGATCCATCCTTGCAGACTGTATATGACATCCCATTTCTGCGGTGTCTCCACCTCGACCCCCTCGTCTTCTGTCTTAGGGCAACGGAGAGAAGCAGGAAGGGCATCTGGTGTGTACCAATTGACAGAGAAGGGGAGAAGACTGGTCATTCTGTGACATGCGGAGGACAGCCAGGTAATCCACAACCAGCTCCCTATGTGACAAGGGGGCAGAGAATCAGGAAGTGTTGCTTTGGTCAAAGAGGCCTGAGGGCAGAAGGCTTGAGTGCCTAGTGACATGGAGGTCCTGTAGGATGAGCGAGTGAATGTGACTGCTCTGTTAGAAGACCCAGGTAGTCATTAGGTAGCTGCCCTCCAAGGGCCTGGAACACATTGGGAGTAGAGCCCTGAGTACCAGGTAACCCAGCTGAACAAGTAGAGTACAACTTTCCATTCATACAGTCTCATCAATTTTGAGAATTTTATTTTCTTGCTGCTGTAATGTCATAATTTGGCTATGTCATTAATTAGACTGTGATTTTTCTACTGTCTATAATGGTCTCCATGGGGACAATATTTATAGAGCTCCCCAGTAGATGTGCAAATGAGCTGTTGGAGTATAATCACTTCTAAGCTGGGAATTCTCTGCCTTTGTAATGTGGCCACAATACAATCAAAGTGCCAAGCAATCTGTTTTCTTAGTCTTTGACTGGGGAGGAAAGGCTCTCCTCTACCCAGAAAGTGGCATGGCTTCAGGTAGCACAGGGCACATATGTCAATCAACCCTGGTTTCAATGCCTTGCCTCACCTTCTGTAGCAGTTAATGGCGTGTCTTAAAAGAGTAGGTCACCATGGGGAATTGTGAGGTATCACAAGTTTATCCTTAGCATCATTGCATATCCATCCACAGCTATGAGTACCTACTGTGTACAAGGTATTTGCCTGAGAATCAACATAAATATCAACAGATACCTTTACTGTTTTATCTTTCACTTAAACCATGGCTTCTACCTCCCACCGGCAATACATGATGCACTAACACAGGGGATTGCTTCTGGCATGTGTTGTGTTGTGTATGCATGTGCATGTGCATGTGCATGTGTATGTGCATGTGTATGTGTGTATGTGTGCTGGTTATGAGACTGGACTTGGGATGATCTTCTTTCCTTCTGAAAGCCCTTGGTCACATGGATTATAGCTAGCTCATGTGAGGCATCTCCTTACCCTTTCTATCTTTTTATACATCTCATCGGTTACACACCCTGCTATCCAGTGAAGTGAACATGTGGGTTTCCAGAGCTTCCTCATAGTCACTGCCAAGAGCTCTTCATCACTGCTTAGAAAAGGGCACCTTGCTGAGTAGTTATGGGGTAATGTCCCCGAGAGGTCTTGGGCCACATTAAACATCTGTTAGAGGTAATGAGGACCTTGTCGTGAATTGCAAGCAAAGAGCTTTGAGTGTATCTGGAGCCATACTTTAAACTGTTAGGTACAGGCAAAAGGTCAGAAGCATATAGAAACCACTAGCTGTGTCTGTATCAATATATACTGAAGTGGGGACTGTACCAGGTTCTTAGGATGTCCAAATGTATTTCCAGTAAAACACTATCTAGGTATAGGAATAGGAAGCACCCATCTCCAACCTGAATGATATACAGACAGTGCATAGGGCCTTGCATCATGGCTACTTAATTGCACATACATGCCTAAATCTGGACATATCTTCCCATAAGACATTTCTGCAAGTATATATATTTGAGTATATATATATATATATATATATATATATATATATATATATATATATATATATATATATATATATAATTACATGGCCATGTGATAAATAGAATATCCTGTCCCATGTACCTGTTGTCCAAATGTGCATACATACAATACAAACAGAGTTGAAAGCCATCTAAGATGCATGTGTACATACTTTCTGTGCTTTTGTGCTAGAGTATAGCAGAAACTGCTGTCTATGCCTGGGGTACTGATACTGGACACATAGCTGCCAAGACAGTGTTTAAGAATTGTCTACATGCCCCCATCCATTGGGATGCTTAGTCTGAAATTTGTCCCTCGCTTGAGTGATCTGTGGGAGTGAATGCATCACTTTAAAGGCTCTTCTAAGTCTCTGTGGCTGGAAGGAGGCTCGGCTCCAAGGGGAGGACACGCTGCTTCCTTCTAGACAAGCAGTGACGGCCTCTTCTCCATCTGGAGGAGCTTGGGCTGAGCTGAGATCCAGAGGTCTTCATCTTTCTTCTTCTTCTTCCTTTTCTTTTTCTTCTTGTTCTGGTCTGGTTGTTGGTTGCTCTTAGGTGGCCGGCTACAGCAGCAATGGCAACAGATGAAGAAGAGGGTGAGAACCACCACCAGGGGCAAGCCCAGGACCACAGCCAGGCAGACGGTGTTGAAGACACCTCTTTCATGTCTGGTCCGGATCGTTTCCCAGACAGAGTTGAAGAAGGAACTGTTTCTCTCCATGGTGCTGGCCTAGTGTGGGGCCAGAGGATCCTCAATTGTCTAACAAGCCCTCGGAGTCACAGAACACAGTGTTAGACACTTGGAATTTATTTTTCTTTCAGCTTCACGTTTGGGCATGCCACCAGGAGCACCTGAAGAAAGTAAAATGGACAATTCAAGAGAAATGCAGTAGCGATCGTCCATCTATTTTCATAGTGTCAGTGGCTTTATGCTTAGAAAAGAGAAGGAATCAATGGGTTGCAGAGTTTTCTGAAATCGTATTAACATTCAATATACAAAGTATACACAATGAGTCAATAACCTCTAATCCATTCTCATTCTGTACACACGTGATATTGGGCTTAGAATAAAAGAGTTACTACTATATCAGACCTGCTACACACTAGGTGGTCAGCAGTTGTTGAATAAATTAATCAGTGTGTACAGCATGTGCTTTTTGGTTAATTCTCCTCCTGTGCCCTACCTAGCTCACAAGACAGGTGATGAACAGGTATTTCCCATATGGTATTCCCTTGTCTGAGACCCTAGAAATTAGCTTATCATTTTTGTATTTACTAAAGCTTAAATATAAGATGAGATGGCCTTTTTGTGACTAAGAGGTCATCAGTCCTCATCTTGTCACATGCCTGCCACACTCATTGGGTGCTGGCTCTCTTCCCAACACACTCTCCCCCACCGTCTTACACTTCACTCTCTCTCTGGTCCTCTCTGCTTTCTACCTTCTCTCTCTGTCACCTCATTGGCTGCTTCTAAGCAAACCTTCCCGTTCCCTTTTCTACCTGTTTTGTTTTATCTCAGGGGAAAGAAACCTAACACGGCCCATCAGTGGACAGTGGGCATCCTCGTATTCTTGTATAGGTATCTTCTCTTCTGTCACCCCTCCACCTCTCCATACATATCTTGGGGATCAGATCTCAGGTGTAAAGTCCTGTGAATCCTGCAATCCTTGTGTTCAAAGACGACTTTGGGAACAAATGTGATTATCAGAGAAATTTAAGAAATCTCTTACTGTGTAACACGTTACCTACCCTGGTCTCAAATAGAGAGAGTAACCAATTTTCTGGCTGGAGACTTCTGGTCAGCTGTTTTACTTAAAAGTGACAAATACGAGGTCTACTGTGGGGAAGCAGGATGTCTGAGGTTGCACAGAGTTTCAGCGAGCACCCAGAGTTTTGGATCATGAACCCAGCATTCTCCCAAGGATGCTGAGAACCAGATAGTGAGAATGGTGTGAATTATATTGTAGTACTTGGTACTTTCTCACCAACAAGGTCTCCAGGGTAGGTTTGAACTTACAATCATCCATCTACAGGCTCCCGAGTGAGCAGTAGCATAGTGCAGTGAACTTTGGACCAAGAGGCCTGTGAGTATATTCTGGGCTCAGAATTCCAGATTAGTTCCTATTTAATTCTATTGCCTGGAGGTGAAAGCTGTATTCCAGACACAGTGGTAGGTTACATGGTGCCCTAGAGGTTGTCCTAGAGGAGGTCTAGTTCCTTGAATTACATGCCTGATAATTACCCCATATACTCAGTGGCCATATGTCCATCTCAGCTCCATCTGGCCTGGTCTGCTGATGTGTGGCTCCCATCCTAATGGTATTATTTGCACAGTCTTTGTAGCTGCACAGATTGGCACCTAGCACTGTACCCCTTGGTTCACAGGAACTAAAGCCATGCTATGAAAGTACAGTGATGGCTTTAGCCTATATTTTTAAAGCACTTATTGTAGGCCAGACACTGTTCTAGTCACTTTTTAAGTCACTCCACACCCACTGACTCATTATTGCCATACGAAGTGGATGCCATTATTCTCCATCCTTCAGCTAGAGATGAAAGCACAAGTCACAAGACACGTGAGTAACAGGGCCGGACTTACTCATTTTGGGGAGTCTGGCTCCATATCTCCATGTGTGAACTGTTCACAGACATTGTTTCAGGCCTTCTCTTCCTTTGTACAGAATTAACCCATTTTTGGCAAGCAGCCCAGGATTTGCAGAATCTTACAGTCATTGACTATTCCATAGACTGACTCAAGGGTTTATCCCAGTCTACATTAGAACAGTCTGCAAAGAGACTGATGTCCCATTGTGAGACACTTCTCAAAAGAAACAGAACAAAACCTAATTCCTTCCTCAGCGCAGGTTTACAGAGAAGCCAAGCCCAAACAAAAATTCAACATGGCAACAAAGAAGAGTTTGCTCTTGGGGGCTATGTCCTCTCACTGGAAGTGTGGCCTAGGCCCCTGGGAGGACTGGAGGTATCCCGTGACATGGATCTGCCTGCACCCCATTCCAGTTCCAAGATTCCAGGTTCTCTGAAGAGAAAAGTAACCATCGATGCAGACAGAACTTCATAGAACCCATCCCCCACATAAGTAGGACCTATCCCCCACATGAGGACTTTTTCTTCTTTGTATTTCCCAACTTTCTAGCCATGTCAACTTGCTTTGCCTCAGACTTCTGTAATAGTATTTTTGGTTTACTTGGAGCAAGTTTCCCATTCTGTTGCTGTGGGAAGATTCAGGTGGCATCCTCTCACTTGATCGTTCACATAGCCATATTGGGACAAAGGGCTCCTGGCACCGTACCTGGGATTCACATTCAGTGATACCAACACCACACAGTTCTACATTAGGTGGGCTCTGCAGGCAGGAGAAGGGCATCAGGGAGAGGAAGGAGACTGAGCTCCTGGAGGCTATTAGGGTAGCTTTTGGCAAGAGAAATAGGCTTTTGATAGAGAACTTTGGGGGAAAATGTTATTTAAACATCTCATGCAGAACAATGTCTAGGACAGGAATGGGGCAACATGGTGCCTTCCAATGAGCTTGAAGCTCAGGGTGGGAGAGGAGGAGTCTGGAAGATGAATGAGAAGGGTGGCTGGTGGCTGGGGTGGAGATGGGCCTTACATGGGAGCTTTGTAACAGTTACCATGATCCGAGCTGACATTTAGGAAAAGATCACAGATCTCAAAAGCTCTGCAAAATATTGTAAGAAAGTCCTTTATCCATTTAACAAACATTTATTGGACATTTGATTTGTGCCAGAGTCTGTGCGGGGCATAGGGGATTCAGCAATGAATAATAAAGTTATAATTTCTGACACCAGCTTTTAGAGTCCAGGGCAATTATTATTATTGAAGGTTGTGTCATAAAAGACAAATATAATAAGCACATTCCAACTTAGATTGCTTAGCTGGCTGAAATAGAGGCATGCATTTGAATTATGTGTTTATCACAACGTCCCAGGCTCCCTTACCCTTCCACCTTTGTCTCAAACACGTCCATCCCAAGGCACCTAAAATAGCCTTTGAATAAATAGATTTCTTTTCAACTAAAACTAAGTCAATAATTCACTTCTGCATTCTTAAAGGTACTTATTAGAGTCAGCTCTGTACACAGCCAGAGAGAGTACTCATTAACATTTGGGAACCCAGGCTGGAGGAAATTCGATTAAAAAGTATTCTTTATATTTTTTAATCTACGAATTCTTGTCTAGGCTCCCTAGGTTACTTGCTGAGCTCTGCTAATCTATAGCGTTTCATTAGTATTTATGAGCTTTGTGTTATTAGCATTTCCAGGAAACAATCAAATATCTCCTTAGTGGTATGAATGAAAAGTTAAGGCTTCCATGGGATAGTATGCAAAAGAAGTCACACGGGGTGGGCTGAATGTACTCTGGGAAGACCTTATCCTTTTGTTGCTTTCAAGTATCACTGACACAGAAATGTCCTTCATCTAGTCTCCTAAACATTAGGTGTCCGTCATTCTTTGTGGCTGTGCTTGAGGCTGTAGGTTTGAAAGAGAGAATGGAGAAAGTTACCTTGCCTAGAAACAAGATATTATTGATCTCTACAGTCCTCTGTAGTTGGAGAAAGAGTCATTCATTCACTGCTGTTTCTCCACAAGCTTCTGGCTGCCTGGGTATGAGGCAGTGGAGCTTATCAGTGATACCAGAGCCAGAAGACCTGGGTTTGAGCTTTGGAAGAACCTGTCTGACTGTAGCACGTTCCTGAACCTTAACTACAGAATGAAGCTTATCAGCATCTCTATGATGTTGTAAGGATCAAAATGGCCCTATCTATTTTGTGCACTCCCTAAACTATATATGGTGCAGTGGGTTTGAATTTGGAAATTATCACTTTGCGACTATAGGGGAACTGACTTGAAGATGGAATCTTCCATTTTCAAAGTCCCCATTTCTAAAATTCAAACCCACTGCACCATATGCACTGGGTTGCCACTCCCAAGGACAGACTGGTGTCCTTCATCGCTCTGGTAGAAGAACAACCTGCTTCTGGGGAGGTTTTATTTCCACATAATCTCAGTCAGTCCCCATTCAACAATAACTGTATTAGAATCATTTGTCCTTATACCCACAGGGAAGTGTAGTCCTCACCCTTAATAAAAACAAGCAAGCAAACAAACCCTGCTCTTTGCAACAGGTGGAGACCATTACAGAAGACCACAACCTATTCAAAATGTAGAGTTGTGGAGCCCAGTTCCAATGAATACATCTACAGTACAACTCTTACACCTAAGGCTCAGGGATTATTGTAGAAGAGGTGATGGAAAGGTTGTGAGAGCCAGAGGATCAGCTTGCTGTGAGATTGTGTCTTTAGGAATGTCAGAATCTGCACACACAAAGTCTCACCAATGTGACTGTGTAAACATGATCTGAATGAGGATGATGACACCAGACATTCTAAATGGAAGGGGAAAGACCATGAGAGCTCAACTGTACACAAAGAATTATAGACAACCAAGGGATGCTAAGAGCCAGAGACACAGTCTCTCCAGGGAAGAGCACATCGACTGGTTATCCGATGCCAAGTGCTCATCCCTGAACATACAAATAGCATTATACAGACTGAGCATGTTGTACTTACATATTTTTGAATATATATGTATATATAAAAACAATTAATGAGAAGAGAGGCCATGAATTTGAAAGAAAGCAAAGAGGTGGACATTTATAAATACACAAATGATGTAATTATAATCTCAAAAATGAAAAAAAAAAACTTTACAAAAAGGTCCCCTCAACCCATCAAGTTAAAGGGCAATTTCATGAGCAGCCTTTCTGCTTGAAGGTGGCCTGCAGGTCTGTGGCTTTAGTTCTAGACTCTGGCATCCAGAGACAGGAAAGAAAAAGGTCACCCGAAGAAAATGTTTAGAGGACTATGGGATCATAGGTGAGGCTTCAGAAAAGTGATTAGCCATTTGCAGGCTCAAGCCTTACTATCAGGCTTTGGGACCCCTGGGAGTCAGTGCACAGGCGTGACTCATTCTGCGGTGAGGGAGAAGCAAATCTCTGGGAGCTGAAAGCGGCTACATGGCTGTGATCAGGCCTGGCGCATGTTGTGTGACCCTTGGGGTTTTAGGCAGGGAGTGACTATAATGAATGTGTACTCCTACTCTGTAAGGACGCCGTCACACAGGTGTGAGAAAGCAGACTGGAGAGGCAGAGGAGAGGAGGGCATTCCGGTTCACTCCAGCTGTTTGGAGAGAATGGCGTCAGTAGAAAGGGTGATAGTGGTGGAGAGGTTAGGACACAAGGCCTACATAGGATGAGGAAGTGTTTCTGGGCTCTACTTTCTTCTAGCTCTGGTCTCCCACAGGGAGTCTGAATGAATGCAGGAGCACATGCTCGTGTGTGTGTGTGTGTGTGTGTGTGTGTGTGTGTGTGTGTGTGAGAGAGAGAGAGAGAGAGAGAGAGAGAGAGAGAGAGAGAGAGAGAGAGAGAAATATGTAATATACATCTTTTCTCTGCAAAGAACCCCACTGAACAGTTCCTGACTCCCGTCATCTCTAATACCTTACCCGACTCTGGCTGCCCAAACCTTGCCTCAGCTCTCAAACCACCCACCTTGCAAAATCCCCGAGGTTATGATATCACAGAGTTGACAAAACAAGCCCCTCTGACTATGAGGGCTCAGTGCAGAGCCTACTTACTTAGCCAGTGGTTGTTGACTCTGCTGATCTGTGTTGTTTTTTTAGTTACAGCTCTTATCCTGATAATCTGGAACATACAGGTACCCTCTAAGGCTTATTAAGAACTGCATTGTACAAAACCTGCTGGATCGCGGCAAATAATCTGCTTGCAGAACATTATATTTGTTTCTGAAACCCAGCTCTAGACATTATAAAAGTAAGCATATTTCTCCAATTTAATTAACTGCTTCATATAACTGGTTATAATACAAGGTGGAGGCTCATTCTTGCCCTAAAGCACACATATATGATATATAACTAGAATTTGATTGTTGAAAGAAAATTGATGGTATTTTTCTCCAGAATCAATGCTGCAATTATGCTTACAATTTTGAACAAAAATACAAATTGATCATCAATATTGAAATGCTTAAGGTATCTAGAGTTCTTAAAAATAACTGTGGTAGTTTCAAAATGATTGGCTCAGGGAGTGGCGCTATCAGGAGGTATGGCCTTGTTTGGAGAAAGTGTGTCACTGTGAGTGTGGGCTTTAAGACCCTTGTCCTCGCTGCCTGGACACCAGTCTTCCCAGAGTGTCCTTCAGATAAAGATGTAGAATTCTCAGTTCCCCTGTACCAGGCCTGCCTGTATACTGCCTTGATGATAATAGACTGAACCTCTGAAACTGTAGGCCAGCCTCAGTTAAATGTTGTCCTTCTAAGAGTCGTCTTGGTCACGGTGTCTGTTCACAGCTGTAAAACCCTAACTAGGACAGTAATCAAAAGCTGACTTATTATAATGCACTTCCTGGATTAGAAGACCCTTGAGGTGGGCTACTAGTGTGACTCCTTTAGTTTGTTAGTGAGAAGTCTAGAGTGTATTTTGCTGGAGGTAAACCCCTAGCAACTAGCACAGTCAGGACCAGGACCAGTACTTTCTTGCTCTCAGTTAACCTTCTTTCAGTTCACTTCTTTTGACTCTCTCCAAAGAAGTCCTTAAAACTTGGCACCTAGGTGGTATTTTGTAAAAATGCAAGGTACTCTCTGTTCTGCTTACTCATATGGCCAGGGAAGGACCACAATAGCTCAGGGACCACAGAGATAAAGATGTCTCTGGATCGGTATGGGGCAGAACTCAAATGTTGCTGAATATACCTTTGTTGTGGGAAAGTACTGAGTTTGGTTTTCTTCCCCCTCCCCCCATAGCAGCGGTTAGCTTGTCTCACTGTCATAGGGTTTCTATTTCTGCACAAAGCATTATGACCAAGAAGCAAGTTGGGGAGGAAAGGGTTTAATCAGCTTACACTTCCACACTGCTGTTCATCATCAAAGGAAGTCAGGATTGGAACTCAAGCAGGTCAGGAAGCAAGAAGAGCTGACGCAGAGGTCATGGAGGGATGTTTATTACTGGCTTGCCTCCCCTGCCTTGCTCAGCTTGCTTTCTTATAGAACCCAAGACTACCAGCCTAGGGATGGTACCACCCACAATGGGTCTGCCCACCCTTGATCACTAATTGAGAAAATGCCTTACAGCTGGATTTCATGGAGGCATTTCTTCAACTGAAGCTCCCTTCTCTGTGATAAGTCCAGCTTGTATCAAATTGACACACAAAACCAGCCTGTACACGCACCCAAGATAGCTAATGAACAAGCTTACATTGATACCGCTTACAACACACATATGATGAGTTCTACAGTGCTCCTTGGTAGCTACTTTGACCCAAGAATGAGTCACCTCAGTGCCTTAGAGAGGTGGTTCTTAGACCAGATATCCTGGTCTGAATTCTGGCTCTTCCACAAGTGTAACACATGTCAGGTCTCCCTCTCTCTCCTCCCTCGAGCTCAATATTCTCACTTGTACAATAGAACCGACAGTTATAGAGTGTTGTTAAAGATAGCTGTACCAGTTGGGAGAGTGTCTCAGAGTCTAGCTAGGCAATAAATATGATGATTTGACCTCGGACAAAAAGGCTTCCTGCCTAAAGTAAATGGCCCCAGCTCCTTGGCTAATGATGATTTGGTTTGCCTTTTTAAAAATTTTAGTGTGTTTCCAATGCCATAATTTTGATATGCCTCTAAAGGAGACACTCTTCCTCTCTCTAGCTTTCCTGGAGCAAGGAGGTTCTCTCTAAACATCTCATTCACTGTTGTTTTTCTAACCAATGAGTCCAGAGTGTGAATGGACATCACTTCGAGACAGAGGTCTATCACTTTACCCTCTCTCTATAGACTCACTTGATTGTGTGGAGTGGTACCCAAGACTGCTTTGTCATCTCCATGTCACACTACCTTTTATATCCCCTTCCTGTCCCCTTTTTCTTCTACCAGAGTATTTAATCAGCGACTTCCCCATGCCAGTTTGCATCCTAGGCACTGCTGATAGGCTCATGAACAAGAGAGATGTGGCTAAGCAACTTATTCTCTACAGGAGAGGACAGTAAATAAGGAAGCAGAGATTAAACCCAAATGTGTCCTCACTCCTATAAATGAAGTGATTAAAGTGGTCTCTGCAGAGGTGACTCAAAGGATGACAAGGATCTACGTGTGCATAGAGGTATGGACAAGGACCCCCGCAGAAGGCAGAAGTAGTAAGCACGGAACATGGAGTCCAGGAATGCAGGAGGTAGCACATGTGCCAAAGGTGAGAATCAAAGATGAAGCAGGCCTTAGAGAGTGAGATCAGGCCCTGTAGGTGGGAAGAATGTCAGGGGAATGGTCCTGAGAGGAAGGGGTGTGCCATACCCAAACCTTTGATGATGTATTCATCCACGTGCTGAAACCCATTTTGGTCTCCATTTTTTTTCCTCCCTTTAATTTTTCTAGATTTTAAACGTGACTTGTACCCACTGCTTGACCTATGGTGATATGGAGATCTCAACTCCTTAGCATGGACAGCCAGTCTCCTGGGACCTGCTCCTCTGATCAGCCCAGCCTCATCTACCCTACTGCCGTCCTCCGTTTGTTACTGCGTTCCCAGAATCATCTCCCACTTTCCCTGTTGCCCTGCTTGGCAGTGCTTCATCTGCCCCATGTCTTCACAACTCTACCCTCCGTCCACTTCTCAGGAGGACTCTTGGCTATTCAGGCCTCCCCTTGAGGTGTGACTCCAGATCTCCTACCTCCCTTATGAGTTTTCATGGAGGCAATCCCATACTAGAGCTCTGATCTTGATGCATTATAATTTTGCTTTCTGTAAGAAATTATACGAATTAAGAAAAATTGAAAGGATTATTGGAAGGGTTTTGTAAGTCTCATCCACTCTTGTGTTTGCTGACTGGTTTTCTGTACTCATGTCAAGGCCCTCAAAGCTAAGATTCTCACTCCTCTGTGTGACCTGAAGACCTAGCCTTGTGCTTATCATATAATGGGTGATAATGAATATTTGACATATAAAGGGATTCTGTTAACATTTAAGTTGAACAAAATAATGACCCCATCATCTGAGTTCTAATTCCAAAATACCTTCCAAACCCATCCATGACTCCTCACTCCCAAGGCTAGGTCACTGCTCCCTGTTAGTCGGGTTACTGCTGAAACCTCCTTTCCAGTCTTTCTGGTTCCTGTTTCCCTTGCTCTTGTTCATGTACCCACATGAACAGGCCACTGTGCTCCCAGCCCTAGCTTACGTTCCATGTCAGCCCATCACATGAAGTGTAAAAGATAAATGCTACATCAGATTCCACAAATTAACCTCACCATCTGCCTGCCTCCATCATCTGGTCCCACCTTCATCATAACTACCCTGGCTGCATCATTTGGTCCTGCCTCCATCATCTGGTCCCACCTTCATCATAACTACCCTGGCTGCATCATTTGGTCCCTGCCTCCATCATCTGGTCCCACCTTTGTCATAACTACCCTGGTTGCATCATTTGGTCCCTGCCTTCATCATCTGGTCCCACCTTCATCATAAGTACCCTGGCTGCATCATTTGGTCCCTGCCACCATCATCTGGTCCCACCTTCATCATAACTACCCTGGCTGCATCATTTGGTCCCTGCCTCCATCATCCATCCCTGTTAGTGTTTCTGACATTGTATTGTATTCCTTTCTATTTTGTTCACTGTGTTCTATCCCGGGACTCTACATTTGCTCAAAACCTAATTTATCTCTTAACTCAGTCCATGTAATCTCAGAGCTTGATGTAAATATGCTATAATATTCAGGTCTTAGCACAAATGAATTTTGATTTTCCTGCAATGATACCTCAACAAGGGGCTCCTCCTGCCATCCTATCTCATGGCCTTTATGATGTCTCACTTTGAAATTTGTTGTTAATTCTGATTCTCCTTCTTCCTTCCCTCCCTCCTCCCCTTCTTTTTCTTCCTCTTCCTCTTCCTCCTCCTCATTGTCTTTTTCTTTTTCCTCCTCTTCTTCTCCCTTTTATCCTTTTCTTGTCCATCCTCCTTCTCATCCTCTCCTTCCTTTTCTCTTCTCATCCCTAACTACATGATTCCATGGTGGAGCTGTACCTGTTTAAAGCCCGACTTCCTCTTCTGAAATACACACGAGAACAGGGCCTTTCGCCTGGATGCTCTGTTTCAATGCCCAGATTGGGGCAGGTAGCTATGCGAATGAATGAAGTTAACCCAGGGATTCTGAAAAAGCACACGAGAACCTGACTGGACCGGAGTCAGTCATTCAGGCCGCTGGGGAGGAAGTACTGACTGGAGCGTGTAAAAGGTGAGCAGTGTTCACTGCTGGAGCCGAGCTTTGATGATAACTGCCCACCCATTTAGCTCTGTCCAGTCAGATCTTCCAGCCACAAAATTCATTTGAGAGGGAAATAATGACCATGAAAATCCCATTATCAGGAAAGCAGTAGGGAGTGGTGTATGTTTTATCAGCTCCTAAATAATCACCTACCTACCATGTGCTCAGTTACAAAGAGCCCATTGTAGCTGGGACTTCCAGATAACAAGGGGCCCTTTCCTAATTACTATATGCTCTATTTCAGGTTCAGCAGAAAAGAAAATTAAAAAGCTCCATTTCACTTCAGGTTCAAAGGAGTCAATCTCTCAATCAATCAGGTATTAATTAAGCTATGCTAGGACTTACAGGGAAAGTCAGAGATAGCCTCTTCTTGAAGATGATACCAGGGAAATAATTAGTGAATGATTTAGGAACAAAGAAAAGAGTTTAAAATGGGTTTTATTTGAACTTTCTTTGATTTTCTATTATGCAAAAACTGAAGGTCCAGAATCTCCAATTCCTTGATTTTTTTCTTTATTTCTCACTGTCTTGATCGCTCCCTTTCTCTGCTCATCCTAATTGTGTTATCTCCAAAGGGTTTGTGCCTTGGACCTGGAAAACAGCTCATCTGTCTTGGTCTGCTCTCAGACATACTTCCTGGGAAGCACATCTCTCTGATTCCTTGGAATGTCCAGCTGTGCTCGTGTGGAGAACACAGCATCTCCAGCCCTGAGCAAGTTATAAGAAAGATATTTCCTAACCGTTCTTCTCATAAGCCAGGAAATGTACAGGCAAGGAACATGTCTCTGCTGTCATCATGGTAGAGGTTCTGGGAGCATTTATACCCACGCTTTAGGTTCAGATTGTCCCCCTGGCACCTGCCTTAGAAGGTGGGGCATTTATCCATTGTGATTTGGCCCCAAGTGTAGCACAGTGCTTGGTGGAATGTGGACTGCCAATGTCTTCTGAGTGGCTTACCAGAGAACACATTTCTAGGTGAAAGGAGTCAAATGATATGTGAAGCAGTGGGTACCTTAAAATTACCTTGAGCATAGTATTTATGGCATCCTTTTATTAGGAAATCTTTCTGTCCAGATCCCTGTTTGATCTGTTTTTCAATGAATTAGTTTAAAGGGTGCATTAAGCAGCTCCCAGGAAATCAGGGCAGGGCCAGTTGGCTCTCTCTCTCTGCTATCTTGGTGCCTTTATTTCTATCCATCCCTGATTCAGTTCCCTGCCTCAGCCCTCCTGACCTCCAGGGTCACTTTTCCCGGGGATTTTTTTTTGTACATCACTACCAGCCATTCTCTTTTCTGTTTCAGCCAGAATACCTACTTGTTTTCATTTGACCCAGCTTCTGACTTGGATACTTCAGAAGGCCAAAGCCTTCAAAGAGAGCACTGGTAAATGTTTTAGTACCTCAGGAGAATAGGTGATCTGCAGAATCAGGAGAATAGGTGATCTGCAGAATCAGGAGAATAGGTGATCTGCAGAATCAGGAGAATAGGTGATCTGCAGAATCAGGAGAATAGGTGATCTGCAGAATCAGACGCCACCATTTGTTGAGTTCTTGATAAGTGTACAGATCTCTCCTCCCTATCTCTGTGTGTATGTGTTATCAAGCCTTTATATTAAGGTTTAATTCAACAACTCAAGATAATCCTTTTTATTTCTACCAAGGGAACTGGGGCCATCAGAGATTAAGAGATATGTCCAAAGCCTTGGAGCTACCAAAGGGCAAAATGAGGTTTCAATTTAATCCCAGAAGAAGGCAAAGGTTCTTCTGTAGCTCCTCTGTTATGTGATCACCATTCTCAGGAGACCAATGACTTCAGTTTCTGGGCCTGTTTTGTTAGGATGATGGGTTCTCACCCAATAATTCCCTGGAACATGTGAGAACTCCCGCATATGCCACTCCCTGTGGAAAACTCCTGATGATATGTATGTTGTGATTTTTAAAGAGTTCACACTTTCAATTTTTTTTATTCATGTATTTCTGTGTTTGCCTACTTTTCTGTGTGCTGTGCCTGTGCAGTGCTCACAGAGGCCAGAAGAGGTCATCAGATCCCTTGGAAAAGGAGTCACAGGTGGTTGTGAGCCACCTGAGGTAGGTGCTAAGAACTGAATTTAGGTTCTGTCTCCTCAAGAGAAGGGAGCACTCTTTAGCTCTGCACCATCTCTTTAGCCCTAAGCTATACATCAGTAGGGGGAACCTGGATTTGAGCCAGGGCCTTTCTAATGTTCTATGCCTGACCTATATCTTCTGAAGGCTTGGATTTTAACAAGACCACACATGGCAGGAGGGAAGTTCAATCCAACACCACAGAAGAGGACAGTTCTCCAAGGCATGAGACTCCATGATAGGCATAATGCCCACTTGCATTTCAAGAGTTGTACTCAGCACACTTACGCGTCTTATTATGAAGATGACTAATCACTTTTCCTTTTCTCTTACGTAAAATCCTCAATTTTTAGCTAGGCTTAATATTGAGCTGTACTAATTTCTCATGAAGTCACAGTCTGTAGAGCTTTAAAAAGGCCATAATTCTCTCTGATACCCATTTCATCTATTCCTGTTCACTACTTGGTCCCTGGAGGCATTTAGAGCTTGCAACCTGAATTATAAAGTTCCTGGAGTAGGAATTACACTACATATTCTCTGTGCTATCATCTCTGTACAGAGAACCCCGAAGCAGCGGGGAAATACAGATGAGGAGAAAAGGCCAGCCAGTCTTACAGCAGGCACCTTCTCATTGGCTGTGCAGTGTCTCTGGTTAATCAGTTGAGTGATAAAGCTGAGGGAGGTTTGCAGAAGACTTAGCACATATGGAGATATCCTCATATGCTGGTATATGTAGGACAAAGTAGAGAGAATGATAAGCTAGGAGCCAGAGGAACCAGGTCTACTTCCAGTTCAGTTGTCCCCGTGTCTTTGACCTTGGACAACGTCAGCTAAGCTTTCTGGAGCTACTGAAGGGCAAAGTGAGGTTTCAATCTAACCCCAGCCTTTCCTTTGTCTGAGAAATGAGATTACTACCTGCCCTGGATATTCCTCAAAACTCTTGTGAAGAGCAAACAAGACATGAAAGAGAACACCAAGAAGGGGCGGGGGGGCATAATCTAAATGCCACAAAATGGAATTTTAAGGAACTGCATTTAAAAGATGAAATTAAGTGTAGAACTACAACCCCGAACAGGGCAGGAATTCCTCCCGGCCTCACAACCCCCTCCTAGGTCTTTATGAATCTCATTCATCAGGAGCTGTGCTCCAAGGTTGAGGGTCCATGAGTGCACACTCATACTTTTCTATATATCCAATCTGATCATATCCTTGTTTGAGTCCTCCAAAAATCTGTAGTCATGGTAACAGCAAAAGACCTCGGTCACCCAGCTCTCATTTTTTATGATTCACAAGTGTTTGGTGAAAGTTTGGAGCCAGTTTTTGTGGGTGTGGTAAAGTAGCTAGGTGAGGTTTTATTTTTGGAAGGCTCAAGCCTCTGAGGTCATCTGTGAGTTAGGAGTGGCTAGGGCGGGATGGGGCTGTTTTCTGTTCCATAAATAAAGGGAGCGAGCTCAGCTCCTGGGTGACTCCAGCCACTGCTGCTTAAGTCTTCCAACGTCATATCCTTTGGGAGGAAAGAGTGGCTTTTTGAAAAAGTAAGAGGATGGCCAAACATGTACGT